>WKFP01014752.1:24611-69898 GCA_011057875.1 Pterocles orientalis | reverse complement strand
AATCCATTTTATCTTTATAACACATGCAATCACAGACTCACATAATTGTCTAAGTTGAGAGGGATCTCCAGAGGTCATCTTGTCTAGCCCTCCTGCTCAAGCAGGGCCACCTAGAGCCAGTTGCCCATGACCATATCTACATTTTCAAATATCTCCAAGCCGGAAGACTCTACCACTTCTCTGAACAACATGTGCTAGTACTCAGTCACTCTCACAGTAAAAAAAAAAAAAAAAAACCAAAAAACCCCAAAAAACAGTGTTTCTTGATGTTCAGACAGAATTTCCTGTGCCCAGGGTACCATTTGCCTTCTTTACCACATTGCTGGGTCATGTTCAATCTGGTGTCCATCAGGACCCCCAGGTCCTTTTCTGCCAAGCTGCTTTCCAGCTGGGTAGCCCCCAGGACATATTGGTGCACAGGTTTGTTCTTCCCCAGACGCAGGACTTTGCACTTCTCCTTGTTCAACTTCATGAGGTTCCTGCTGGTCCATTCTCTATCCTGTCAAGATCCCCCTGAATGGCAACATGATCCCCTGGTGTGTATCAGCCACTCCTCCCAGTTTGGTGTCATCTGCAAACCTGCTGAAGCTACAACTCTGCCCCATCCTCCAGATCACTAATGAGATTATTAAACAGAACATCTATAACACTAGTCTTCTGAGTTTCATTATTAGCAGAATATAAGAATTGTTGACATCAATTTTCCAAGGTATGTAAACTTGATGCTGTGTATGTTTACCGACTAAAGATCTGCTACATAACACACATCAGTATCGGCAGAGATAGGACACATGACATGAGAGTGGACACATACCTATAGGTAAGCAATTACTAAGAAAGATGAAAAATCTTGCTGTGTAGATTTTTTTCAATTAATAATTATTGATCTTTAATTATGTACAGAGAGAAATTGCTTGAGGTTGCTTATAATAATAAAAAAAATTAACTGTAATGAAGGTTAAAGAAGCATAATTCCTATTCCTCAAAGTTTTGTGCAATGTAACTTTAAAAATGTGGAATACTTGGCTGGTGTTGCAAAAACACAGCTGGGTAGAGGATGAAGTATCAGTTGATAATGAAAGAAGATAACAAGATCAGAAATGAACTGTGTCTATTTTGGCACGAGATAAAATATTTTCAAATGCTATCCAACTGTTTACAAGAAATGTCCCAGCATGCTGCCCTATTAGAACATGGAAATGCCTCTGATTTGTACATTGCAAGAAATACACAAACGTACTGTATCTCAGATGGGATGTAAAAATCGGTAGGTTTCAGGGCTATTTTAAACCCAGTCAGAGATGAGAGTCTTTTCAAACAATATACACATAAAATTACACATAACCCCAATATGCAAACTGCAAAAATATAAGAAAAGAACGTGGAAGAAGATTAAAAATGTGAAAATTATGGCTGTTAGTTGCTTAGACTACCAGTTGAGAGCAAGAGCACGTAAAAACCTCAAAGTTTTACAGTGTTTTCTAGGAACAATATGAAACTTCCTGACAGCCACTTCATCACCAGAAAAATCTACAGTTGTCCTCCTTCACCTATCCCAAATTGTTTTTCTTAATTTTCTAGTCTTGCAGAAAACCTTCTTCAATTTAAGTGGAGTTTTACCTCATTGTGTGCTGAACTGAGCCAAACACAAAGAATCCTAATATCTTAACTGTTACAACAGACCTCTTCAGGATGATTAACATGTTGGAATAGGTGGGGAATGTGCTGGCAAGAATGAAGGTTTGTTAATAATTTAGGGTAAACCAGAACACATGAAACAGGAGGAAAAAGTTGGTCAAGGACCTTCCATGTGCTCAACTCACCAGAAATTCCGCTATGTCTACAGGAATTAAAATACAAGTGAACTGCCCTTCAGTCTTCTCATTAGTTTAGCCAGTAATTGCTACCTGACTTTTTAAATGACAGAAAAGGATCCTGCAGAAAACTTTGAAGGAGGAAAATATGTTGATACCATGTGCTAGCTCAGGTAGGATATTCCATTTACAAAGTGTTGGGGGGTGGGGGAAGAATTTTGAAAAAACAAAATTAAATTAGATGGATAAATAGATATTCTAAACTAGTTTCCTGGAAAAACACAATGGCAGAGATAACACGTTAAGAAAACTGCAAACAAGCACTAAACATCAAAGTCATTGAAGTGTGAGGGATATTAAAAAGAGAAAATGAAAAAAAAAGGCTATTAAAAGCAGAATAAGTCATTAAAAGACAAGTACAATAATCTTGGAAGCTGCATTTGGTATGAATAACGATGAAAAATATTAATATCAGAAAATATTTGATCATTTTTGGACAAGAGATGTCCAGAAAATTCAATGATAATGAAAGTATATTTATGCAACTGACTAACAATTAACAAAACAAAGAAGGATGGCAACAGCAGCGGCCCAGAAACAGGTCTATGCTTCAGGAAGAAGTCAGAAGCTGTTAATAAAAAGTAAATTTTCAGGAGAAGATTGAGTTCAGACATTATTCTGGATAGGATTAAGTATCAAAATGGAATGACTAATACTGGCAGTTTAATGCAGAAAGGTAGACTTAAGAGTCATAGATAAATATGAACATTGAAATAACAGGAAAACACAAGGTCACTCAAAAAAAAAAAAAGACATTATACCTCACTGGGGACAAAGTACAGTGGGATCCTTGGAACCTTCTCTAGCGGAGGAGAACAATTGCTTCAAATAAGTCAGACAAAAAATTACATATAGGAAAAAGAGCTAGGAGAGCATAGTACGGTTCAAGAGAAGTGAAAGGTCTGTCTTCAGGGCACCAGTAAAAACTGCAGTTAAGTTTTGTCCAAGTACAGAGTTCATGGAAGTCGTCTTTAGAACTTGAACAGATGTAAGAAAATGTAAACATTGAGATTTCAAATCCAGATGCTTAGATTTAATCTACTAAAATCATGGTTAGATTTCAAAATAATAAATGTGAATTTAGAAACCTGCATCAACCACAAAACTTTTAGGGTAGTGCATTTTTTAAGTCTTATATTAAAAGCCACGTTCTTAACGTAACAGACCTATGTACTTATTTTTTCAAGCGTGTTCTCCAGAATTACAAAATTAATACTAAAAATTACTTTACCTATGTATACATAGAATCATAGAATGGTTAGGGTTGGGAAGGACTTGATATGGATATATAAAAACTTCTATTATTCTGCAGAAAACATGCTAAACATCCTCACAGGTGAACAGTTCACAGTGCAAAGCAGCTACTCTGGATTATCTTCAGTCTTTTTAATAACGATTACTCCTATGGAAGTAATAAATGACAATGATTATATTTTAATGCTTTGCAAGGTTATTTACAGGAGAACAATAAGCAAAAATAATTGTAACTCTTTTCCTGTTAAGCTTTGAGATAATATAAAAAAAAAAAAAAGTAAAACAGCAAGAGATCTACTCAACAAAATGCAAATCCAAGTCTCTTATGACTTCGTAATTAGAATATTTTTCCTTACCGTTCACTTGGAGAATATGAGTTTGATAGAGCTTATCAAAGCCATCAGCATAACAGGTATAATTTCCCATATGAGTTGTGGTAACCTTAGTAATGTACAAGGACCCATCATCTCCAAAATCCTACCAGGAAAGATTAAAAAAAAAGGTTATCATAATTATGCCTGCATCTCTACAGTAATTATGCTCATGATCCTGATCAGAATAGCTGACAGTAATCTGAAACCCAATTATTATATTTGTAACTAGCAGGGTTGTTTAATCTTGCCACAGATATTCATAATATCATAGAATATTTGTGTCGGAAGGGAACTTTAAAGGCCATCTAGTCCAGACATCCTTGGCTAGATATTGTGTTTGTAAAAGAAAATAATTTTGTTTTAACAATTACAATCTGCAGAAGTAATATGTTTGTATATTTCGTTATGATAGTTATTTACAGAAGAAAAGCTATGGAGGATTGGATTTGAACAGATAGAAAAAGTAAATATCTGCACAATTTAATAAGGTAAATGACATCGTGTGGAAGGGTGCCCATCTGTCGAAATAAGCAGATATGCAGAAAAAAAAAATCCTCATTTTTCTTCAAGTTTGAGTCACTGCTTTTAAATTCATCCTTTTATATATCTTTAATTGGCATACAGCTTCCAATGCACTAGAGTAAAGAAAGTTATGCTAATTTTGATTCCCAGTTCAAGTCTCAGTTCAATTTCAATTAATATAATTTAAAATTTACAATAAATTTTAAACTATGCCAGCTATTGTAAAAATGCATTTGACAATGTTTTATTTTTCCTTTTTATTTTGTATATGTATTTATTTTCATAGAAATGTAAACTATGAAAACTGTGTTACAATCTAGTAGATAATTTCTGTTGTAAAATATTTATTTCAGAAATTGAAGTGTATAAACTATGGTGGAAAACATGCAAAACACAGTCACCATTTCATACTAGGAAAAAATATGCTGGATCTCCCATGGTATGTAGGTAAGTCCCTGTTCCTGAAGGGAACTCATGCTCTCTAATCACATGCCTAATGTTAATATAGTCTACCACAAACTCAGCTACCTTTCTTGTGTAGTAAAAAGCTACTTCAAAGCTTCCCAGTATTCTTACGTATACAATACAGCTTTCTTTTTGTTTTTATCTTAAACTTATTCATGGTCAGCTTATAGGCATTTTATACTCCTCAACACAAAGAGCCTCTAAAATAGGCTTTATAATCTTTAAATAACTTAAAATACCCTCATCTTGTGATTAACCACAGGATATGGCACTATAAAATATACACACTATAAAATACACACACACATATTTATAAGCAACACAAATATTCACACACACAGAAGCTCACACATCAAGCCCAAAGCATTCAACAGGTGCCCAATTCATTAGAATAGGAATAATTGCCAAGCTATAATATCTATATGTCTCATTAGATTCAGAAGCACTACTTTTGTAAACTGACTTCAGAGACCTGGTATTGCTGAAGGCAAGTGCTACTGGTAAAGACCATAGCAAAGGAGACTTTCAGTACATCAGTCTCTCCTATCCTCACCAGGTCCCATGCTCCACGCAGCAGCAGACCCATATTTTCCTTAGTGTTCCTTTCGATGCCCATTATAGCCCTGAAGCCCTGTAGTAGCCCTTCTTGCCGTCCTTCGTGTCCATCACCAGATTCAGTTCCAGGTGGGCTTTGGCTTTCCTAATCCTTCACATACAAATAGTGTCTCCATGTTCTTCCTGAGTCACCTGTTCTTGCTTCCACCTTTCTTCCTTTTTATCTGACTACTGTCAGGAGCTCCTTGTTCATTAATATAGGCCTCTGGCTCCCTTTGATTTCATGTTCCTTGTGACAGACCACTCTTGATCATGGAGGAGGTGATCCTCGAAAATCAACCACCTGCCTTAGACCTCTCTTCTTTCCAGCATGGTCTCCTATGGGATTCTTCCAAGCACATCCTTAAACAGGCCAAATAAAGTCTACTCTCCTGAAGCCCAAGGCTGTGCTCCTGATTTTTGCCTTGCTGCCTCTTCTTAGATGCTTTGACTCTACTATCTCATGGTCACTGCAGCTAAGGCTGCCCCACCAGTTCTTCCATATTTGAAGGTATGAGGTCCAGTAGAGCATTTCCTACTGCTGGCTCCTCTATCAAGTGAATCTATCTTCATTTTATCTTCAAACACAGTTGCATCCCTTCATAAATTGGTGGCATCTAGAGAACATTTCCTGAGCTTACAAAGGTGTAAATATCTGTACTAAAAGGAAGAAATAGGATATCTTTGCTATTTCCTCTATCCATAAGGCCTGTCAGTATACTACAGAAAGAAATTTGACTTAGATTGACACATATAAAGATGAATACAGAAAAAAATAGCAAAGAGGCTCAGCTATCCTAAAATTTCTAAATACAGTAAACATACTTCATGATCACAGAAACAAAACTACCAGCTTGGGACCAGAGGTTATGCTGTTTTGGCCCAGTGTGGTAGTTGACATAGGTTGAGCCTATGTGAAATTTGGTTACAACAAGAGGTTAACTTAGCAGAAACAACCCATTAATCAGTGTGAAAACACCACTGAAAAGATAATGAGAATTTCTGAGAGGTGCAGACTGAGAGCGCCAGTGACAACAGGCGGTTGTTGGCATCGAATGAATTTGAACATGCCAATGAAGACTTGCATGTTCTCCACCCAATCCTGTAACTGATAGTGGCAGGGGAGAGACCAGGTGTCTCAAAGAAGAGACTGCACCACTTCTCCTGTGAAGCAGGGAAGCTAATACGTGAAACCACATGTATCTGTGATTAAAGAGCTTTGGCATCCAAGCCCATTTAATCTCTGTGCTGTCAGTTTGGTTGGTCCCAAAAGGCAACATCCCAGTAGAAAACAGTTTGGATCTGTAGGGCCTTTATATTTAGAATTCCTATATGCATCTTGTTAAAAACAACTCATTCTTCATTTCTTCATAAGCTTTGTAACCTCTGTAGATTCACAGAGCAGCCTACCAAAAGCTTTTAAAAACAGAAAACACAGCTATAATATCTCACTTGGGGAGTCTGTAAGCTGCAGAGCAAAATAATTTTGATAAAACATGTGCTGCCTTATTCTTACATTCTATCCTCTGAATGTTATCAATGACAAAATACTGGGAAAGATAAACCTCTGCTCCATTATGACTACACTTACATTCTTCCATGATTTCATCTACTATCCCAATTTGTTGGGATTCATTATTTTTTCAATCCCCACTGCATTACTTTCAAGTTTTTCTTCTTTCCCAGAGACCATAAACTCAGAGATTTTATGTTCGTATTTCCCTCAAGCTGTCCTTCATTATAACATCTTCTGTCTTCTTGTAGACTGCAATTTAAACATGAAAATTGAAATCTAGGTGAGTTTCCCTTTAATTTTTCTTTTTTTTTTTCCCTAAATATACTCAATATCTTTATTCAGAACACATATCTCACTGTATTTCTTCACTCAAAGGTGTTTGGGCAACTAAATTTCACATTTCACTCTGTGCTTCAGGTGATTCTGATAGTTGCTCATTAAGAGAGGAAAACAACCCACCTAAAAGTTAACCCACGTGGTAAGACCGTCAACTTTGTTAAGATAACTATATCTTTCTGTATTAGCACTTCAGTTACATAGACAATATTTCTACCAAGCCTTCAATACGCCGTTATATGTTACCACTACAAAAATCAAAAAAGAACTCCCTTTAATGCTTACTTTTGAACTTTGATTAGGTGAACAAAAAAAATGGATTTCCTTTAAAAAATAAAAACCAACCATCTGAAGAACTCCAGAATTCTTCCTAGTTGGATATTTTTTATCTCTTTCTAAAGTGTATGAGACAGTAAGTTCAATTAATGCTTTTCCCCCCCTACTAGCTAAAGACGTTTTCAAAGTGTTGCTCTTCAATTTATTAGTAGAAGAATGAAGAGCCACACTAGAGGTACTTATACTTTATCCAGTAAATGGCTAATATTGTTGCTGTCTAAAATTTTTTTGCCTAATCTCTGCCAAAGGTATTTGAAAACAAAATAGGACATAGGATCGAGTGTATTAACATTTATCTGCTACAATGCAGTCTCAAGACTAGTTTAATTTAGCATTCCATATCCTAAATTGTTAGCTACTGCTTTGAAGCACATGTACGTGTTCCAGGCCTTTGACTGTTTCATTGTAGCAGGATGATATCTTTAGGTACCATAGATATGTGCTAAGTAAACAGATGTCTGTGTTATGGCTTCTCCCTTCTTTTTCACAGAAATCATGGATAAAACATCCCTGTGACTGTTTTATTCAGAGGCATCAGTATTTCAGTAGGATTCCACATGATGTCGTTTCATTGCTCAGTCTGGTTTTTATGGATAAGGTTTTTTGTCACTGCTGTGTTTTTGTTTTGTTTTATAACTACAAAACAAATGTCCCTAGCTTATTATTATACTGAGTTCTATGTTTGTTTCGGTAATGAAAGAAAACAATTAAATACAAAGAGAACTGAATGTTGTAAGAAGTGTTTGGAAAGGGACGGTAAAGTATAGACAGAGATCTTTGATGGTGAATGTTGAAATACTTTCAGTGTTATAGAATAACCCACAATCTAAGTCACTGAAAAAAGATGCATCCATAGACACACACTAGATCTATTGAACTAGAGCCTTCAAATGTCAACAGCAATGCATATAGAAAAGGGGGCTTTTACCATTTGAAAAAAATATTTGATGACCCTGAAAAGTTGCTACAAGCTCAATTTTTGTTAAATAGATTACTGTTCAAATAGAAATGGCATGGTATTTCTAACATTAATTGAGAAACTAATTATTTTTGTAATGCATAAAAAAGATTTAACAACGATTGCACTGCAACTCTGTTCTGTTGAAGGACTTGACATTTAAGAATCATGGTACGTATCAAGAATAATGAGTAAGGGGATATGGAAAGAAAACATTAATTTGACAGTGAGTCTTTGCTTAGTTGTCCTAGTGTTAATACAACAGAAAACTAAAGGTGATTTTTGTTTATAAAAAATAGTTACTTCCCCCAATTTTATAACTTACTTTCATATGCTAATGTTTTGCACATGAGAGAGCCAATGACCATTTGCCTGCACTTCTTCATTAACAGCTCTAGGACCATTGCCAGCTGCCCCCACAGGAGAATGTGTGATGAAACAGACTGCTTGAATTTGTTCATCCTCAAAGAGACTAGGATTTTTTTGTTTGGTTTGTGGGGTTTTTTTAAATTACAGTTAATTTATGCTCAATATATTGCTTTCTCAAATACCTTTTTTTTTGCTTTGTATAAAAACCTTCTTCTGTATTCCACATCTTGAGTATTCTCTCTTCTAAAGATCACAACCATCCCTCCAAAAAACACCTCTCCCAAAAAGAAAAATATCACGTCTTTGTTTTCCTTTTCACTCAGTGCATCCACACTGTTCCTTGCCCAACTCTCACTTGCAACATTTAACTGGGAAATCAGTTCAGAGAATTTAAGAAGTTGAGAAAATTGTATTGGCAATGCAGTCTAGATTTAGATGGTCTGAAGCTATTACACCCAAAACTGACAGAAGATCTTTTAATATTTTTTTTATATCAGAAAACACTATTTTTTTAGAAAAGAAGGTCTAACTCCGTCACAAAATAACTTTTGATCCAGTGCTTAGAGTCCCGTATAACATGTAGGTATACCATCGTTAAATCATTAATGTATGTAATTCAAACTAGGGCTTGGTGCTTGGGTTTTCAACATTCTGAGTGATCCTAAGGTACACCTTGAACTCAAAAAATAGGAAATATTTTCTTTTTTTGGTTTTTGTGTGGGTTTTTTTTTTTTTTGCTTGTCTGTTTGGTTTTGTTGTTTGGGGGTGTTACTACTTTTTTAAAAATTTATTTTAATTTTGAATTTTTTCAGACCTAGATGATAACCTTCTGATCTGCCTTTCAGCTTTAGCTTTACACAGAGATCTAAACATTCTATAAACCTGAACATACTGTATTGAAGAGACTCATGAACTGGTTAAGAACCCTGTTTTGAAATTTCCCCCCCCGTAAGCTCAGTTTCTGGCAGCTGATGAATTCTATGTGTCTTTCCTGGAACACCAGAAAGCACCAATACTCCAACATTGGTACATAGTAAAAAGGTGATTTTGATGCACCAAAATTTCCACTTACACCATTTCACAGTACTGATTTTACAGGGCCTGTTTCACGTAGGTCAGAAGAAACAATTAATACAACCTTCTTATGGCCTTAAAATTTTAAACTTGCAAAGAACTTAAAAATCTTAATTTTATCTTTTAAATCAGATACAGATACTTGGCATTTGTTTCTCATATATTTTTTAATTTAACATCAGAACCAGAGACAAGAATTTGCAATAATTATGTAATTACCACAGTTTATTACAATTCCCCCAAACTGTTCTTATTGTTTTTAAATCAGCTTTAATTGCAGATTTATTATTACACTCCAAGCTAGATCTGCAGAAAGAAACTAGCTTTGCACTGAGCAGGTTACTCGTATCAGATCACATTCCAGTGTGACATCTAAGTGCTAGGAGGCCGTAAAAAAGCATAAGCAATGACACAATTCATGCTCTAAGGTGATTCAATACAGGGGCAGACTTGTGGAATGAACTTGGCAAGAGCATCCCCATGACTGCTTGCTTTCTTTAAATACTTTTCACTTGTAGGAAGAGTGCAAAGAAATCATTGAATACTTCCTAAATTTTCTTGATTCTAAAAACATCAACTCTTCATAATTACACCGGGATAAGATTGAATTTATTTTCAGTCGCTTAGCTTACAGGCACTTTTGTTTCAAATTTATAAAGTTTATTGCAGTTTTTGATTTTTCTATTGCACAAAATACTGGGTTTCAGTTTTAGTTTCACGACTGCAAACCTCTTTTCTTATGTTGGTCATAATTCACATCTTTGATTCCTGAACTGTACTCATCATATAATGAGTAACATAAACATAACTCATTTAATTTATTTTAGATAAGCAAAGTTCTCGGGATATTTCTTTAAAAACTCAAGAGAATCTCAAACAATACAAAAATAACCCTTCAAACTTTTATATTACTAAAATTTTCAGCCAATTTTCATCCACTCCTTCCCATGTATTTCTGAACTATCCAGTAGTGAGAGAGACAGACAAGTACAGAGTCTTCAAGCTTTATGCAGTCTGCAAAAGCTCTGTGGGATAAATTTTGTTTTATTACAAACTACCCTGTGTACATGTGCAACATGTCTAGTTCAAAGATTTTGGTATTTTTAGTTTTATTTTTTTTGTGTGTGTTACACAGGGTGAGTTCCAGACAAGGAGATTGCTTACTAATGACCATAGTGGGCAAAACAGACTTGACCTTGGGAAATTTAGCTTAATTTACGGCCAATTAAAATAAACAAGTAATTACTAATTTCAGTGGTGGGAAACAAAAAGACATACATTATTAAAACCAAAGCTTTCCTGCCACCATTCCCCAGGCTCAGTTTCACTTCTTCACCCCCAAATCTCTCACCTCAAGTGGCACAGCAAGTCGGAGGGGTATGGTCAGCACACAGCCATTTCTCTTTGCATCTCCTTTCTCCTCACTCTTTCATCTGCTCCACCCAGGACCCTCCATGGGCTGAAGTCCATCAAGACAAACCTGCTCCAGTGTGGGTTCCCCACAGGCTGCTGTGGCTATCTGCTCCTCCATGGAGCACCTCCTCCTCCTCCTCTAGCCTTGGACTTCCCTCTGCTGTCTCTTCCTCTTTTTGTCCTCTACTTCTCTCTCTCTGTTGTTTTATGCCCTTTTTTGAATGTTTTCCCAAAGATGCTACGAGCATGGCTGTGGGGCTCAGCTGTGCCCTGTGGTGGGTCTGTTGAAACTGTCTGGAACCGACCGTGTCCAGAACGGGGCAGCCCCAGCCTCTCCCCTCACAGGCCACCCTGCAGCTCCCACTGCCATCACCCGGGCAGTTCCTCTGTTGGTTTGGGGTTTTTTTCCTGTTTTCAAACTCAAAATGTATGTTATCAGGCTTTGAAAACATTTGCTCTTTTTGAGTCTGGAAATACATTCAACTGAAAAGTTTGAAACAGAGCCGTTAGCTTCATTATTTCCATTAATCATTTCCCTTTTATTTCTCTCTATCCAGATGTGTGTTCCTCTTTCTATCTACAGCTCATGCCACGCATTCTACTTAGAAGTGATTAGTAAGCATTCCAAATCGTTATTTACAAGCATCATGAATATTTACAGAAAGCTAACAAATATTGCAGAAAGGAGCTTGTGAACATAGGCAAGACACTTTGGAACGTCAGTCATACGGTTAATACCAAACCAGCAAAAGCAACAATTATTTAACTGAGAACTTTTCAGAGGATGCTGGCTTTATCCTAAGCCTCTCAAGTGACTTAAAAGTACTGTTAAAGCAAAGTGAACTTTGAAACTGCCCCTTATTTTACAAAGCAACCCTGTGAGGAAGCTCAATTTACAGGACTCACGTAAAAACACCAAACAAAACAAAGGTGACATGTGAGTACAATTGCCACCTTAGGAATAAAACATTAACAAGAAAATGAAATAAAAATAAACAAACTATATATTTGATTGTGGCGATATTCCACACACATAACAGTTCCAGTGACTTCAGACTCACCTGAGCCAGAGAGCAAAGCACAACTCCCGATGTAAGGGTTTGCCCACATTTGTAACTGTGCTAATATAAAATGGCTAAAGCAAAGTAAGCATATCCACAAGCAAACAAAATACAGCTGAAAGTTTATTTTTGGAGTTTTGTCTGAAGATGTAGTTATTTTTCTCTATTTCTATTTTGCTCTGTATTTTGAGGTCATGGCAAAGTTAGGTGGCAAATATATGCCTTCCTAAAAAAAAGATTTATAAATTATACTGATATTCACTGATGATCCTTTGAGAAGTACCGTATACACTGCCGAATATTTGGAGGAATGAGCAGAACAATAAATTTTGTAGCAAAACATCTATTTTGTAAAAAATACATTTTTATTGAATTATTAGAAAAGAAGGCTATTATTATGATCTGTTCATAATAAGCCACTATGCGCTTCTTTAACAGTTCTTTTTTTTCCTTTAGATGGTTAAAGACTGTATAATACTGAATGTATAATATTGACTGTATTTTGGGCTGCAATTTTGTCCTCACATGTTTTTATTGTTATTTTTATTCTTTCAAATGATCGGTTAGTGAAACATGTTTTCTCTATATTTAACAACAAGGTTTTTAATACACAGCAAAATAAAAACAAGAATTTGACAGACATTTCATTTCCATTTCTTTTCTTTGAAACATCAGAAATATTCAGTTTGCTACATATTACTTTTCTATTAATGAAAGGTTTTGAGAATGAGCCGTTAAATAGACTTTTCCTCTTACTTACATTGATATCTTCCAAATCTAAACTATTCAGAACGACATTGTTCCTCTTCCAGATGATGGGAGGTCTTGGAGTTCCCTGGATTGCACAACTCAAGACAGCACTTTGTCCCACTGTTGCTGCAGTGATGCTCAGTTTTTGATCTTCAGGCAGACTCAGCTGAACTACCTCTGCAAAAGATACGTTGTTTCTAAGATTAATTAGCATGCAGTTTCATAAGGTTAATTAATATGTAGGTTTTGTACACCAATAATTTAAGGATTTTAATTGGAACCAAAGCAAATAAGAACTTCCAACAACCACAGGAAGTTCAGAGTATTTCAAATAAAGGTCAGCATGACATTTCAATTAAATTGACTGACAAGTATCACCCTGTAAGAAGAGAAGCAGTTAACATGGAAATGAATTTCAGAGGCAAGACTGTAACAAACACGTCAGGCACCGGAAGTTATTTGACAGTTAAGGTCAGTGCAGTAAAGCAGTCAGCACCTCCATCTGAACTAAGGTGGCAGTACTGCGATAAGCCATTCAAAGGAGTTCATTTTCCAGAAAGAAAAATACAAATGGAACTCGGAGAACAAAACATACATGACTGAGACTGAAATGGACAACCAAGTGAATTCTGCATTCAGAATATAAAATTAAGCCATTAAGATTAAATTAAGATTTCTGGTAAGCCAGTTTATATGGGGCTTTTTCCTTTATAGCAGTGATTTCCAGATCAAACTGACATTAGCAATCTCTCCCATTTCAGTCTCAGAAGAATATGCACTAATTATAGACCAAACACATTAGTTAATGACGTTAAAAAAAAAAAAAGTTAAAATAATTTCTATTACATTTCTCTGGTAAAACATGATCCCTTTTACAACTGCAGAAGTTCAGAGCCACTATAATAAATAGTTGTGTACTTGAGTAAATCTCTCTAAATACAGAAGAAAAAAAATATCTGAATACCTGAAAAAAACAGAGTACTTTATAGCATCAGTTCCAGAACAGCTCTGTCTGCCAAGGAACAGAAGCAACAGCCAGGATGGACTATAGCACCTGGTAGAAGTACAGAGTACTACACTGTATAACAGTTAAAACCAAACTTGAAGCAAATGCAGTGCACCACTCGAAATATTGTGTATTATCTCAATCCACAAATATTTGCCACCTTTTTTTTGCATTTACTGTGCAACACAGCAGAAATTGCTAGTGTTAATAAGCTATTTCACAAGGCTTGCCAAGCCACTTCTAATTTATTTCATATTACCTAAGATACCCAATGTAAAATATCTGCAAAACAGTCTCAAAAGTGCATCATAGGTTTTCATTTGGGGTTAGAGTGTGCATGTTTTGTTTTTTCTTCAAGACAGACAAATTGCTAAAACATTTAGAAGCAAAACCACCAAGAATACACACAAATGCACGTTCTGCATGGATGCAACTGTGAGAAAATTCAATCGGTATGAGAAATTTGAGGAACACAAAATTGCTTTTTCACATTCATAGTTACGGTTTGCATCACAAAGAAATTTCAACAGTGCTCTTGAAATGCATCCAACATTTCTAAAATCAACACCTGTGCAGCAATGCAAACTCGCTTAATATCACATGAGAATGAAGACAGTTTGTGGCATGCTACCTGAAATATCTAAACAAAAATATGTGATTGCAATAAAAGATAAATATTATAATTTTTTTTAAAAAAAGTAAGAAAATCTCAATGAAATTAAATTCAGTATAAACAAATAAATGGGTAAATACAGACTATTCAGCCTTTAAAGGAAAAGTATTTTCATATTTAAGGAAGCCTTTGTCATACAATTTATGTACAAATCTACTTGATGCAAAACCAAGTAAATAAAAATAACGTTAGTAGAAAAGTACTCTCCACCCTCTCAACACTATGGAAAGTACATCTTCCCCTATTTTGCATTGCTTCTGGTATTTCATATTGCAAGAAAAATAATTCACGACTTCACTAACTACCTTTGTATGATAACACAAACTAAACCCAAAGTAACTGAACAAATTTCACCAAGAAGAATATAAATTATGTGATCATCCGTGTTCATTTCAATCCAAGGGTAAAAAACCCCTCATCTTTCAGGTTAACCAGAAGTTTATCATCATTCAAGTTTTCAAATAATCTTTTAAAAATTTAGACATGGGTGATGGGAGCCCAGACCTTGAAACTTTCTCTATTAATCTATGTACTAAACAGATCTAATATTAATGGAAAGCCACTTCAGCTCTGTGACCTACAACTCATTGGACACTTACATTAAAAAAAATTATACTGATTAATTTGATGACACTGTATACTCTTTCCTCTTGTGTAATTGCTTATAGGTTAGAGGCTGAATAGCTGAGAGTTGTCTTTTCACTTGTGGTGTGCCTGATTAAATATAACCTATTAAAATTATACATTTGAAAGGCTTCTGTCATATTAAACAAAAGAGGAGATGAAGATTATCCAAACTTTCACTCAGCTGCCAAAGTATGAAAAATCTCTAAGTTTTTTCTATTTTGTTTTTTTAAGTAAACTACAAAAGGTATCATTTATCTATTCTCTTTTAAGTACCAAATTACTTTCATATAAGAGGGACTTTAATGTTTACATTATAGCAAAGAAGCAACCTATAAGCCAACTAAGGTCCTTTACATGTTCTTTTTAGCCTCATAAAAGCAATAATTGGTAATTAACACAACTTCTTCCCCCAAATGTGAGCATCAGAGAAGCATCTCAATATCTTCAGAAAATAAATCTTTGTTGTTTTGTAATTAAACTAAATGGTTCAAATTTTTATGATTAAAAGTATTAATCTTATATTTAGATCAAAAAATTCTTGATTCTTTTATTTTCCAGAAGGATTGTTTATGGCTCAAAACTAAAGTGATAAGAACAGACATGCAGAAATGAGACTGACTCTTTTTTTTTTCTAACTAGATGCACTACTTGATACAACTTGTTACATTAAGGAACTGGAAATGTATTCAGTTCACTGTAGTTTTTAAAATTTAATGCATCATCGGCAGCATTTTTAGCTCCTATGTTACAGGAGATGGTTCCTCAGTGGCACCGTCGTGCAGACTTCCTGAGGCACATCTGCATGGCTACTGAACAACTGAAAACTTCTGGTAGACAGCTGATAGTCCAAATATTTTTACTCTTTATTGAACTCACTATGCAAAGATCTCAAAGGGTAAATAAATATTCTGATACTCCATTTATAAAGGGGTAATTATTTGTGTTTTCCAAAGTCCTGACCTCTTGCTTTAGTAAATTTAGATACTAAATTCTTTTATTATTGAAACAGTTTAATCTGATTTTTTTAGCACTATAAATGACTATGCAAGCAAATTTCTTTAAAAAAATCAGCTAAAGTAAATGAAAACACTAAATAAAATATAGATTACATTTTACAAAAGTTTGTAGATGTATGCACTAATAAAGTGTCTACAACTAAAGCAGAGTTTATATTTTTTAATGGTTCTTTGAAGAAGTAAGAATGAATGTCGACTGTGCGAAATAGCTCAAGGAATTTGTAAGACAGAACTCAATAAAATGGCAGATAAATTCAAGGGTGGGGGGAAGTATTACACAACAGCAAAAGCAATCCTTCAAATCTAGATCAGTGGGCTGTAAGTTGATGTGGCAAGAGAGACAGCGGAGTTGATGATAAGCAGTTTTATCAACTTAGTCCTCTTTAGCTGAGGAAAAATCAAATCAAGGGTTAGGAATTCTTAGGAAAGGAACTAAAAGCAAACAATCAACCTATAATTTTGCCCCATGGTTTGTCCACGTGAATACCATATGCAGGGTCTGGGTCCTCTGTGAAGTAGATTAAAAACTCAGAGGAAAAACAAGCATGATAAGGGTGTAGAGCAGTTTAAATATGAAAAATTATAGCTGCTTTGATTTTTCTTCTACAAAACAGATGACGCAGAGCACTTTGACAGAAGTCTGCAAAATCATGACGGTCATGGAAAATGCAGAAGAGACATTGATGGCTCATTATTTCTTCTAAGACTGAAAAGCTATCAAAATAAGCAAGTGGGAGGCTAGGTTCAAAATGAAGGGCAGAAGTTTTCATGCTTGAAGTGACAGTTGAAGTGAAAAACTCTTTGCTAAAGTATGTTGTGGATTCCAGAAGCTTACAATTGCAGGAAGAAATCGCACAAGCACTTGGGAGAGTACGAACAAAGTACCACGATGTTATTCTTGCAATTCTCTAGACAACAAATTAAGTCCATGGTTGAGAGAAAGTATTGGACTAGCTGGACTTGGGACCAGTACAGCCATTTTTATAGTCTTTAGGCATGCTTCTTTATTATGCATGGAATTCACATAGCAAATATGATTTCTAAGTTTTCTGAATGGCAAAGATTCTTTTCTGCATTGCTTACATATTACAAATGCTTGTTTTAGCATTTTTTTTAAATGTGAATTATGGCAATCGTTATGAAAATCAGTGATGATCACTTTTTGATAATTTCTAATTCACAAACCGATACAACTAAAACAAAATTTCAAATCTCATTACACACGTATTTTAAACTGCATTCTTACTTTAAATGAATTTTACTTGTTACGAATCAAACTCCTCCTCAAGGCTTTGTGTTTCTCACAAGTCTGCACAGCCTAACGCATTCAATAGGACTCAAGTTAGAAATGAGCGCCATAAGGACTATGATTCACTTAAGTCTTTATAAAAATCAATAAAACATATAATTTCACTTTCTCTACAGGGCACTAAGATCATTAAAAAGAGTTCAGAAACGTTGTTCATATAAATGTGAGGAGTCACTGATTCTTTAAGACTCCCTTGTCATCATATAGAGAAACACAATGTTTCTATGGAGCTGTGAGCTGCTCCTTATTTAAAACACCACGCAAGATCAAGAATTACGAGAAGTGCAGTATTAGCAGCATTGACTGACAACCCAAATGTATTCATTGAGTCTCTCGGGTGGCCACCCTATCATGGTTATTTTGCATCAATATCTGAACCATATCAGACAGTTGGAGAATTGCTATATGGACAAAAAAAAATATATGAAATAAGAAACTTCTAAAGATACACCATTCAAATCTGGCTAAAGTCACTTTGGAAAATTTAAAGCAACATCTATATGTATTAGGCTTTACGTAACATCCTTGTATCAGTACTACAGGAATAGTAGATAAACCTAAGCAGGTTTTGAAAGGTATCACTACTGCTAACAGTAAGGATATTTACAATAGTGCCGATAAAGGGTTCACCCTACTGATTGGCTTGTTATGAGAATCCTTGGAAATTGCAGAGGCCATGCAATTCTTATGTTAATTTTTACAGTCCAGAGGAAACCACAGGCCAAGAAAGTCAACTCATGATCAAGTTTTCTATCGCAAGGGAAATCGATAATTTAATCCCATAACTTCAACAGCCTGTTCCTCACAGCCTATTTATCAGTGAGAAGGAAAACAGTCAAAATTTTGCATATCCTGACTGGTAGACCAATTCTTTCTCCTTACAAAGAAGAATGGAATTCCAGCTTTTATTAATTTAATTCTCTTAAACAGACAGCAAACGAACTGGTAAATAATAAATTCATTCCCTCCTGCTTCTACTGTCAACTCACCTGACTGAAACCACCTCTCCAACCTTTACATATCCTACCAACATGTTCTGCAGCTGATTTTATGCATCATTCAATGAATCCTAAGGGAAATTTCAAAGTTAGTGGGATGGTTAAAATTTCATTTGATGCATGTTACTGGAATTGCTGATCTAAAAGTAGTCAGATATGGTATCTTAGGTTTATGTGTATATAAACTCGCAATTTTTATAGACTCAATATTTAAAGTTATATAACAATGTATTTCTAGCCAATACAGTTTTTTTAAAAGTTGAAATACATTTAGAAAAGAACCTCAGAGTAAATGAAACACTAATTTCCTAATAACCTATTGCTGTTTTTAGACTTCAATCCCATTTTAAAGGCTGTACTTAAGATTAGTACGATAAAATTAAAAGAGATGTGTACTAAACACATTTCCGAAAAGCAACAGAAACCACAACAGTCTAGAAAATATGGTCAACCCTCTCGCCTATAACACAGCATCACTGTTTAAGAAAAAATCCCAAATTGCTTATTCCAATCAGACTTGCCTTGATATGTGATGATATGACACCCGCAGCTAAGACATTGTACCTATTCAATCGTTTCTGTGTACACACTTATTCGCTGTACATCCATAGCATTGCACCAATTTCTGGTGACATTTTCTTAAACAGAGTTGTTCTTGCAGTAATAGTTACTTCTTAAAAATCCATTTTTATTTATTTAATTATTTATTCGTTTTAAGAAAGGAGGAGAGATCACCCCAAGACTGTCCTGTGCGAAAATAAAGCAGAAATGAGAATCTAGCAGATCACTGAGCTGTATTAGCCTATGTACCTCAAATGGGATATCTTAAAAAAAAATAAATAAATAAAACCTCATGGACCCGCAAGTAACTTTCTCATCTAGTGTGCAACGTTTGACACTTTACACTTGTATTCATTGTAAATTCAGCAGAGAGTGATTGGCTTTGTTCAGAATACAGAGAATAAGAAGACTCTCCACAATAACACTGACATTGTCAGTAAATAAACACTGCCTGGGCTGGAGCTGTAGATTCTTTCTTTTAAAAAAGAATAACAGTTCTTGTTATGCTACTACACAATTATTAACAACTGTTGCAGAACTGGGCTGAAATGTGTAGGATTTTTAAATAATAATAGCAGGAAACAAGATTACCAAGTATTGATGGAGCATTTCTGGGATGTTAAATTTAGTCTCAGAATTTTTCATGGAATCTCACTGTTTAATTTTCTGAAGTTAATATTTTTACATGCACATGAACTTTACATGAACTTCAAATCTTCCAAAATTGCAACAAGTCTTTGCAATGGTGGTCAGAAAGGTATTTAAGAAAGACGTACAAAAGAGAGAAAAAAGCACAGATAGAAGGGGAAAAAGAAGCACATAAAAAAGATACTAAGAGAAAAAAATTGGAGGTTACTCAGATTGAATGAAATTTTCCCTGTTGCTATTATTTACATTATTTTTTAGCTGTGCTTACAAAATCAAGAAGGGAGAAAAATAAATATACTAACATGATCTATCCTATTCCTTCTGGGAAGAAGAGTTGTTAATCTTTGCTAAATCTAATGCACCATTCCCAAAACATCTCTCTAATTTTCCTTATAACATCACATTAGCATCAACTTCATTATGCACAGGACCAAGTCTCTGAACAGCTTCAATTTGATACTTCTGTGCATCCCATCAACTTCTATGCATTTCAGCAACTCCTTCATGACATGTTTCTGAGCACTGGAAATCATTTACACCAGGAATATATATTTTAAAATATATTTCAAGGAAATTTTTTTGTACATTCTGGAAATGCTGACTACTATAGTGAGTGAACCTATGGAAGAAAGGTAAAGAAAGATATATTTGCTTCGTATAGTCACTGTAAATATCTTCTTACATCATTAGACTAATTAAAAAAAATAGAGAGAAAGGTACCTGGAGCCCTAAGCTGGGCATGCCATGGATCTTTCATCATGGGTGTCTATGTAATTGCACAGATATCACTGTTTTCAAATTGTGATTATATTTAATTAGTAGGGCAGAAAATGTTTGAGTTAAATATTTTGCTTATTTTCTAACTTATGTTTCTTGGGTTAAGTATCAGTATGGTTTTGTTTGTTTCCAGACCAGAATTATCCACAACATTGCATTTATTCATTTGAGTTTTGGGTTTATTATAAATTTAGTAGCCTACTTTTCAGTTTTCGAATTATATAGACAGCAACAAGTGGTACAAAGGGATCATTCTGCTGAACAGAACATTGAACATTCCTCTGCTGCACCAGAATCTGTAATAATCAGCAACAAAATCTCTAGAGAAGAGCGAGGAAGAAATGTAATGGGGCCAGATCAAGCTACAAGCTCCCATAACAGGGCTGTACTTGGAGCTGAGAGCAGCCTAAGCAATGCTTCTGTGTAGCCCAACTAAAGTGGAATTTATCAAGGATGGTAAAACTCTTAAAACCAGGATATTTTTCCCCAGGAAAATGCTTTGAAAAATACCTACAATTTGATGCCATCTGTTCCACCCAAAAGACAAAAAAGATTGCTTTTCAATAATACTTTCAAAAAACATCTCTCTTCAGGAAAAAAAAGTGAATATATGAAAATGATACTTCATAGAAAGCAAACAAGGAGGTTGACATCCAACGACCTCAGTGTTTATCGGCAAATCAATAACCACTCCAAAAAATATCCATTCAGACTGTACATATACACAACCTTACAGAAGATTGTTATATTTAAAAGCAGTATTTTGGCTTTTTGGTTTACTCCCATTTTAAAACTGTTAGTAATTCTAGTTCCTTTGCCAGCTACACAGAGGGTCAGATGCATTTAGAACAGGCTTCAGTTTTTTCTTTCTCTCTTCTGGCTGTCTTTCCTTTCATCTCTACTTATTCTCATTTCCTTTTATTTCTCCCCTGGCCTTCTTCCCTTTTTATTTCTCTACCTCACTACTCACACCCACTGATCCTGTTAGTTCTACTTCTCCTTTTTAAAATATATTCAGAGATACTATTTATGCAATAGCCATAGATATTGAAGTGAGCATCAGCTGTTCTCTTTCAGATTTATCACTGGGTGGGGCAAGGGGAGAGGGGCTCATGGTCACATCTACCTTGTGGCTTGGGGGCATAGCCTAGTGTGCTCGCAAGTCAGAGCTTGTAAGAATGAATCCTTGCCACATCCTGCCTGAATCTTGGGTAAGATGCACCTGTTCCCACATGAACATCTCCTTATGTACGGGGAAAACCAGAGATTTAATATTGCAGTAAGTATGCAAGTCCGGACAACAGGCAGATAATGACAGCGATGACTTTATTTTACATGCAATATCTTATCTCAGATATCTTATTAATATTTAGGTCTAATTTCAAACAATAGTACACTTTAATTCCAGGATGGGTAAGGAAAGCAAGTTATGGAAAGAACTGATATTAAAGACTATTCTGCCCAACAGACTATAATGAATTTTTACCTTGGACACTTTCAACAGCTTTTTATTTCCAGGACCCTACTCAGCTGTTATGAAAGCTGACAATTAGTGAGTATAAACCACTGATAACAGGTTTTCTTTTCTTAACCTTTACAAACTTCTCAATCATAACTTTGTCCTTATATGCTATATGAACGGGACATAACTGAATTCCACGTGGTAAATATAGGTCTAATTAAACAATAATAGGGTTAAAAGGTTGAACTCCTTTCAATGAGAAAAACATTCCATGATAACTGGGTCAAGGTTGCAGATTTACTAAAGTCTGGTAATGCCACAAGATATTGAGAAAGTTATGTCGAAAAAAGCCAAGAACAAAACAAACACCCCCACCTTCAGGTTAAATGCAACTATAAAAGACACCTTCCAACACTGACACAAAATGAAACTTAAAATAAATTTAAATCTAGATCATCTGTTTGTGATAAAGAACAAATTTTAAAAAAACCCATAACACTATATTATTCAAAAATAGGCACAGAACAAAATTTTGCTATGAGCTATGCTCGTAGTGTATATTGAAAACTACATATCTTGCTATAAATTAATAAAAACAGCATCTGGGTAAGAATGGACAGTAATGTGCATCAGGAATAATATGTAATTAAAAAGGCATACTAGTCCATTACAGTTTATAATGTTTCCTCTTTTCCTCTTGAAAACAGATTTTACAGGCAATGAAGTTGGGCATTTAATATAGTTTTCTTATCCAGACAGCATGGAAGTGCTAATTCACTAAAGTAATACTGATAATTGGGTTTGAGCTTATTTATTGTAGAATATGTTGTTGAATTTGTCTAAACAAAGGAATTTATGCAAAAATCAATTTCTGTACGTTTGTTGTGTTTATACATGTCTAGCTCCCGTAAAAACATTTTATTTAAATGCTGAGAGTTAGCATAAATCTTTTCAAGTAATTTTACTAGTATAGATCCAAGTTCGATGCTCCTTCTGTTTCTTGCAAATACAGATGCTGAACATCAATACTGCATACTTGCAGTTACCTCAAATGAAACATTTAAAATGCAGCAGTTCAATCTACAAAGTATTTCTGGAACTAATCAATAATGTAATGGGAACTTTAAGAGGAGAGTTGACAGCCCTGGTAAGTCACAGTTTTATGCACAAAGATTTCAGCTTATAATAATTTGCCAGTTTTATTTACTGTGTAGCTTTATTTCACTTCAAATTTCAAAGCTTCTTTTCCAGAATGGTAATAGAATTTCTAAACCTTTAAGATCTCTAGACTTAGCCCCAGTTTTACAACAATCCAACTTTCTATAAACTGTCTCCTTGTACAGTTCCGTCAGGAGAATTACAAAATAGTACTCTAAACCAGCAATTCAGGATTAAATTACTTGAACTGCAAATGTATTTAGAAAGCCTGAAGCACAGCAGAACTACTGCAAAAAGGGGAGGGCCACGCAGTAGTTACTCAATAGTTCCCTGCAATCTGAAGACTACAGTTATGAATCGGCTCGTCATAGAAATCTGTAACACAGAAATAAGCACAGATGGGAATAGTTTTAGGATGGAAGAGATTCTGAAAAATGTATCAACTGGCTGATGTGACTCTTTATCTTTAGAGGGAAAAAGAAACTTAAATTCAAGGTAGCCTGTTAGTGGACTGTACAGAGGCTTCTGACTTCTGTTATTGGCTTAATTTATTCGTTACTCTTAAGAGCAGATGTCCACGCAAAGGACCATGACTTTGTGTTGAGCACAGCGGTACATTCTGAGAACAAGAGGGACTCTGTGTATTTTTCTCTTGGCTTTGAGTATCTGGTATATTTTCCCGAGATCAAAGCAGTCAATGGGCTATGCATCTAAGAAGATTAGCACAAAGGTTAAAGAACAAACTAAAGACAGACATTAAACTATGGTTTTTAGCATTTCAGTCCTGTATTCTACAGTCCTACTCACAGTATCTTCTTCTGATCTATCCTTTCACAAACAATGTGTATCAGACCTCAGCATGGTCTGGGAAATAATCTTTCACTTCTCCACTGAAGAAGTCTGTTTATAGGTCTCTCATGAAGAAAAGTCATCAATGGAGTTCCACTGGAACTCATGTTGTTCAACATCATCCAGGAGAAGAGGTAAGAAAATAAAGTAATAAAATTTTCTGAGATTTAATTTTTGGGGAATGGCTAATCAGGTAGTTTAGGTAGGAAACATAAAAGCTGATTTCCTTAAAGACCTTACAATACTGGCATGCCAAATTCCGTATATTTAATTCAGTATTCAAAGTACTGCATGAAGGGAAAAAAAAGTGCCCAACCTTGTTTACACAATGATAGGCTCTGAACCATTATTGCTTAGGTACAAGACTTTGTGAGTATAATTTGCAGTTTTATGAAAACCTCTACTCAGTCCTGAGAATAGGACAATAAAAGCAATTATTAGGCAAAGACTGGTACCCAAGGAGAAAAACATTACTATGCCACCATAGAAATCCATATTGCATGAACAACTTGACTGTTTGCTTTTTGTTTCCCTCGCTTTAAATAAACTTGCAGTAAAACTTGAAAAAGAACAGAGAAGCACAACAAGAATCATCAAAGGTGTGGGAGGCTTTCAATACAAGCAGCTGTTAAATGACAGATTTTTCAGGATGGAAAAGAGATGACCACAAAGATATGTCAGGAGCTTAAAACAAAACAAAACAGAAGTAAACAAAACAAAACAAAAAGTATCTTGAAGACTAGGAATATGAAACAATTGTTCACGGTTTCTCATCACACAAGAACTAAATAAACTAAACAGAAGGCATGCACAATAAAGAAAAAATATTCTATCCAGAAGTCATTGAATTGTGAAAGACTCTGAAATAGATTGTAGATGCTAATTTCACATGGGTCCAAAAAGCAACCAAATTTGTGAGTGAGGTATCCATCAAGAGCTATTAAAGACAAGCAGTCTCCTAGACAGAAATCACTAGAGAAGAGAAAGTATATGAGAGGAATCTTACATACTCTGTCTTCTTTTGTAATCTTCCCGAAGCACCCTTAGACCAGAGATACCGGACTAGATGTATGTTTGTTCTAACCCAGAGAAGTTGTTGATATGTATATGTTGTTACTCAAACTAGACATTAACTCAGCACTTCATAAGCAAAACTAAAGCATTAATCTTTGCTTAACATCAACTAAATAGAGTGTTCAGCAAGTTTTAAAGCACTATAACTATTCTCTCCAACAAATACATCTCTACCATGTGTCTAGGTTGGAAAGAATTATAATCGTAATGCAAAACAAATTTAAAAAAATGACACTTTCCCCAATCATTTATTCATGGCAGAGTGTCAACTAGATTAATTGCTTGGATCTTTTCCATCTTAGACAATCAGTTTCCCAACTCTTATACTAAATAACTACATAGAGAAGGCTGATGTGGTTTTCCCCTCCTCTAAGTTTTCACTGTTTTGCATCTTTTTAAAACACGTCTTGACACAATATTGCACTACGTATACCTCAGCTTCATAGCCTTTGTATGGCATCTTCGTTTTTTCCTGTGGCCAAAATGCATTTCCACATAAATCGCTTGCTAACCTACTTAACCTAAGATTTTATACTCTGAGAGAGCATGATCTGTTTAGAGAACTGTCTTGAGAATCTATTGACAATTTAATTCTGTATACAGCACAACCACAGGGCTATTTTGCTAGTCTGTTTCCTTATTTCCTCTGTTAGAAAATGTTGAGTTTTTTGTTGGGAGTTGGGGGAAAGAGTAGGGTTTTGTGTGGACGATTTTTTAAATCCAAAAGTATCCAAAATACATTTGGATAATTGCACAAAGGTTTTTAGGCTGGATATAAAATATGTAATAGTCATCCAACCAAACAACAGCTCCAGTGACCAGAGGGAGTGGAGATAACACAATATACATTTTCATCAAATATATGCAACCCACATATACATAAATATTCCTACTGAATTCGGCTCGCATGTATTTCTAATGAATGCATAAAGAATTATTATATGCAATTATGAGATGTTTGTTTCTGAGCAGTTAGAAAGGCAGGAGTGATGAGAAGCAAGAAGCTTTAAAATACCACTATCTGAGACCATAAAAATATCTATGACAGACTGGAGTATTTGATATTCTTTCGCTCCTAACCATACAGTTGTCAATATTTACATTTAGTTGTAGTAGCTGAAATTCTGGGGTGCCAAATTGCTTAAAACTATACACATCCAAATATTTTTAGCAGTTACAGCATATGGGAAGCTACTTACAAACACTTAGGAAATCTGTGGTATACTAATTAGGGAAATGCTTGATGACATGAGCAAAATTAAAGAAAAAAAAAAAAAGGACTTTTCCATGTGTATCTCCAAACATACCAATAGTTCTATCATTACAAGATTAAATTGATCCTACTTTCCAAAACTTAAAATAACAACACAAACTGTTCCTTCCTTCGTTCAATATATTATTTCAGAAAGTTAATTTATTGGCTAGTCAGAAGTAACAATTTGTCACAATGGAATCCTTTTATCTAAGCATCTTAGGAATGCACTAATATGACTGGCATTGTCTGATAAGTGCACAAGCAGCTGTTGCAAACTAGGCTAATCAGATTATTAGATGTCTTAGAGAACAATATTCGCCTTTAAAAAATTTTCATGTGTTTTTTTTTTATTTATTTATTTCTTAAGTGCAACTGAGAAATGACTGCTGAGTCTTATCGTGTTACAGGAAAGTTCCCTCAGATTTCACGTTAGCAGGGCTTCTGATAGAGCTTTTTAATTTTCCAAATATTTGATTATTTAAATTTAATGCTGAACTATTAAACCTTTTACTTCAACATGTAGCATGCAGTAACTATCTCCTTTTATTAAATGGATTTTAAATTGGTTCATTCAGTTGTATAAAAAATAAAACAACTATCCAGATGTTTATGGAAATACCTGAGACAGTTTTGAATATTTCACCCATGTTTTAAACTCAGACTCATATGCTCTGCTTTTTGCAAGAGGAAAAGGATTTCTCTTTGCTGTTTCCTAAAGAAGCCAAATACTAAATATTATTTCAGTTCTTTTTAAAGGAAAACTAACTTGTACTGAGATTTAATATAAGGATAACATTGAAACTTATTTAGAAATTATGCTTAAATGAATATTTATTGTTGTCTGTTTAGAGCACGCTACTCTGGAAGTTGAATTTTGTGACCAATTTTAAGTATGAATTCCACATAGATACATAATGCCATGGGTGCAAAGGAAACAAATAATGCAATGGTTAACAAGGCTTTCTTACTAAATAATATTTTATAAGTCTATTAATATTCATTATAGTTCCAGAACAGTAATTCGGTAATTCTGCCTTGAAGTAGAGATACTTTATGTTCTTGCTTGTGGATTAGCTAGTGATTGTCTCCTTTAATGCACAGTCATTACTCTTTATGTTCTGATAGTATTTTTTTTAATTTCCCCTACTGGGGAGAAAGTGTTCTTCCTTTAAAATTGATAATAAAGGATACTGATTATAAATTATTATTTTAAATTTTGCTTGAAATGTTCGTTACAATATCCAGATAAAGGTGTTTGTGGATGTTAGAACACTAGTAATACCCTATTCTTACAGGCACACTGCTTTGCAAAGATGAAAATATTCTCAGAATTAGCAACATAAAAAAATAGTTGCAACAATACTCAACACAGATAACTGATTCCTGAGAAACAACTAACAGATCAATTACCAGGGGACTTTACTAACCATAACCAGATGTGTATAATTGCTCGGTGTTCATTTTCTCTTCAACATTCTGTGTCATTCTCCATAGCGTTGAAATAAACTCACTGAAAATAATATAAGACTTCATTCTCAGGCATTCTGAGCTAATCATAAATATTAAGCAAGTCAGTCTCTACCAATCCTCATATCTGAAACAACGATGCCATAACTAAAGGTGTGTGGTTCCAGTCTCCATCTCTGCAATCCCTGTTTCACAGTTCTGTCTCTAGCAACCTGCCTCACCAATCCAAGCAAGAGTCCCCAGGCAAATGCACTGATGCGATTACAGGTCAGCAGGACTCAAGGTTCAGGAACAAAATCTCCTAATTTCCTCATTATTTCCTGACAGCCAAAGACCTCATGAAATATGTGTTCCATCTACTCATGTAAACCTAACGCAGCCTTAAATTTGATACTTGATTCCCCCAAATTTCTAAATTTACAGAACTGCAACTCGGTTATTTAGCACCACAATGCAATTATGTTTTATTAGTACTCCACTTCTAGACATCAGTCCTTAGGAAAAAACAGTTCATTCACACTTAAAGATGACTCATTCATTTTGACACTTTTTATCTAGTTCTTAAGTCACCCAAGTCAGTGCAAACATTCTGAAGCTTAGGAGAGACAGAAGCAGGGCTACATAAAATGATGAATATCATACTTCATCAGAGCGTTGTGACAAGCATGGACAATACCTGATCTTGCAGCACCTTGATAAAATCTTTCATTTTGTGTTTATCCAGAAGGAAGGCAAAAATCAGGCAAAGTTTTAAAAGAATAAAAAAACCTCAGCTGCTTTATATTATTTAAGTGCTATCAAATGTTTTGAATGCATGCCATAAAGATCTGAACAGGTAAAGTACACCAACTGCTTAGCATTTCCCACGTTGTCAAACAGCAACACTTACCCTTTTTTTTTTTTTTTTTAAGGGCCTTTAAATTTTTTTAAAGGGCCTTTTCTACTCAGGCATCTTTTTTAATTTAAAAAAAATCTAAAATAAAAAACCTGAAGCACCACCAACAAAAAAAAAAACCCGAACGCCACACACAGTCTTACTGGGGAAGCACTAAATAAACACATTTATCATCATTTGGAAATCACTTGGCAGGAAGATGGATTGATTATGACACAGTGGCATGGGAGAAATTTCAGACACAATACTTCAAATCCACAAAACTATTTAATGCCTTAAATATTTACTTGTTGGAAATGATCAGTTTGAAATTCTGCCCACTCAACAGAAGAGGTTGCATTCTTTTCCAGCTGAGAGAATCTCTAGATTGAAAATACATGTAGCACAGGTAGGAATTTAAAAGACAGATTAGGCTCAGCAGAAAAATATTACCACTAAGTCAAATAGCTCCTTCTCGGTATGATGTTAACTGGTATTTCCAGAGGTTAGTGCTGAAATATAATACCCTCTGGAACAATCTGATACACGCTATTTGCTGCTGTAGAGGAATTAATAGTGGCAGGAGACAGAATAACACCTCTTCCTCCCTCAGAAATTGTTTCCTCTGCTATTTCTTAACAACTGAAGACTCACCGTGTTTATAAAGCTCCGACTCAGATTCCATATCAAATACAATATTTGGGACCTCATAATGAAGTCATTGTAAGTATAAATTCAGTATTTTCTGACTTAGGTTTTGTGGACTTGAGGATAATTTATAGAAGCCAATGGGAAGTCTAATTTATTTCAGTGAATAATTCAGTATAGATTTTATATTTAGATATGGGTTTGTTGTTGTTAAATTCTGGTCTATTTTGCTTTAGAAATAAAGACAGACATTTCAAAAAAGGGTTTTTGAACACACACCTGTAATAATTGCATTTGACAAATTAAAATAGAAGTAAAACTATCATAATAAAAGCAATGGTGTTTCAGAAGCATTTTTGAGGACTTAGAAAATCTAAGAGCTAAGCTTATGTGTTCACAATGAGCCTTGTATTAATGGGAAGTTCTTGCTACTTCTCTTTCCACATGATTCAAGACACAACAAAGCACCAAATCTGACAATCATTCTAGGCACTGGCCTCACATTTCCTCTTGAAAGTCAAGCCTAAAGAGAAGATCTGTAATTTCAGCCCAGATAACTTTGGTATAGCTGCTGTTCCTGCAGGCTTATATATCACTCCATACAAACACCTCAGCAATAAGGAGTGCTTGAAATCTGTTATCTGTGACCTGAACAGCATTTCAAAACTGACGGTTCTTTTAAACACACAAAGCAGTAGCGGGTATGGTACCAATATCCATGATCCTGAATCCCAGCTGCATGACAGATTAGGTATCACTAATAGCGCCGAGTGGTACCTGAAAGCACCGGTAGTTCCAGTGAAGCTATAAAGCATCACTAATAGAGTAAGGGACTATAAAATTAGGTCATATTTTGTTTTGGCCAGCTAATTCTCTCTGACAATTTCTCGTACATCTAGCGGCAGTTTTTACAGTTAAGCCCTAAGTGTGAGAGTTTCTGATTCCCCCTTTTTTGAGCACAAGATAACATCAAAACACTTCTACACTAACAATAGGAAGTTGTTACGAAGGAGATTGGGTTTTTTTTTCATTTTACAGTTCCAAGCTCCCAAAACCTAGCTAGATCTGAACTTTCTGTTTTATCTTCTTATACTAAGGAAATAATTCTTAAGGCTTCTCTTCATACACTATTGACCTAGCTAAACTGTTATGCCATCTAGTAGACAGACATCTAGTACATAGATCCTACAACCCCAGGAAAAAACCCTCACGGTATGAGTGAAAACAGCTGATAACGAGAAAGCCACATCAGCCTTGCCAGACTGCCACTGCAGGAGACAGACAGCACCTTCGTCTGCTGGTAACGTTTTTTTTGAGAACCTGGACTCGGCACAAATCTTCAAGTCAGAGAGCAGCCTCTCAAACATTTTCTTTCTTTGTTACTACCTCAGCATATGTCCTTCTGAAGGGGGAAGGATTTTTGTTCCACTGCATACAGTTTTTCATACTTGGTTGTCCTGTTTGTTCTGAACTCATTTTGTCAGATAAAATGAGACTGTCAAAAGCAATTTACAGAGTACAAGCAAGCGTGTATATGCATGTATGTATAGATATATCTTTATCTGCATGTTAATACTTTTAAAACAGGCCATGATTAATTTTTGCCCATAAGCTGGTTTATTTTCTACTGCTGGGGAAAAAAAAAATAGAATTGCTGTTATCTGTGGGGAACTCTTCGCAAAGTAGTACAATCTACACTCATGTTTGATTCTGAATTTATAATCTTTACATGATAGTCAAATTTATAACTAAGTATGCCAACGAAAAAAATTTCTACCTGCAAATTCTAATGAAATAGTACTGATAATTAATCCCACAGATATTAATACATATTTAAATTAAATTAATTGCTTAATCTTTTAGAAAGAGACTGCTTTACGGGAGTAGGTTGCTCAACAGCAGAGCAAAGATGGCTTTTAATCCTATCCAACTGTGTTCACAATCTTACCCAATTTTAAATACCATTTCAAATCACAGCTAGAAATATGCATGCTATTTTTATGCTTGATTATTGCTATCCCCTTTTTAGGCTCAGGCTGATGATGCAATAGCCCTGTTTTCTCTCATCCCTTTTCAAGTGTCATTTTTTTTCAAAGGTTCTTCTGTGCAGCATGATCCTGTTCTGAGTAAAGGATGTTGATGAACAATTACACTCAGAAAATGAGAGCTGTTTAATCTTGAAATTCAAATATGTCTTAAAAGTATATTTTGTTATCTATACTACATTTCATATTCTAGCAGTTTAGGTAAAACTGGCTTCAAAAGTACCCTTGGGGAATTGCCACATATAAAAACTGTGGTGCTGTGACCCATAACACCCCTCACCAACTTTGTATACTTTTACAGCATTATGTAATTTTTGTTAGTGCTATTGACGTAGGTCAGAATGACTGAATTCAAACTCTGTCTTGAGCAAGTGCAATGGAACTAGAGTTAATCCTCAAATTTACTTCAAGAGCATTTGTTTTGCCTTAATTACAGATGTTAATTGTATGTCACATTTCTTTGGCTTGTTGGGCATAAAATGTACAATGAACTAGTACCTTTTTATTAGGTGTTATTTTTAAACAATGCAATGAATATGTAGACAGTTTGTTAAAAACACTATATAGAAAAAAAGAATCTTGCTATAGAAATCATCTTCCAAGATACCCTTATGGTTTTTAAACAGGGTCTTCCCCACTGTCATATTGCAACAAAGAAACCTCAACAATTCCTAACTTAATAATCTAACGTATCCCTTATCATCCACAGTAAGGCAACGCTTAACATACCATATGGAAATGATCTTCATTATTCAAAAATCCATTAAAATATACAACAAAAAGCTATCCTTATGTCTGGAGTTTTACAACCATGCAAATGAGTCCCTCAGAGGCACATCAAAATCTTATTTGGAAGAACCACATTATGCTTCCATTAACACATGGTTTCAGTGTTTGCAAACAGCATGTTAATGCCTTTAAACGTGTCTTTAACCTTCTTTGATTCCTATATATCCTACATGCTTCCATACGTATTTCCACATCTATGCACATAGTCAAGACCTACATGTACAGCATCTATCCATACAATCTTAGATAACATACGGGTACATTCTTATAGATGCTATACAATTCTGTATGTTTTGGAAAGTCAGACTTGTACCACAACTTTTAATAAATTATAGTATTTCCTAGTGTTTTGCTAATACAGGTCAACCAATTTATCTCAATGCCACTAAGTCCTAACATCTCCCATCTCTGCCTCTCCCCCTCTTATTTCTTGGCTGTACTCTCTTTTCACTTCCTTTGCACGAGTTATGGTCTGACCCTCCACTTACTCAACTCAGGTCACTCAACTGGCAGACAAGAAGCAGGATTGAGGGTGGGATGCGGAGGATGAATATTTTTCTGCTGATTTAGTAAGTGACTCAGAGGATAGACCCTGAGTATCATGACATTGCAAGAAAGGCACTGAGATAATGTCAGGAAGCAGTAGGCCACTAGTTCAGCTAAGCAGTATCAAAAAATCAGACTTTCTGAAAGACTTTCAGGGAAATAAAAATAGAATTAAATTGGCAAAACTAGGAAACTTTCAGGCAGTCTTTCTTGTCGATGAATTTCATGTTTATTCTCATTTTTCTCTTTGTAACCATTTTTTTCCTAATATCTATTAATTACTTTTTAAACTCTATAAGTACTTTTGGATCTTTTTTCATTTGACATCATCTAAAGTGCCTGAGAGCTGTCAGTTATCCAAAGGCAAAGTACAATAAGTCTAATATAGTAGTCTGTAATGACTCAAAATTAAGATACATTAATGGACTAATCAATGCATAATCAAACTATGGTTATAGGAAGAGCAAATAGAAGTGGCTTTGTCACAAATGGTCTTGTACATAGAGGGTATGAGGAAGTGTTCTTGCTTTTCTGGTTCTGTTGATGATGTCCTGGCCACACTACTTCTCACTTGTGCACCACATAGACTTATCAATGCATGGTGGCGTTAAGAAAGACTGTCTGTGAATTCTCCGTTACCCAAATCCCTCAGAAATCCAGACACTAATGGATTTCATTGATCTCTGCTAAGAAGTTCTCTACTATATCATGACTGTTAAATTGTACTCATTGTTTAAGTACAGGACCAGGATATATCACAATTTAAAAATAAAAAAAAAAACCCGTAAAAACAAAGCAAGAGAGAGAAAAGAAAACTGGAAGAATAGGTTAATCTTTGTACTTACGAAAAGCTCTATAGATTTCTTCCAGAGATAGGTGCTTGTCACTGTTATAATCATCATATTTCAGCAAATCGAACAGAGAGCAGTCAGACACATCCTTGCCAAGCTCATCCCGTTTTACTACCTGACAAGAAAATTATAACCATGAAATTACATTTGAGGTCTTAGAGATCTCTGGTATAATTAATTGTTTCTAATAATCACTTTAATAGATCATTTTAAGGTTGCTGTGGGGAAACGAATTGCAACTGTGTAAAGTCAGGGATTTGCAGTTACTCTGTAACGTTTTATCACAGTTTCAAAAGAGAATACCTTTAAGACAGACTCACTGAGACTACACAAAAGTTTTCAGAATATACAGAGAATATATACGATGTGGATAGATGGAAGCACTATAAAGACACTGTGAATGTTAAAGCTGATTTTACCTTATATGTACAGGAGTGGTGATTAAGAAACATTCTAACAGACTTGAGACAATAGTTACCCAAGCACACACGACATAATATCTTTTTCCTCCCCGTATAATTCCTAACCACAAAAAACAAATTCAGTTGTTTTAAAAAATAACTAAAATAAACTCCCTCTACCCTACTAACTGTATCAACTTCTTAGAGGCATTTGACAAGCCTATTATCTTCCCAGACCTGTTATATAAGTAGCTGACCTGAAAAGGCTCCTGTTTGTCAATGGGGGCACACACACTTTGAAAATAGAGCATAATTAATAGATATTGATTTTAACCCCAGAGAACTTCTTTCCCTCAGAGGAATGGTCTTTAATTTGCACAACATTTTAGTTTAAGGTCTGTATATGTTGTAGACATCTACCTCAACTCCATCCAAGGAATTGTTAAGATGTTGATGACCACAAATATTCACAATTCTCATTCACATGGTGCCTGTATTAAAAACACTATCACATAACTGAAAGAACCAAACCTAATGCAACTCCCCATTGTAAATGTAGCACAGTTTAAAGTTTGGCACCACATACAGAAAAAAAAATGAATATAGCTATAATCAATTCCTTTGTAAAATAATTACCCTTCCTGCCCTCTATCTGTCTCCCAAATAACTGCAAAACCATACATTTGTATCATCATATGATAGCTGCTGAACAACAAGGAATGCAGAGGCTTTTGTGTTTCAGCTGCTCTGCAAAAGAATCAACAGGAATAGAAAGGAATGCATTCGGTTACTATTCATGTATATAGAAAATTCCTGAATAATAAAGAACAAAAGGAGCATTAGAGCAAAGATAAAGGACACACATATTTTATCCTACCAGAAGTAATCTTCTACATATTAATATAAAAGTATTATAAAATATAGTACCCTTGTAGTACATTAGAAAATATGAAAACCATTCATATGAATGAAGAAAAATCACTGCAAAAATACTTTAGCTATTATTAATTAAAAGACACACTACGCCACCTGAATATTAGTGCCAACTACTTCTCATACTTAAAAGCCTGCTGATTAAGGTCACATTAAGCTGAATTAAGAAAAAATGGAATTGTGTGGATCTTATAGCTGGTACATAAAGGACAAAAATGTTGCCTGGGAAAATTTGATAACTCCAAGCCCGTTGCAGTTCTATCAGTAGTACTAAAGATGTAACGGTGTGTATTGAAAACTTCACTCTGGAAGAAATCTCTTGGATTACAAGGCCATGAAATGTGCTTAAAAATCACAGCTGGTTCACGAAAAAGGAATGTTTAGGGTGAGAAGCATGGTTTCTTTGTTTGTTTTTCATAAAAGGTGGTCTGAAATAGTTTAAAACACGTTTCTGATAGTTTCAATTACACAAACAAGGATTAAACTTTACACATAAGGTGGTCTGATAAAAACTTTGTTAAAGCCCACCAACACCTGCCACTGCAGTGCCAAATTTTAATTGCCTATTAAGTGTTCTCAGCTTCAATCCTTTGAGTCGAAATCTGTCTTGCAATGCTTTTCATTCATAATCGCTCAATTTTATTTTAAATAAAAGTAATTAAAAAAAAAACAAAAACAAAGATTAGCCAGAATGATTGAGATATTTCCAAGAACAATGCTAAGGACAGGTAAGACTTTTTTTCCTGACAATTATTTGTCATCTTCAGTAAACCTGTAATTTTGATTACAGAGATAAGATTCAATGTTTGTTTATATATAGGCAACTTTATGCTGGAGACATACTTTGGCCTTCTTTGGACTATTCACTCAGTTTTGATAAATCCTCCTCAAATGTGTGTGAGGAAAAATTTTAGAAGGTACAGAAATGATTTCACATCATGATTAGTCTTAATTATCTGTGATTTGCTGCTAAAAGAGCTGTTCCAATTTTTACGCAATAGGAATACTCTTGTGCTGCATTTAGCCATCTCCTAACTCTGCAATGTGGTCTGTGGATCAGATCAGCTCTCTCAAAGAAAGCAAAGTTTATATTTGTGGAGATTTTGGTTGGTTGGATTTTTTTCTCTTGATGGGGGGATTAATATTCTATCACAGGAGGTACAATTCAGAACAGGTATTAGGGTGCGGAGATTTGGATTTTGAAAAATTACCTGTTTCTGCAGCAGCCTGCAGTTGGATCAGATCGACTGCGACATGAAATTACAACCTATACGAGACACTAGCAAAGCTGGGTACTTACTAAGCCACTGGCCAACAGAAAACTCATTTAGCAACACACGCTAGTGTCAGGTGTTTCAAAATCGTCAGGATCAAACTGCCTGTTCACAAGAATCCCTAAATCACCGTCGGAGGATATTTTTTTCTTGTTGACAATACCTTTTAACAGATCTCCACATATCAGTGAAATTCCATACGGTGGGACACATAATGACACAGCACAAATTCTCAAACAGGGCAAGCAAAACTGTCACTACCAATTCTAGAAATAAAGAGTGGAATTCACAAATGAAGACTGTGAATGTTTTTTGTCTTTCTGAACACTGTCACGACATTATATTTTAACACCATCTTCTAGGAAATACAGCCTGCTAGACAACTTCATTTTTAATTTTCTTTTACTTATGTAAGGGATTTAATTTACAAAGGCAGCTTGCTAAACATAATAGATTCTTGTAGGTATTTTTAATTTCACACCCTACATCATTACAAGAGAAAATATACTCTGCAGTATCAACAAGGCATATACTGCATGAATATCAATGTCAGTAATTGTAAAACCTGAAAAAGTAAATGTCAGTAAGGAATCACCAATGGCTGAAACAATCCAGTGGGATTTTGAAAGTCTGGGGTCTCACCCCAATCCTTTTTGATAATTTAAAAGTAAATACAAAAAGAAAATTGGCAGATGGTATATACTGCTGAGGTGAATAACAATAAGAAGGCGGCCAGGGCAGCACATGGAATGAAATGGATCACATGGTTGGATGTTCTCAGGAAAAGTATCTGTGTTTTCATAGAGCCAAAGTCATTCATTTAAAAAGAAGAACCTAGATCACACCTTAATGAGGATAAATAGGCCCTGGAAAGCATTTTATCTGAAAAAGAGGTAGGATTTGTTGTGGATAACGAAGTCTCATACATTACAGAATCACTCTGTAGCCTAAGCAATCAGCGTGATCTTTTGAAGTGTAACAAGGTAACTGGTGGTAGCAAAGCAATAGTGGGACTGATATTGAAACACAAGCAGTTTTGACTTGCACTTGTTAAAATTTAATGTTGAGAAACTAGAAGGGAACTTTTCAAGGTAGAACAGATCCATAAAAGTGCCTGCTGAAGGCACCGAGGAAAATCAATCTTTATAGGTTCAGGGGTTTTGTTTGCTTGCTTTTAAGCGGAGACTAAGAATTGACCATATCACATTCCTTAGGTACTTTCACAGTAGAAAAAATAAATATGGATGCTTCAATTTGGCAAACAAAAGCTAATAGGACAAGAAAAACGAATAACACCTCTAAAACAAAAACAAACAAAAAAAAAAAGAAAAGAGAAAAGCTACAGGAAAAACTAACTTTGAATCCTGGACTTCTAAGTTCTCCTTGATGTTTTCAAATCAAGGCTGCACACTCCCTTACAGAGCTTTCTTTGCTTCATCCAAAAGCAAGACCTTCCTTATGGCTTTTTAATTAAAAGTGTAAAACCAATAGAATAAAATTCCATGTCAATGATACATCAATTATATTAGATGATGGCGTATCACAGATGATCTAAGAATGTGTCTTAAGTTTTAAATTCTATTAATCTCTGTCCATGAAGGAGAGAAGAGTAAAATTCAAAAAACCTGATTCTTGAGCCAATTCTTTTAACCCAAACCATCTACTCCTTGGTTAAACTAAACAGACAGTAATTAGTTAGAGAGGCAGTTTGGATTTGCATAAGATAAAATGACAATAGATATAAAAGTGAGTCTGTTAACAGCTGAATATTCATAAATAGTCAGAAGAATCAATTATCTTCCTGTATTTTGGGTTCACCTAAATTCTTTCAAAGTGCTTTAAAAACAAAACAAAACAAGCCCTTCAAGGAACCACCCCACTTTACTTGAAATCTTGCAGACGTGTTGCATTTATGTTAGATCAGAGGGGATGAAGATGATGAAAATTCTGTGTTTTTCATATCCCACCCTTTTGACAGGGTAGATACTCATACCGAGCAGTACCCACCTCTCAAAACAGAATGGTGTAATAGGTTAACTTCACCAGTAAGTCCTTTCAAAGTCAAGCCACGTCTGACTTGTAATATAAGATTTGGAAACTAGAACATTAAATGAGTTAGGCTCAGCAGTGAAAGCAGTCAAGTCAGAGAAGAAGGTATATGGGCAAAAAAATGTTCACTTAGCCTGCATGGAGCTAAATAATTCCACCAGTTTTCTATTTACCTTGTCTAAAATTTACAACGTGTAATGGAGTTATAATTATTTTTTAACTGTAATTCTGTCTTAGACTATAGAACCAGATGCCAGAATTGTTCAAATAAAAGAAAATAAATAATAGCCTGTCACTTTTTAATTTATTGTTAAAATACTTGAGATACTGTTTTAAAACTCTCTCACTATTTGAAATAGCTTTTTAAATAAAAAGTAGTAGTTTTCCATTTTCTGGACAGGAATATTAATTTCTCTTGCATCAAGATGCAAATGCAAGAACCTTATGATTTCTCATCCAAAATACATCAACAAAAATTACAGTGCTGCTGTCATCATTTCTGATCTCCAGCTGATTCATTGCAATTTTACATTAGGTCGGATGACTATACGGACACCTATGAGATAATAAAATGCAATCCAAGAGCCTGACTGCACTCACTGCACAGCAAAATTCAGGAGATACAAAATTTAAAGTGTACTAAAAACTGAAGTTCGATATTTATGTGAACATAAATTAACTTCAGGAGTCCTTACCATATTCTATACCAAATACTTTGTTTTTCATATTCCCTTAATATGATTAAATTTAAAATGCAGACAGGACTTATTATTTATGACAGGTCTGCAGATTTCAAAATTTTTTCTGTATTGTGAACACAAATGGGAAAAATTCTCCTAATACTGAGAATATTTTCAGAAGTACAATGATGTCTCCCATTCAGCCCTGGGGAAGTTCAAAGACCTTTCTAACATTCTTTCACCACCACCACCCCTTCTCTCTCAATAATCACATTCTCAAGCAAGTTAATGGCCCCAGCATTTTCTCAGTGTCAGGGACCTCTCACATTATGAATCAGTACCTTCTGGGTAGGGTATTCAAGATGAAGTCTCTTTGTTTCTTTTCTCCTACTACAGCAATTCCAAATTTTAAAAATACTGATAGCTGTCATATACACTGAGGGCAGAAGAGAGCAAGAGTCTAATCCCATCTTGCAAAACAATCTTGATTTATCAAGCTTTTACGTTCAACAAGAACAAAAAGAACATTCATTGGAGTAAACCACAGGAAGAGAAAAAAAGTGCCTAGTTTTCAACAATCAAAGATAATGCTCTGAAAAATAATGCATTTTATCTGAAGATACTGCTCTGAGTTCTTTTAATTTGTCATCTTGTTTCAAACCTTCAGAGAGAACTGAGTCACATTCTTGGACTGTTCTCAGCAAACACGCAGGCTAAAATCTTCCTCCATCAGAGGAAGGCAAAGATTTACAAATTTTGAGATTGTATGGGAGGTATGTTCTTAACTGCGAAGCTGCACAGTGTTCTGTTTGGCAAAGGTGATTCAGTGTTCCCTTTTGTCATATGAAAGAGACAGAAAGGTTCTCAGATGAAGCTTCTGCTATTGAGAAGGCTTCCCGGGAAACAGGCATAGCTTGGGTTTTTTACTCTGTTCAAACTGACTAAAGAAAAATTTCTGAGGGCAACAGCTAGGTCATTGTGTCTCCTGTAAAACATACAATAACAAACCATCAGCACTAACAATGAATTTATTTTACATTATTATTTAGATCTAATACTTTCATGTTTCTCCATTGAATTTTATCAAAACCAGAAAGTATTATGTTTGAGTTTTAAGGTTGTTTGACCTGTTTGCATACTTGTGAAAAATCATTACTTTAAATTTTCTATTATAAATTCATTTTTATAGAAAGAAGTATGTGGGAAAAGTATGTATAGAAAGCTTGAAAACACCATAATGGAATATATATTTATATATTCTTATATACATATATATATAAAAGGTATATTTGACACAAAGAAACACAGGAAAGATAAGTACACATAGCACCTATAGCATTGTAACACCCTAAGGTATATCCCAAAGCACTGTATTCAAATTTCTGAATAATTACTTATTAATTTCTGAGTAATTCAGCTTTTCCAAAATTCTTGAATTAGGTTTTCCACCTCAGAGACTCACATATATTTTCTAAAGTGAAAGCACCCTAAGACATAATGTTCTGTGTGTGTAAGTCCTGACAGAGACAACAGCTACTGTGCTAATGGAAACAAAATACAAACCTTACCTGAGATAATTCATTAGTGTCCACAAGTCCATTGTTGTCTGAATCAAAATAGTTGAACATTTGGTCTACAAGAAGTTTCTTTAAAGCCATTTTCTCATCAACGGTTTTATCTTTTGATTGTGCAAGGTATCTCTGATTTTGTAAATCCAGTAACATGTGTTTCACTTTGCTGTATTCAGTAGGTTTGCATTTATCCCCTGAAAAGAAAATATCCAACACAAAATTATTCTCAGTTTGATTTCTTATTAAGAGTTTAAAAGTAAATTTTTAAAAAAAAATGGAAAAACAGAGAGTATTAACTTCTTATAACAATACCAACAGGGTTGCTTTATGAGGTGAGGAATTTGTTCTGTAGCAGTTTGATCCATACCGTTTCCTTGTCTGGTCTTCAGGTCAAGGCCAAGAAATTATTGCACTTCTAGATATTTTCTGCAGACAAAAGTTTCTCTGCCTGGAAACTGAGAAAAGTTTTAGGAGTTTCCAAGCTTGTAGTTTTTTTCATTTAGATAATTCTGGAAAGGTGCATTGGAAGACTTTTTTAAAACATTACCTTTGGTAAAGCATTTTGTATAAATGTTCATAAACTGAATACTGCAATATAACATATGGAGTAAAACCTGCAACTATGATACAAAATGATGCATTATAAAGAATATCTTTCATAATAATGTGACCTCAGAAAGCAGAAATTATACTTAAGTGTTCACAAGCTCTATGAGCTATGTCCATAGCTCTCCCTTTTCATTTACCAGCCATACCAAACTTATTTGAAGAAGAGAAGGTGGGATTGCCAGAGGAAGAGAAAGGATATCTCTGACAAGATCTAGTTGATTCTTTTCATTATCAAATCTTCTATGAACTGGAAATTGCTACAGCAAATGTCCTACATATAGTGATTGCAGTCACTAGTTATTCTAAACCAAAGCACAATATAGTGTATGTTCCTTATTTTTTCGTATCAGTTGCTGTCTATATAACATTTAACAGAGAAACAGTTTAGAAGCTTTGTTTTTATTAAGATAGACTTAGTACTTCAGAAGTTTTTTTATAAGATGAGATACGTAAATGTGGACCAGCACAATACCATGTATTTGTTGCAAACATATTATTTACAGTTAGCTACTACTTAACTCCAAGTAGCGGATTCAAGGCTATGTTTCATTCATTTTTTTAGATGCCATGATGAAGATACAAGTATTAATGAGGAACAATTATTTACCTCACAGAAACTGCTTAGGCAGTTGTTTTGATTTGCAAGTGGATCCCATTTAAGAAATCTATATGTATGATGCTGGAGTTTATTTTGATGCATTTAAATGGTATATGCATTATTATGGTGACTATACCACAACATACACCTCGTTCATAATTTCATAAGGTAGAGAGAAAAAATTCCTAAATGCTTCTTCTCACTATCCTGGCAAGACTCAGATAGAGAAGAGAAGGACTCCTGCAACAGAACTTAAATCATAGAAGCAGACAAAATATTTTTAGGTATCAAAACCACTCCAGCATTTTTTTTTTCTTCTAAAAGCCACTGCCTGTTATGTAGCTATCTGAAAATCACAACTGAAGTAACAGAAACAAACAAAACCTAGCTGTATTTAACTGGCAGCCTAAGCTACACACAATATTTGCATATTCATCCTTCCTTGCCAGAGGCATGGAGATTGAGTATATACAGTCTGTAAGAGATGAGTTCTACACGACTGCTTTCCAGGGGTATAATGCAGAAATACTCAGCAGGGAAACACGTTTATTCCTTAGCCATGATGGAGTTGCAGTGAGCAAACCTTTCCATCTGAACGGACACAGGATCCAGGTGGTGGGGAGGGAAGGGAGCAGTTAACTTTAACATTCGCTAATTCATTTGGGTGAACTCCAAAAGACTGGGCCAGGAAAACAAGTATAATCTTTGTCTCCCCCAGACAACTTTTCTGGCTGTGGTATCCTCAGAGAGACAGTCTGGTTTTATTCCTGTTCAGCTCAAGTCTAATCCCATTTTATCTACACTCCTGGCAGGGCGGGAAAGGCAAATCCTGTTTCTTAGACACTACGCTGCTCAAATGTAGTTACCACATCCAGATTTTATACCCTGTAAATTATTCTTGATCAAATAGATCTTTTGCAATTCTAAAAGTGCAAAGAGATATTTCTACCTTAGAGATATGCAACATAAGTAAAGCATTTTATTTCTTAATAGTACTTGTTAAATTTGTCACATTATCTTTGGTGAGTCGCTACATATTTGAGTTAGAAAAAGAAATGGAAAGTGAACAAAAAAGTCACACTAACAATTTTTTTTTTTTCCTTGAGGCACAGGACAATGTCTCTAACTTTCATGATTGAGGAATAATTGAATATAGGTTCTCACCCCTACAAAAAAAATAATGATGCTAATGTTCATTAGAATAATAACGATTACTTATTTATTAGATATAGACAACTTTTGTATGGGTTGCACAAGATTTCCACATGAGGGATTATACAAAGTAGTGTAAGTTTAGAGAAAAAAAGTAAAATTAATATACCATGTGATCATTTAAAACATTGTAATAATTACTTGCTTTTCCTACTTTTAAGTCAAAACAGAGGTTACAGAAAAAAATTTTAAAGTTCAGTTACAGTCCAATAAAGACATTTTAATGGACATTAGACATTCACTTTAGTTCTAAAGCTTAAAGAATTATGAACTGATATATTCCCTCACAACACCTACTTAGAGAGAGAAGAAAGAATACAGACAATATATTTCGTACAGCATTTCTTTTTGGTACACTTCCCATTGCATAACACAAACTTCTGAGACTAGCATAATAATCATATAAGAGCATGATGTATACTACAGGTTTATAAACCATTTCCATAGTTTTCCAGAAGGGAAAAACATTTGTACCATTCTTTTTAATACACAGCATAAATGCTGCCTAATACAAAGTTATCTGAGAGATTGCCATTGCCACACATTTAACTACTTCCTGTAGAGAAATTTCATTCATAAATTAAGAATAGGTAGCTATTAAACTTTTAGTCACACTCTCTGCCAACTAAAGATACCACAAGATCAGTGTCACAACAAAATACGGTAAATTACTTTTCATTAGTGTACAGAAGTGTAGTGGTTTTAACCTGGCTGCTACAAACACCATGCAAGTGCTCACTCACCCTCCACCTCCCAGGAAACAGGGATAGAATTAAAGGGGCAAAGGTAAATGAGACTTGTGAGTTGAGGTAAGAACAATTTAATAACTAAATTATAATAATATTGGAAATAAAAATGATTATAATAATAGTAATATATAAAAACATAAGAGTGATACACAGTAATATTTTTCACCATCTGATGACCAAGGCTCAGCCCATTGCCAGCTAACGATCCCAGAGCAGGGAGAGTCCCAAAACCACAATACCAGAAAAAAGATAATAACCTGAGTGTCTGAGAGTCAACCAAGAAAGTGAGACAACTGTGAAAGGGCGGTGAACTGGGGCGGGGGGCAAAGAGAGAGATAAAACGTCCGGACTGATCCTCATCTATATACTGGGCATGATGTGCATGATCTGGAATAGACTATTGGCTAATTTGGGTCTCAATCCTAAACCTAAGATCGAATCCTAGGCTAGTAATATGGGCTGTCCTCCCTCCCAGCTTCTCCTGCACCTGTGGACACTGGCAGAGCAGAGAAGCTGAAAAGTCCTTGACTGTCCCGGCAGCAACTATAAACATCAGTATGTTATCAGCCTTCTCAGCACAATCCAAAACACAGCCTCTTATTAGCTACTATGAAGAAAGTTAACTCTGTCCCAGCTGAAACCAGGACAATATGTTTTATATTACCTCATCAACAAAATAACATAATTTCCTGAGAACATGTTGCTAACTGTTACAGGTGTTCTACACCTAGATAAATTTTCATTTTTATTTTTCCTGTACCTGTGATGTCCTTTGGAAATATTTTTTACTTGAAAAGTAGCTCAAACTATATCAGTATGTTGCATTAATTACTAACCAAAAAATGTTAATGTGTGTTTAATAGTAATGAAAATAGAATTAAAGAAAGCTGATGCTATTTAATTATCTAAAAAGTAGGTCTTTCATATATACTGAAACATTAATCCCAACGGCAGTCTGTTGAAAACTGGCTGTGAATAGAGTGAACACAGTTCACAAAACAGTCTCATGTCTCTACAACCCATCTTCAGCAGATGATTATTTTATACTCAACAATGGAGTTAAAGCTTATCTTCTTTATGGGCTTGTTTGTACCATGTTCATAACGTGACAGCTGTAATCTGCTCTCCAGTGTGTACCTGCTCCCTCTACAGACCAACCTGACTGAATCACAGTCCCAGCCACAACAGTCCATTGGCTTCTAGTGTGTGGGTTTTTTATGTTTTAGTGCTTCACTAATTTGTTTGAAAGCTAGTCCTCACAATGAAAACACTGCTAACACCTGAATCTCTGTTGGCCATCATTTATCATTTAAAACAGACACTATTTTGTGCCTCACTTGTCTAAACAGGATGGTCTGACTCATACAAAAGACAGCTTTATCAACTCTAGCTTCGTACTCCCTGCAACTACGCCGTGCTACAGTTCTCTGTAGTATGGAAGTAGTATTCCCTGATCCCTTTATCTGGAAAGGATGTCAAGGTCATTGCACATGAGCACATGGTTTTCATATAAGGGGAGGGGAAGCCAACACTCAGGCATTTAAGTGCATTGGCAGTACTCTACAGTATCTTAAAAAAATCACCTTACCAAAAAAAAACCCCCAAAAAACCACCTACCACATTACAAATAAGTGCTTTAGTTTCTGTTGCTCTACAGTTTGGGGTCTTTTTTTTTTTTTTTG
>WKFP01014751.1:429483-487648 GCA_011057875.1 Pterocles orientalis | reverse complement strand
GGAAAGGCTGAGGCAGCTGGGTCTCTTTAGCTTGGAAAAGAGGAGACTGAGGGGTGACCTAATCAATGTTTATAAATACATAAAGGGTGAGTGTCAGGAGGATGGAGCCAGGCTCTTCTCTGGGACATCCAGTGATAGGACAAGGGGCAATGGGTTCAAGCTGGAACATAGGAGGTTCCACTTGAATATGAGAAAAAACTTCTTTACAGTGAGGGTGACAGAGCACTGGAACAGGCTGCCCAGAGAGGTTGTGGAGTCTCCTTCTCTGGAGACATTCAAAGCCCGCCTGGATGTGTTCCTGGGTGATCTGATTTGGGTGTTCCTGCTCTGGCAGGGGGATTGGACTAGATGATCTTTCGAGGTCCCTTCCAATCTCTAACATTCTGTGATTCTGTGATTCTGTGGTAAGTGTTGCTGCTCAGAAGCCATGAAGAGTTCAGGACAGATGGATGCTGAACAATTACAGAATTGTAGAATTAAGAGTTGTAAGAGCTCCTTTACTGCTCGTAAATGTGCCTGCCAATTCAGAGTATCTCCCCACACACAGGCAGCCACTTCAAATGCAGACTGGAAAGTAAGGTCAAGGCACTTTATAGTAAGACTTATAAGCTGGAAACCACAGAATGATGGAATTGTCAGTAATTGTTCAATTACACAGTACACTCCTGTTCAATAAACCAAATTGCTTTATTTTCTTAATCACTTACTGACAGCTTTTGTATTTCTTGTGTTGTTTTTCCCCCCTTTCATGGCTGTAGAAGACAAGTTCTTTGGATAGCTTAAAGTGATTTCAGCACTTTGGAACTGCTCACTGATATTCAACACCATGTCCAAACCTAGTCCCTCTAGAGACAAGCTGTTGTTTCCTGGGTGTTGATGAGGTCCCTTTTCTACTTGCCCTGCCTACTGCCCCTCGGGGTTTGCTGAGTAGTCTTTCTAAACATTTTCATGTCGCAGAATATCTTCTGTGTGCTTCTACCTCCTCTTATGGAGCACCTGAGATGGTATCACACACAGTCCTGCTGTGACATTGCAAACAAGAAGAACACAGTTACCAACAGCTGTTGCTTAAAGGCACTCTGCCATCTGCATGTTTCAGGTTTGAAGGGAATTGAGGCCAGAAGGATTCACACGGAGATCAAACTGACTGGTCCCTTCTCAGTCTCAGATTTCTTTGAAACTGTTTAGGAGAGCCCAGTGTTTAACCGAATCCACTAAGCTGTGTTTGTCTAAAACGCCTTCTTGAGAAAGGCCCAAAAATGTCAGCAATGAGTTTGTCTGTTCCTGGAGTGACATGCTACAAATGCTTAAGCTTCCTAAATCTAAAAAGTGATGCATAGTTTCCCATTTGAATTGCCTTGCTCTCTGCCCTCCTAAATACTGCTTCAGGTCTTGCACTTTTTCATTAAACTCAACATTGGTGCCTGATATGTAACCCTGCAAAAGTACTCAGAGGCACCATACTCCAAAAGCATTCCTCCCTTTGGTGTAACCCTGCATGCATTGCTGCTAGATGCTGAGCTTTGCATTTGTTTGCATTTAAAACACATTGGAGTTAAATGGGCTCAGGTTAGCTCTGCAATTTACTTCTCGACATAACTTAAAAACCTAAAACTTTTAGAAAGATTTTATGTACCTTTCTCTGTTATTTATAAAAAATGCTGAGTTGTGTCAGACCTAGCATTAGCCTTTACAGTTTCATTGGAAATACTCCTGCTGTTTAACGATGATTTTCCACGTTCCATTTTTTTGGAGATCTGACTGTCCATGCACCACACACTTAGGTTTTGTTATTAACCATATAGTGCTATTTCTTTCTGGTTGATTGGTTTTTGTTTTGTTTTGTTTTTTGTTAAGTGACATGGTGAAATCCCTGAATGCTTAGAAATTCCTGGGATGCCTTTGAGAAACATTACTGAATAGAATCTCTAGTTCTATTTACAGGCAATAAGAGAAAGCCTCCTTCTCAGGACGTTCTCTCATATAAAAGCATGTGGGTGTATTATGATGTTGTGAAATGCATAAACGAGGGGCACCTATAAACTCCCTCACGAAAAAACTCAGCAACTAAGTGCTGCTACCGCTCAAATTGCTGCTTCAAGAGGAAAACTATTCAGTGCACCAGGATACAGTTGAATTTCTGTGCCTGATATGTTGGCACAAAAATCAGAAGTTAACCACCCTAGGCACTGAGGATTACCCAAGCATGGCATGATCAGGCTACCTTGTGAGAAGTCAGACTTTGACACAACAGGATACCGAGGGTGGGAACTCAGGACTGGAGCACTGGCTGTAGGAGTGACATCGCACTGCTCCATACACGAGGTAGTACGGTTTCACCTGACTTCCGCGTTTGGGACACATCTGCTCAACTCTAAAGAGAAACTGTTGGGCTGATCAGAGACTGAACTTAGATGCAATTTTTCCTCCAGCAGGATAAGGTGCTTTGCAGTTGTGTATCAGATGACTTCAGATATAAGGCGCAGACTGCTTCTGTAAATTGCCATCTTTCCCCCATATTTGAGAGATGCAGTGCTAATGAGTATAGCGCTAGCTGGCTTATGTTACAGATACTTCCCCAGAAGAGTTGACAATTCCTCAGTGTTCAGGACAGAACCAGAACCAGACTGTAACTCAGGGCTGCCGCGATTGAGAGGGGGGACATAGCTTGATGCAAGCAAAGTGTCGTTTATTACTACAGAAACCGCTACTTATATAGAAAGAAAACTTACACAATTTGTTAAAGGCATGCTGATTGGTTGTTACTAGGCTAACAAATCCGTTCTACCTATGTCTTAGTAACAGCATGAGCAAAACAATCGCGAAAACCCCCAAGTTACAGTTTAACCATAGACTCCTCATTCTTCTGCCGTGGTCTGCTAGCGAAGCATGCAGCCTTTGTTCTTGCAGGCTCGGTTCCTTTCTTATGTTCAATTTACACCGAGTTATCTTCCTGGTTGTTCCATGGCTTATGTCCAACCAGCTCCAGCACGTCTCCTTCGATAAGCTGCACGGCACTGGATGTTCTGTTTGTACCAAATAAGCCATCTCCTGCACAGGGCTTCAGTGGAAGAAGGCACATCCCCTCCCTGCACGGGAAGGTGTAAGCAGCACACAGGAGCACAACAATTTCAGACATTTCCTCATTGACAGGAATCATTGTGCAGACTTTCTGTGCCCTTCAGAGAAAGATACACAGCAACAGGCTAAAATCCTCAAGGGATCAGTGCAGAAAATACAGAACAAAGCTGATAGCATTTGTCTTCTGCAAATCCAAAAGCACTCAAGGGACTGGTTGAAGAAGAAGGAATAAAACCAATTTCACAGTATAGAGAAAAACATTGTACTGTTTGTGCCTGCAAACAACCATTCTTTTTCACTAAATGTCCGCCTACAGTTTCTTGTGTTTATGTTTGGTTTGAATTGTACTTTGCCTGTTTAAATTGCACATGACGAAAATTTCACTTAATTCTCTGATCCCCATTGCCAACAGCATCAAGGCCCTGTCAGAGGTAGAGACAACACTGACAAGAAAAACACAATTTGCAGTAAAGCACCTTGGAGTGAATGAAAAGTTTTTTTCTCCTTTACCTGGACATGCACACCTATCATGCTGACAAGACGTTCATGACTCCTTTGTAACCAGCTTTAGCCAAACACTCCATAGGACAGTGTCCACAGTTCTGACATTAAGGCCAGCAGAATGCTGCATGAGGAATATCATACCAACATTCACCTTCTCTCTCATGCAGGGGACTTCTTCTGTGGCAGGTTCAAATCTCATTATTTTCCAGAAAAAAACCCCAGTTGTACATGGAATTGTTGATGTAAGGCCAGCTCAGTTCCAGGATTCTAAATTTCAGTAGTAAACAGTGAAATACCATAAAATAGGAATTCTAGATGTTAAAAAAAAAAAAAGAAAAAAGCAAAAGCATTAGGTTTGGAAAGAATTGATAATGTTCAGACTCTCTAAGATAGCACATAGTTACAGCCCCTTTCTAATCATTTACACCCAATTTTGAGTTCAGGTTGCTTCTTCCTATCCTCTATGACAACAGAGGGAAATTCTCCTGAAAATCTAATTATACCACAGTGTAGCAGCTATAACTAAATGAGACGGATAGCTTGATCTCTGCTCTGTGACACTGGGTTGCTTAAGATTTGTGAGTAATTGTCTTAACTGAGAACAGCTGTAAAATTATGCTAACAAATCAGACAGAGCAAAGATTTGGCTACCATAATAGAATTTGGAGTTTAGAAATCTTTGTCTTCCCTAAATGCACACACACTAACACTTTATTTACATTTTTTTAATGCTGAAACATGCCAAAAGTTAAAAAGAGTTACATAAAATCTGAATTTAAATAAAATTCCAGTAAATCCTACCCATAAACTGTCTCAGATTAACTTATTTTGACACATCAACCTTTTCCAAGAATCCTTTCTTCCACTCATTAATGGAAATCAGGACACCAAATTCTGTGAAGGAGAAAGTTTAGCTAAGAGTTGAGACTCTCCTAGATTTTTCAAAGATAGCCTCGTGGTTTTTCTAGGAGTTTTAGTTAACACAGTTAAAATAAATCCAAATAATTCCAAAAATAACAAATTATGCTGTACTACACTGCACTTTTTATCAATTTTTTGAATCAAAGACAGATTTTCTCCTATATTTTTTATAAGTTTTCTAAGAGAAAGATATTTGCCAAGGTGCACACCTCAGCACATATCAGATTGTAAGGGAATTCAAGAAAAAAAAAAGCTTTGTACATAAATTGTGTGAAGACAAAGTAAACTACAACTCTTTTACCAGTGCAGGGCTTTGCATCACAATTTTATTTGTATATCAGCTAATGCAAGCTTCTAAAGGGGACATCAAATGGGATGAGATGAAGTCAGAGCCTTACGATCTCTTCTGTAGTATTTTTCTCTCAGAGTTATGGTAAGTGACCAAGGTCCACACTAGGGACAGTTGCTAAATCCACATGAGTCCCTAATTTAGCATTGTTCTGTGGGCACTAACATATTCACCTTTTAAGTCCCCAGCTCAAGTAAACCAGCAACCATCAAGTGTCTGGTTAGAGTAGACGGTCCTTGGCTTAACCTCAGAATAAGGCCATAGTAAGACACTTCAACTGTCCTTTCCACCACTCCAGCTACCTGTTGGTATAACCAAGGAAAAACAAAGCCTGTAACCAGGTAGAAAGAGGGGTATAGCTATCACATCCCCAAACACTGCAACAGAACAACAGGCAGTGTCAGCGAGAGTTTCCTTGCTTTGTTTACACTTTCAACACACTTGAACTAAAGCAAAAACTGCATTTGAAGAAAAGACTTTTCTTTGCAGAGTTCAATGCATTTTCTCCTTCCTGCACGGTTGTGCAGAAAGTATCTCAGGAGACAGGTCTTGATTTATGGCTAGTACAAATCAAAGGGGCCAGTGGTGAGCTGCACAAAATCTAATTTGTCTGGGATCCCCAAAAGAGTTTACCAAACACTAGAAGATTAGCAGTTCTCACTTAGCCTAGTGACAAGAATGTGCCTTCAGCACTGATAAATATTCAGAGACTATAGCCTGCTGACTGCTTGCTGCGTTCCCCTGCAGAACCGTGCAGATTAACTCCATAGGAGGTCTGAGAGGGACACGAGTTTAAGCTGTAAAATTCTTAGATTTCAGCATCCTGCAGGGACTGAGCACTCCACAAGTTTAAGAATTCAGGGATAAATCTCCCCAAAACAGAGTTATTAAGGGCAGGACAAATGCTGCACTCTCAGAATAAATTGGCTAATGAATATTCAGAGGCATCCTTTACCACAAATCTACAGGTTTTTTTGTTCATAGTTACATTTCTATGCATATAAATTTTCTACAGACTTGTCAATATAACAATGCTTACCTGAAGAATGTAAGAACAGATGCTGTTGTCTACTTATACCTCAGAAACAGGGTATCAGCTGTTCTAAGTAAGCCAGGAACACATCAGCTCTTCAGAAACATTAACTTCATTAGCCTTTTTGGCACTGAGCACTTTTTAAGCATGTGGTTAGAATTCTTGTCCGTAACTCCAACCTTCTTTCCATAACCCCTGAGACACCGAAGGCACAACTGGTCATCCACCACCAAGAAATTAGCAGGGAAAATTTTAGTTGCCTTTTTTACGCAAAGTTGTAACTGAAATTTTAGCATGAGTCAATTCAGATATCTGGATAGACCAGACCTGAAAATTAAGTTTAGCCTGGTAAAAAAGGAAAGAGCACAGGTAATAGGCAGATCATATAACAACTTTCCAGGGCAAGGTTCTTTCCACTGTCTTTCAATATAGTTAGTGCATGCTAAGAAAAGACTGGTAGCACTGCAGAGAAGACTGTTAAGTTTATACAAAACAGTGAGTTAAAAAAATCAAAGGTAAACGCAACTGTGATTTAACAGGATATGATAGGCAGGTGCACTTGACTATTTACTGCATGGAGAACAGGGTCAGACAAAACTGTTAAGGAGACCCTCTCGTTGAGTCACAAGGTTCAGCAAGGACCCCCTTGCTCTCTGAACTCCTTCTCAGAGAGGAGCCTAGGTGTAGCTGGATCCAGTCCTAGTCCCAGACTTGGTCAATGGTTTATGTCTAAAGCATTGTATATGTGCAAGCAATCCTTTACATCACTTAGTTAAGATTTTATAGTTTAACATACTATTAATCACTTACCAAGAATCTGTTGTGGCAAGGAATCTCTCAGTCCTGAGGAGGAACCTTGAGAGGCATCCCTGCCCAAGGGGAGATCCTCGCAGACAGACACTGCCATGCAGGAGAGCCCAACAGGCCCTGGGCTGTTCACTATTTATAGAGTAAGATGATTGACCCTTAGTCCTATTTGCACACTAGCTGTATTTCAGATAGTGCATGCTTAGGTAGCTCTCAGCTGTTGAGCAAGACGTGCAAGACAGCCCTTGGCTATTGTGTTGTTATCTGTCTCCCCCAGTCAACCATTACAACCAGATGCATCCATTACGGCCACCACTGGCAGTTACCACTTGAACAGGGTTACAGGAGATGAAGGTGAGGTTGAGGGGGGAAGCACACTGTCACATTTTCATCACAGAATCCTGTCCTCTGGCGCAGTCAAGTGGAGTGACCATGAAGGATGCATTGGATCAGCAAAGGAGTTGTACCCCTTTCTCATATTAAGACATGTGGTTCAGCCATTAAAGAATGAGAGATGACACCTGGCCAGCAAAGAGTCGTTTGCACTTCTGAGAAAACGTTAGGGACATTCATTCCCATGTCAGAGAAAAACCTACAACCAGTTCCTGAATAATGGAGATTCAGCAGCTTCTGATTTAATTATGAGTAATTCAGGCCCATCTTCCATTTTGGATATTCTATTTACATATTACCTTATCTTAGCTTGAGTTGAGAGTAATTTCAATGTAACTGAATAACAAGAAGCCATTCCTCAACCATGGATCTGATAGATTTATGAAGAGGCCACAAAAGCTCTACATTCTCGTGCAGGGCAAGGATTACAAACAGAAGAGGTCTCTGGAGGGTTTTGACACTGGATGGGACTTTGACATGGGATGTAGCAGATTTTCCTGATTCTTGAAAAACTCATCCAGTCCAACCTTTTCTAGCCTCTTATTTCTATAGCTTTTTCTTTTATCTTCTAGTTTTGCATGCTTCCATTCTTCAGGCCATTTTCACTCTACTCAGTAATCCTTTCCCTAACTTTTCATGGAGATAATCAACACTGCATTTCCCTTAATTTTCTTTTTTAAGTTTACTGAAACACTCAAAATACAAAAACCACATGCAAGGCATTTGAGGTCAGCAAGATCAAAACAAATGTGAAAAGTTTATACTTAGATATTTTCTGAAGTTTGTATTGTTTAAAAGGGAAAAATAAAATTTCACAGAGGTATGCAATATAGGACATTTTCAGAAGGTTGTTTTCTACACAGGTTGACTGCAGCTACTGTTGAGCTCAAAAACTAGCTTTATCTTTCCCAGAGATGTGCTATTCTTTTCTGACTTTGTTGTGCCCCTCTAACAGAGATCACACCTGATAGTCTAAGGCCACTGCTAATCTCTATGACAGGAAAATTACACCACTGACCGTACAAAGTCTTTTTGCTGATGGGCAACAGACAATACCACCTCATATTTTCATCCTCAAGTTCCTACCTTTCCTAGTTTCATGGATAAAATCACAGCTTTCAGGTAATGGCTTTGACAGAATACAGATTAACCAGGGGAGAAGTAGGAATTCAGCATTCTGCCATGCTGGTTTTTGTTCTTGCTGGCCACTGATGGAGCTCCATGAGGTTTCTCGGGTCCTGTTCTCCTGCAAGCAAGAGAACGTTGACACTAAATCATGGAGACAGACTTGGAGATCTGCTTTTTACAAAAAACTTTGTGGCGTTCACTAAAGGCAGGAGGCTGGAAATGTGGCAGTTTTGTTTAATTCATTTGCTTTTCATCCCTTCCTTGTTTGGAGCACTACAAAGAAGCACTACACAGACCAAACACCTGTTGATGAAAAACCATCTAAAACACTTGAGGAAGTCTTATGCTTCTGCTAATTTTGAGGCTATGCTCTTAGTAGCATCTGCTAACAGCTTCTCCAGCATTTCAGTTAAACAAAATCCAATTGTCAGCCTCTCCCTGTCACTGAATCTCTGATAATGCCAGCAAGTCATTTGGTGCTTTAGGAAGTTTTGTTTGATCAGAGTCCAAGAAATGTAATTTTTTTGTTGTTTTGACAGACTCTAAGCAAGAGATTTCTTACTTTTCATTCAGAATTCAGAGTCTATACCTGCTAAATTATTTGCATATCAATACAGTCCCTCACGAAGCCAGAGGGCTAAACTACACTTGCAGATAAATTTCCATGGAAGCCAATGCAGTCCCATACAATCACTTTTGAGGACTGTTTTTGGCACCCTGTATTTAACATAGCAGTCAGTCAGGGCAGCTAATAAAGACATTTTATTCACCACACAGGTAATTTGTTCCAATCTGATTAAATCACTTTCCAATCTGAGGCAGGACACTTCAACAAAAAGGTATGTGCGTTCTCAACATAGTGATATAGTCTCTTATTATTGTGCTTTTCTCTAACAATAAGATCTGTCAGTAAAGTTAAAAACAAAACCAAAATTGATATTTTGATTCCCCACATGGGCTGGAAGAAAAAGAGTGGAGTGAATTAACCTTACACAAACAGGGAATTGAGAGTCATCAGCACATTCCAACTGTAGTAAACAGGACCCACAAGTGCTGTTTTACTGTAGACGATACTTTATTGAACTACAAAACCAAAATACTGATGAAGAGCATAAATCTTTGAGAGAACAGAAGGAACTGTGGAAAAATGGTGCCTCTATTTCAAAAACTGTGGCATTTGGCGGGGGGGGGAACACAAGGTGAGGTAAGAAGGCAAGGTAGGGAAGGTATCTACCGAGACACTTGTTTCCTCTCAAAATAGCATAACTTCGGTACTTTACAGGCATCTTCCCTTCTCCCTGTCTACAAGAGCAGAACAACCTCAGCACTGTGGAGTCAGTTAGCTTCTCTGCAGCTATTAAAGACGCTAGTCGGAAAACATTAGCCCTGGCTGGGAGGTGCGTTTGGTGAGATGCCTACTCCTTAAGCCACAGGATTAGATCTAAAGAGGGGAGGCTCAGTGCATGTAGTTATTCAGACCAGGCAAGCCTACAGGTCCAGGGGCACTGCTGCAGCTCTGAGCAGGCAGTAGGTACTTCACTGCCACTTCATGGCACACATTCATCAGTAGAACTATAGCCTACTTCAACACAGGCTGACCCCTCTGGTCATCCAAAACCAGTCCTGCTATCCCACGAACTAAATGTTCAGCTGGCAAAAAATTCTGGTACTGAGCATGCTGTAGCTACCCGAGTTTAAGTAAGTTGAAGTCCAGTGTCCAGGAAAGAGTATAAATAAAAAGCTGAGATTCAAGGCTAATTCTATACATTCTTCCCAATGGCTTAAAAGAGAAATGCCCAAATGCCTTTACCTGTGGTTTGCATACACCAAAATAATCTTCTCCAAGTCAGTGTCAAGACTGAGTGGCATAAACAGTTTGCAGTGTACTTACTTCAGCACCTCATAGCATTCCTCTCCCTATAGCTTTCTCTCTCCGTCTCTGCAAGTCATTTGGACTCCCCCTCTTCCTTTTTACTACCATCTTCCCCACTCCTTTAAGTTCCCGGTTTAACAAGACTCATGTTTAGTTGACTTCCACCATGATGCTGTTTTGGACTCTTCACCATGGAGAGACAGGTCTATTGCTTCCTTTGCTATGTAATTTACAGAGGAAGGCACAAAAGTAGGTCAGGCCATCTTCAGCTTTAGATACTTGGGATCAGCTTTCCCACCTTTGAAAGGAAAAGTTCTCTGCATTCCCATAGAGGCACCCTCCCCACGCTGACGGCAAGCTGCAAAATATTCCAGACAAGGACATGACAGCACAGTTGATTTCTTGAAGCCTTAAATCTCATCCTAAACTACTGCACCTCTCCAGCAGTAGTAGGAAAACTAACATCAGAAGGTTACTATTTAAACTACCTCGGGCTGTAAACTCTTAACAACTTAGGAGCATCTACCAGATCATTCAGCTGCCCCTGCTGCCACGGAAGCAGGCAAGGACACACAAACAGACCTGTTTTCTGGGTCACCTGTCCTAGTTTAACTTGCTAGGGACTACTTTTTCAGCAGTCAAACAAATGGTGTCCCCATGAGAAAACCTTAACAAGAGAGGAACGGTTCCAGTCTCTTCCACTAATAGTTAATATGAGCTTGGTAACATTTCTGTTGAAAAACTATGTCAGTCAGCAAAGTACCGGTTGTAAATCCAAGACTGGTACAGATGAGCAATTTGCAGACAGTGTATTCAGCAATGCTAAGTCAAATTGGTCCATATATTGAAAGGGGCTGCTTAATGCTGTTCCATCAGCTCTTCCATGAATTTCCCTAAATAATGCCAATACTGCTCATTTCTTTAAAATCTTAGTGCAAGAAACGGGCCCATACTGTCAATGCTAAGATAAAGTAACATTCAAGAGGAGAAGCTACCCGAAGATCCACCTTCTACTCCCAGTATCAGATTGGCACATAGGCTCAAATCTCCCTTCAAATGCCCGCTGATACAAACTCAAGATGTATTAATATAGTCAAAACCAGCAGCAGTTGTACACTCCCACACAGCTATAAAGCAGCACAAGGCATCACACTTGTGATCAAACAGGCATTATATCCTTGAATTCTACATAGAAATTGCTCAAATTATCTGGGTTATAAGGAAGAATGTGAGAGCACAACTGCATTAAAAGAAGTGCAGAGCACGACACTTTAAATGTTCATAACTCCATTTACTCTCCCTTTCCTAGAGATTAAAAAATATGTATAACACCAAGGCTTAAAAGGTAAGCATAAAAATTACGAGAGGCAAAACCAAAGTCAGAAGGACGAAAGGCAGTGAGACAGAGGTAGATAACAATACTTCTAAAAGGCATGCAAAAGAGATATAAGCAGATATTATTTGATGCAGAAATACAAGCTTTAATATAATATTCTTGGCTAGATTGAAATACTCCCTATTTAAAGAGCCGTCTTTTCCCCCTGACTTCATCTTGTTTGCTGTAGAGGTTAGAGAGCCCTTAACCATACCAGTTAGTGTCCATCTTGCTTTTTATCTGTAGAGCATTGACGTATATAAAAAATATTTTCCCTAATGGCTATAGCATCAAAACAATGCAGAGATAAGAAAGGTCAGTTTACACAGTATTTTGAACTTTTTTTCCCTTAAAGTAGAAATGAAATTTCAAAATTCCTTGGGAATAAAATATTACAAATGTGTTTGAGTCAAGCAGAACATTCCATTTCTATAAGTCACAAATAATAAGCAAATATGGCTTGCATAAAGTGTGAGTAAATCTTGTACTGGAACATAGATTTCTACCTTCCATAACACTGAATTTAACTTACGAAGTACTTAGTATTTTGGCAATATCTGTATAACAGAGATCTCCCCTTTCATCAGTTATGTCTATTGCACTAGCAAACAGGCGTCACTCCTTAAACAAAATTCAGGTTCATGATGTTTCTTTGAAAAGCTGTCATGAGAGTGGAAGAGACTGACTGTACTTGCTATTTAGTTTCTTATTACTCATTTGCATCACTAGAGTCTGACTATGTTTATGAAGTTTAATTTATAAGGAAGAGAAAACTTATTTTGTGTGAGATTGTCCAAGAGATTTCCTGCTGGGAATTCAGTGTTCCAGCTTTGCTTAAGCAGGGTCTGCAGGAGTAGGCACTTCACCAGGCCTTTTTGCTTAAGTAAGAAGTTTAACAGTCAATATTAGTGGTCAGAGCATCTATCTAACCATCTTAACATCGTTAATAGATGCTAGAGGAAATTAATGCCATGTGGCATTTCCCACATTGATGTCATATGCTTAAAAAGAAGACATAAATTAAGCTCAAAGCATTTGTTCCAGAATTTGTTTCAAAATATTTGAAATCTTTGTTTGAAAAGAAAGGATTATTCAAATTTATTATTTGGATAATATGTTCTAGTTGGCTAAACTGCTTGGAAAGAAAGACATCCAGAGCATTTTGCACACAGACTTTCCACAAAGCAATCACTTCCCTAACTTCAGAATTCTTCATCGAATCACTGAAAGCAAACAAACCAACACTGTTTCTGAGTGGCTGTGGAGTGCTCAGTGCTCTGAAAGCTGTGTACCAGGTGACTTACACTTCATAACAGAAAAGTTAAACAGGTGATTGGAAAGTAGACTCTTTCTCCTGACGTCCCATCACAGTTAAGGAAAGACAGAAACACCTTAAAAACAGAGAGGCTGGAATCTGTCTGAGTGAAGCGTTTTCTGGGACATTCCTGTTGGTTTTTCCTAAGCGGAATGCATCGTATTTAAGGACTCGCATGAAACTCACATCAAACGATATCAAAACAGGGCCAGGGAGATTCCTCCCTGCCAAAAGGGGAATAAGTGACTTTTTCAAGTACCTGTGAGCACAGATATGCCTCTGTAAAACCACTTTCCTCAGGAATTCAATCATTGCCTTTTCTTAACACCTAGCTACATTCAAAGAATAAGATTGCTTCAAAGCCATGTTTCAACGGCTTCCTTGTTACAGAAGCAGTGTGCTCCTTCTGAGGAGACTAAAGGAATGGGCTTCTTAATCTTATCTCCAAATTCCTCTTTCTCATCATCTTAAATCCCAAATGCAAAAATACAGATAAAACGTGTTGAAATTGGCACAGGTCATAAAGGTAGAGTTTCTTGTGGGAGAAAGGGAGGACGTGAACCTATGCAGCAGCATCTTGGTTGTCACTGAAAACTAGTTGTTGCCCCAGAGGATCACAATACTTCCTTCCAATAAGGAAACACTTGTATCTGTGATTGTAACATCTATTTCAAAAGAGGAGGTTGTGACCAGATGTGTGTGGAGCAAAGTCTGAGACCTACAAACACCTCTCACATTTTGAAGACAAATCCCAGTTTGATTGAAGTCAGTGACAAAGTCTAAATAATTAATCAAAAACATGAGAAGTAACATCATGTTAAATGCTGAGAGGCTGGTGTAACTGGTAGCAAATGCAGGTAATTTCATTCCACTTATCACTAGGCAATAGGGAGCTCAGAGACTTTGCAGAAATGACAAAACAGCAAGTTTATCTGTTCCTTAGCTGACTGCTACGCCTTACCCATGGCCCAGCTTTGGATGACCACACTTGCATCCAGAGGGTTGCAGAGAAAGAGGAGTCAGCACTGTCTAATCTGCTAGGAACATCTAGTAGTGAGAGAGCAATACCGAGAAGTAGTTGTGGAGTAGTATCGTCTCTCGTGTATTCATCAACTTGCAAAGCCGCTCAGACAGAACCCACTGACAACACGGTGTCTTAAAAAACTGTCAATAACTTTGTGAATTGCAGTTAATTGGAGTCAACTTCAATGGCCTCACCAATCATTTCAAGCTGTAGTGTTTCATTTTGCAGTCTGGTCCCAAAGCATTCTGCTGCTTACTGGAAATATTTGCCCAGGTCTCGTTAATACTGGAAGGAAATAACAGTTTTTATCTAATTGGATTCCTTTTTTCTAGGTACTTTTGCCTCCCTTGTTAATATTACTTTTTTATTTTCCAATGCCATCCTAAAACCCAAAACAAAACAAGTATTATTGGATAGATACAATACACACACACCTCCCTGTGCAATAAGACATTGCATGCATCCCCCTAGAGTAAGTCAAACTTTAAAAACTGGTTTCTGCTGAAGCTTAAAGAGTGTTATCTTGTAACGGTTACATGTGGAACAGATTAAAAAAAAATTGTAAGGACAATTATTTCAAGTGCACATACTTCTATAAATTCCTTGTTTAGGTACTTGTGTAGGAGCTGCCTGTCTCCCTCCCCTAGGAGTGATGAATGTTGTGTTCCTCTCCAGAGTGCTGTTAACCTCCACACGGGCATACACACGCAGATGTGTATACATGCAGATACACTATCTGGCTAACACCAAGCCATTAAGCTTCCAAAGTTCAAGCTTCTAACAAGGTACTTAAATATAAACACAATATTTCTGTGATTTTTTTCACCAAACATTTTATCCAGAACATAAATCTGGATATCGCAAGTCTACAAACAAGGAAAACACTTATTTGTACAGCAACTAATACTGTGATTTTATCATCTTCAGAATATAGAATCATAGAACGGTTTGGGTTGGAAGGGACATTAGAGATCATCTAGTTCCAATTCCCTCACCATGGGCAGGGACACTTCCCACTATATCAGGTTGCTCAAAGCCTCATCCAGCCTGGCCTTGAACACCTCCAGGGATGGGGCATCCACAGCTTCCCTGGGCAACAGTGCCTCACAACCGTCACAGTATAAATAAAACCATACTATTCTATTGTCAGATATTTTTAAGGCTATTCACTCCTGTCAAACACTCAAGTACTCATGTCAGCTTTCTCCCACATTTCTGTCCTTTGAGCAGTTGAATCCATAAGAGATTGCATGGGGACTAATATTTGGAATTCTACACAGAACCTGTGCAATCATTTTTACTGTGGCTTTGAGGCATTAACACATGCCAGAGCAAAGATACAATTTAAGGGTTATTGACCACAGATTACAAGGACAGAACATCTAAATCTTCCTTCTTTAGTCACACACACAGAAGCATAGCTCGATAGCTTTCTCCAAACATACAGTCAGAATTATCTGCTTTATATGAGGTCTCCAAGATGAAGTATACCTGTTCATAAGGTACAACACTTTAAGGACATCTAAAGTAGACATGCTGTTTAATGTACTGAGGTATTTTATCTACACATTCTGCAGCTCCTTTATCCACAGTTTGATTGGGTTTTTTTTAGCCAGAGTTTTCTATTCTCTCCAATCTGACATGAAACAGCATTGATGCATCACATTAGCAGTTCATTTGTGATTAAAATGACTCCTTTTTAAAAGCAAACCACACTTTAAACAGTTGGAAATGAAAGAGATGCAAGCTCAATTTGCTGAATTTTTCCAGTTACCTAATAAATTGATAAAGCTGGTCTTTCAGCTAAACTCTAAAAAAGAATTGTTCCCAGATAAGTTTCAGAACTCATCTTTCAGCTGCAACTTGAGAGTGCATGGGCTCTTCAAGTACACAGCAGGAAAGCTACAATTTGGCATTTTTATGTTATAAAGTAACATAAGACCTTCTCAGAAGATTCCTTATTCTCGTAGATAATTCAAAACCAAAACAATGTCATAACATAATGATATAGTACAACTTTATTAATCAATTCAAAGATCTATAAATATTAAATCCAGAAACTCTGGAAATAAACAAATCTGGTCTCACACACTTTCTTAAGCCTTGGAGAACCTCTAGTTCTGCGTAATGAATTTTTCAATGGAAGTATCCTTTATCTTTATTAAAGAATAAAAGTATATAAACTCCTGTGAAATGTTAAAGTGCAGCAATAGATGAACAGGTTACAGTAGACACTGGTGCATATAAACCAATTATAAACCAATACTTCACCTCTGAATCCAGACTCAAGAAACAAAATCCAATATGACAGGGCTATATGATGATTGTGTGCACAGGTAATGTCATCGTAGCAGGAAAAAAAGACCTGGAGGAGTAGGAATTTGCCAAGAGAACATAGTCAAGCAAGGCCCCATTCATTAACTTTTTATGAAGCTTGGCTAAATGGGATGAAAAGTGCATTAGTTTAAAACAAAGACAGACATTTCTCCCCTGTCCACAGAACTCACCTCCCAACTGAAATTCTCAGCTCTCCTGCAGTGCCTCACCGCCATCTCCTGGGCATTTTCCTGTCGTACCCGAGACATGTTAACTGGCTTTGTACAGATTCAAGTAGGCATGCTCTGTTAAAGTACTTTTATTCTTCTCCCACAGTGCTAATCGGGTTTCAAGAACATTCAAGTACTTGCATTATCCACAGAAAGCTATCCCATTATTGAAAAATCACCCCGAAAAAATTCTGCTCCCTTTTCTCACTCTTAACTCTGGAAAGCAGTTACCTTCACTTTATGAGCTGTCTGACTAAATGGTGTCACTCATTTCCTTTTATCAAAGAGAAAAGTTTGACCTATATGAAGTAGTTTCGTCATATTTTCCTTCCAGAAGCCTTTGTTATGTCTGTAGTTGGAGCGCCACGAAGATGTAAGGGGAAATGGGTATAAGCTAAAAGAGGGTAAATTTAGACTAGGCATTAGGAAGAAATTTTTCACTATGAGGGTGGTGAGACACTGGAACAGGTTGCCCAGGGAAGTTGTGGATGCCCCATCCCTGGAGGTGTTCAAGGCCAGGCTGGATGAGGCTTTGAGCAACCTGGTCTAGTGGAGGGTGTCCCTGCCCATGGCGGGGAGGTTGGAACTTGATGATCTTTGAGGTCCTTTCCAACCCAAACCATTCTATGATTTTATGAAACTCCAAGACCTGTAGGAAGTACAGAAATCACAATTCCTTGAACAAAGCAAATGGAGGACATTTTATTTTTGCATGTGTTAAAAATCTGTAACCATGGAGTCTGATAACCAAGCCCACACCCATGAAGAAAGTTAGTTCAGTGCAGTTCTTGCAATTACAAAGGCTACCCTAGGGACAAAAAACTAGAATAAATGGAATAGACAAAAATCTTGTGCACGTGTATACAGCTAATCTTATGCTCAGATTATATTGATAACTCCCAGTCAAATGACTCCCAGAAAAAAAAGACACAAACCAAAACAAAACAAAAAACCCCCAAAAAACACAAACAGGTGTTCATGTAGCATCCAGATAGCTCAGCAACACTGATAAATTTTAGTAAACACAAGAACTTAGAAAAATTGGCAATACAGATAGAGGTATGGTAGCATTCCTGAGTGTCACAGTGGCTTGACTAAGTTGAGAGATTCTACTTTCTAGTTAGTAGCATAGAAAACTAAACTGCAATTTACCAGAGTAATTGAAACACACTCTGTTAAATGTTTTGGCACTTGTTATTCACCCACGAATCATAGAATCATAGAATGGTTTGGGTTGGAAAGGAAATAAGAAAGAAAAGTTATCTGAAACTATGAAGTTTTGTATTTGATACAGAGAAGAACACAATCAATTGGCAATTTCAGAGACATCAAATGGTTTAAGATACTTCTATTACTTTCTACATTTTTGAATCAACAAAGAAATCATACATGTAACAATCAAATAATTCACCACTCTCCCAATCCTATATTTACCTTGCAAATGTTTTTTCAGTTAAATAAGAGCTAGCAGGCCACTTGATGATTTAATGATAAGCAATCAAACTGTCATTCAAGGCATCACGATGGTATATCAATTTCACTGCAGGCAAGCACAAGGTTATACACAATAGAAGGAACAACCCAGCTAAACAGATATATGCTGATGGGTCCTAAATTTAGCTGAAACTGTTCAGAAAAAAACAAGTTAAGAGTCAAGATGAACAGCTGACTGAGAGCATCTGCTAAAAACCAAAAAACAAACAAAGTGTTAAGATAAAGACAAATATTCCAAACACTATGGACAAGATATGACAGAGTATAGGGGTACAACTTCATTTTACAGTTGGGAAACTAGAGAAGCAACGTAGTATGAGAATCTGATCTTACAAGTCAGGATCTACAGAACTGAACTACACATCATCCTTATGAAGAGACATTTCATGCTCAATCTACTGGAGAAAACCACATCATGATGAGCTTGTTGCCACTAAACTGACTCACAGCATTGCTGTCCACATTTATGCTATAGTCACAAAAAAGTTAAAGGAAAACTAATTCTACCAGTGACATGACTAATGACCATTTTTACATTGATTTGCATTTTTAAAGGTATCACATTTGTTATTAATGCTAAAGTGCAACAGGTATCGAAAGCAACTTTTTTTCTTTCAAGAAAAACAATTTTAATCTCACATTTCTTTCAATGAGTCAATCTTTTAACTTCAATCAAACAAAAGACAATATAGAGCAGCAGTCCAAGAAAACAAGCAAACAAAAAAATGACAACGTTTAAATCATGAAGGACAGTAAATTTACAGCTTTACTGTCACAAATGAGTAGCCCTTATCTGGCTGTTTGAGCAAACTATCACTACCTCTATAGACCGACTGGCAGTGGCTGATGAACCAGGATGGATTGGAGGAAGGGGGAAAAAAAAAAAACAACAACCCAAAAAACCTCAGACTGAATGTTGACAGACAATTTTTGAAAAATTTTTGTGGTCAGGCTAATACCAAACCTCAAAATGCAATCTTGTAAAGAGGTTTCTCTTCCTATGGCACGAAACACTATATATGTGCAAAATAGGTTAATAACAAACAGTTTTAAATAGAAAGATATCATAGAATCATAGATATGCATGGAGAAACAGGCCAAAATGCAGTAATAATAAAAATAATCCAGTAGTCCAAGTGAAAACAAGGTTGTATGGTTGGCAGTAATTCAAGAAAATAAAAATAAGCAAGGTGCATGAGCAAGAAGTTAGAACAAATGATCACTCACTGGGATTGTCTTGCTTCACCCATGTCAAAAGCAGACCACTGTCAAATTTTAGCTCTTTCTGGAAGATGACCAGTACTCTACAAACTGCGAAAAATACAGTCACTATTTGGGGCTTATGTAAATGCAACATTGGTGAAATCACAAGCGTTTTAAATGTTTACTCAGTCATTGACCATAATCTGAAACCTTACTCTACAAACAGCAGCTGTTCTAGTTGAGCAGAACTGGATGATTAGAATAAAATGTCAAATATCTATCAGAGTGGGTCACTTCTAATAGTAGATTATAATTATTTATAGATACTCTAATCCCCAAAGAATATTTTGCTTACAAGTTACTTAATTTAAAAGAGTAAATAAAAGACAGTTAAAACCCCGTAAGTGATGAAAAGCTTAATATTGATCCACATAGTGCCAATTCCTTAATTATGTCCCTTTGCAGGATTGTTTGTACATCTTTTTAAAGAATGTAAGGATATACAAGTTTTGATGTGTACTCATTTTTCCACTCAAAGTTATGGTAAGTGTACTTGTCACAAGAAAAAAACCCCAACTCAAACCATTCCACACAGGCGTAGTTCTTACTGCACAATGGGTAAATTACAAGCACTTTCAAAGACACTATTCCTAAAAAAAATTCAAACACAAGTTTTCTTGAACAGTATTTCAGCTTTAATGAAGTCAGAACTGGAAACCATCAGAATAATTTTATACATCTATATATAGACTTTGGAACATGACTAAGTATTTATTACTTCCTATATATGCAATCAACTGAAATAATACAACGGAAATATGCCCTAACTAGGAAACACTAACATGCTTTTGCAAAATTATTTAGCTGTTTTTGATCGTAACCGTCTCTTGATTATTAAATTATCACTTTCCTTCTCTTTTTCTTCTATCGAGATCTGGAAAAGAATTACATTTCACAAGTTACTCAGTATGTCTTCAGAGACAAATGACATTTACCTATTATCTTTTCGTCAGAGGTATCCAGGATAGAGAGACCATTTTAGTACATCATAATAAGCAATAAATACTGGGAACATACAAAACTTAAGTTTTTTGCTGAAACTAATACTGAAGTCCAAAGAAAAATACGGTGTGAAAGCAGCTTTTACTTCTAATCCCCAATACTCATTTTGTGAAACAGTAAGTGTTCAGAAAAACCTATTTTTAGCTTAAATTCCTTTAGCTTTCTCAGACTTCCCCAGAATTCAGTCTTTCACTTTTCCTTTCACTTACAAGCTGCTTAGCTTTTGTTCTGCATTTCTGTAATTTTCTTCATCCTCCTATGGACAGCATTTCTGCCACATCCGTTCATATAATTTACAGAAAATTCAATAGGACACCTCAGTAGGAGCAAATGTGCATCATAGTGAAGAGAAGAAAGTATTGAACAGAATGAAGAGATACACTTCCAACAGGAAAAGAGTACACTCAGCACTATAATTACTGTAAAAACTGTAAAGCTTATTTTCTGAAACAATACATCAAGCCCTGGCCTCTAAGATTCCTTATAGGCTGGCTTAGACAGGGCAACAGAATTTAAGCACACCCAGAAGGCTACTTAAACTGTGCTTTGAAAAGCACGGATCTTATCCACCCATATCGTAAAGTAACCCAAATACGAGCCGGGCATACATGGAATCAGAAATTACTTTAGCTGCTCACTTGCCCTGAAAAGTTAATTGTACATGCAGATCTTTATCTTTAGTGTTTCAGTCATGCTATTCCAAATCTATGGATCACTTAATGATATCTATTTATATTCTACCTTTGTGCTACAAATGAACTCCAACTACTGGAAAACTAAATTAAGACTCAGCTGCTGTAATAGAGGAAAAAGTAATCCTCCACATACCACAACTAAGATATCTATGAACACAAATTTAAAGTTGTCTCTGCGATTGCTGTATCGACTATACAGTAAGTCAGCAGTCAAACACAGAAAATACAGATGATGAATAAAGTAAAAAAGCAGGAAGAAAAGACCAGAAGGAATGGTTAGATCAAAAAATAGGTCAGTAGTTTCAAAACTCTTCTGCAACTTGATTAGACCTTCAGGTTTATTCTGTCCCCCTAATAGTTTATTTTAAGCCCAGATTACAGAAATACATTACAGTGGACAGAATAGTAACCTGTAATCGCTTACCGAAGCAGCAGGGATATCTACAGGACAAGAAATATCAGTTGAATACAGCCTTCTCTTAGCTTGTTTTGGCTTGAGCTCACTTTTTTTGACATTTTCTGTTTCTGCAGAGCTTATTGTCGCAATCAGCTTCTTTGCTGGAAGAAAAAACTATTGTAAATCAATGTCTTACTGTTTTTGTGAGCCTCAAAATTAATGAATAAAGCAAGCTTCATTAAATACAGTTTAAAGACAAAACGGATTAGTCTGAAGTTTAAATATAAAAATTCAGAAGTGGTATTTGATTACCACAGTTTTCTACAGCTGGGAACAGTTTTCTATAGCTTCAGATGCAAAAGCTTAAAGGACACATTTAGATAGCACATTAAAAAAATCAATCAGGATTCATATTTGACTGGAAGTCAAACACTTCAACGGGAGTTGAGCAACAGGTTTAACTTTGTGCTGACAGAAGCACATGGTAGAGTTAATTTTCTCTATATACTTATATAGTTTTATCAAATTAGTACTAGCTCCATAAAGAGATGAGTGTATGCATATTACAAGCTAGAAGGAAAGAAAAAATCACAAACAATACTAAGCTATACAAAAGAGAAAAAAAAACAGGATATGGTAACAAAGGTTACAAACTAGAACTCATTTGCTCAAATTAAGTCTTTTCAGGGTGGACTTTTGAGTAGTCTGAATTTGGCTTCCATTAATAATATGTTTTCCTCAAGGAATCAACCTGACAAACCTGGAAAATTTTAAAAATCACACTGTCATCATCTAGACTGTCTTACAGCAGATAAGGTGTACTCTGTAGCAAGTCAAGTTTTCAAGTTGGTGCAAATACATTAATTTTAACTGTCCACATTGAACTACAACTGACCTTGTTTCAAACAACTAAATGATAGTGTCTTTTAAAATTTAACTCTGGTGATTCCTTGTGTCATCTGCTAATTTTGTTGTTAAAAAAAAAGCACAGTAACTCAGAGATCATGTCTTACTGTAGGAAAGAATAAAAATTCATTACTTCATTGAAAGCCCTAGCAGTTAATCTTTGTAAGGCTATGCTTAAACTCAACTAAATCCATTAATTGCTCCATAGTCAGTTTACTGAAGTCTTTCAAATATTTTCATGAGAGACTAGCTTTCAGATTCTGTAGAACTAATCTTCCACTCCTACATACATACATACATCAAAAAACATTAATACAGTTTCCACAGAAACAAAGCAGGACAGGGAGGGAGGAAGAGGGATTGCTTATAGAACAAGGTAAGATCTGGAGTTTGGATTCAGGTCTTGACTTTAAAGCTGCAGGGCAAGTTTTTGAAATTGCCTTTAACTGTTTTACTGTAAGCAAGAATAACTCGGATATTTTGAGCTGAACAGTTATCATTGCTTTCATGACAAATTTATATGTACATATTCCACACTGAGCCCTTTCATTCCACCTAGTTTACCTTTCACACTTAATGTAAACTTTAGAACCATGTGGTCCTTGCAACTAAGACAGCCTTTCCTACTCTGCAAGATTCAGTATAGCAGGACCCAGTTTGGACTCTATTATTTCATAAATGAAAGAACAACTTAATGCAGCAGACGTGTCCTTTAACCACTTATACATTAATAGGTTACAGTAGAAAAAAGCCATTCCACAGTCTTCATAGAATATGGAATAAGCCTTATTTATTCTATACAAACCTTTAGAGTGAATAACAGTAGGAGAACTTTGGAAAAAATCTCCAATTTTTTGTAGCGTTCCATGTTTCTTTTTAGCTGGCTTTTTACTTGAAGGAGATTCTCGGTTTCTTAAGGGGTATTCTTTTCTAAGTGACTGTGGAGCAGACATCTGTACAGAAATACAAGATCATTGCTTAAGCTGAAAATGGACTTATCTTCAAGTTTAATTCCACTTTATTTGACTTCAGTGTTATTTTCAAGCTGACATTCTGAGCTTTGCTACTGACATCTCTGTTCATTATACTAATGATACTATAACACCAAGCAATGTGGACAACCTCATTTTATACCCAGAGGAAAAAAAATGTGCAAATTTCACAGAATAAATTTAAGGGCTTGAACAATATAGGCAACAAATAATCTAATTAAAAAGAAAAAAAAAAGTAGATTTAAAGTTGTAGAGTATTTCATTAGACCAGGTGTTCTAGTTACAAATAAAACAAGATGAAACTGATGGGAAAAATAAATCTACTACCCACTCTCTGAACCTACCCAGGTTGTTACCAAGGCCTAAAATAATCTTTTTGTAATTATCATGCATATAAGATGCCTTCAAAGTAAAATAAGGTTCATGTCATTGCCTATAACACCACATATGCTAATAGTATGTTCAAACTAGTCTTTGTAGCTATCCAATGTGCTACACCTTTCTCTTTGAATCGTTGTACACTGCAGTTAGTACACATTCTTGGCAAATAGACTTACTCTCTTTGGTCAGCTTATAGAATTCTAGTAGGAAGACAACATTAGTGTTTAAGAATCCTATTCAAGTACCTAGATAAGGATAAGATACTGCTACATAAGAATGTTTGCTCCTTTCACAAGTCCACATTTACAGAAAAGGCCCAACTAATGTCAAAAATAGAAAAACACCAAACCCTTTTTTTTTTGCTTGTAGAAGGTGAATTTGTCGTAGCAGGTTTTGCATTTTTCTTGTTCTCACTTTTCACAAAATCCTGAGAAAATAAATATGACAAACTTTAACTAGGATTCTTCTGGAAAGAACAATTACTTATATTACAGAAGCAGCCACTGTAAATGCTATGACTAACAGAAGAGAGGCATTGGCTAATACTTGATAGAGGCACCTATTCAAATGTCAATTAAACAAAGTCTTATTTTTAAAAAAAAATTGAGATGAGCAGCATGTGGCTATTTTAGCACCATAGGTTTGCCCTTAGTCCTTAGTGTTAGTGCTGACAGTGTGCTTTTCAGTTTTAGGAAATTGAAAAAAAAAGATGTGACATCAGTAAACTTGTGACAGTTAAAGTTACTGAGTCATTTTATAATCTATTTCTGTTTGGCATATGTAACAAAAATAATATTTAAGAGTGACATTCAGATGACTAAAACAGAAATAAAATACTTTTAAATTTAGTTCCATGTTACTGAAAAGTTACTTAGATAAACATTATCCCATAAGGGTATGAACAGGAACTACTACACTATGAAAGGATTTAAATGGATTGGCAAAACAGTCTTCTCTAAAAAAATGGGTAACTATGTTAGATGAAATATATTAATCTGTAGATAAGGTTCAGTACTTTCCAGGGTCTTCAGAAGAGTGGGTTTTTTTACACCTACTTTTCCAGCAGCCTGAGAGAATACTACTCCCAAAGAAAATTGATTCAAGACACGAGTTGTTTAAATCAGCTCTGGACATTATTCCAGATTTAAGTGTTGAATTCCAGATGAATCAACCTCCACAGCTTTTAACAGTTACTTTTACAATCCAGTTTTAACAAAGTTTATTGAAGTACTGTTGAACCCTAATCACTAAAGGGATTATTTCCCTTAACTATTTTATTAAGAGCTTAAAAAAATGTGAATGCTTGAATGGGAAATGCTAGAAAAGTATCAGATACTTTACTCTCCAACTAAGACAATCTCAGTCGCTGAAAGAAATCACTTACCACCTAGCCAAATCATCCACAGGTCATCTCCCTCATACTCACCTGTCAGCTTCAAAAGCCCTTAGAAGTACAGAGATCCATAAACCCCACAGTAGGATTACAATTATTACAAGACCACAGTGTGGTCTTAAGTTTTCATAGTCTTTTTGAGTGTCTTAGAGGTAGCTATGTTGGTTCTAATGTTAATAAAAGGAAGAGGAAAGAAACATGCAGTTCAGGCAGGAGAAATGAAGAATTTTAACACCTTGAACTGCTGTGGAGCCTTAGTCTCACATGTAAACACCAGAGCACATTAAGAAGGCCGGAGCATATAACCTAGCACAACAGCAGGAATTTAAGAGGAATTAAGGTCTACAGAAAGTAGGGAAGTTCAGGTACTGGGTGTAATGAGTTCTGTATATTCCCTCTAAGTACAAAAAGATCAAAGAAAACACAGTCTGGAGAAATAAAATTAAAAGAAAGTGGTCATGAAACTCTAAAATGCACTGATTAAGCCCAAGGGCTTACCTTGTAATTGTCTAGTAAAGAGATTATAGTTGATACCAAAAATTGCCTACAACACAGATCAGAGCTGTAGACAGGAGCAAATAGTACCAGCAGGGAGAGAGAAATGTAAAAGCTAAAGAGAAAATGCGAGTCAGGGACAAGGGGCCAGAGTCTAGATAAACTAGTCTATGACCTTATGGTCATAGAGATCCATGACCTCTACGGCCAGAGATCCACCACTTGCAGTGGGGAAGGGTTAAATATACCCTAGACATATCCTTAGGATCTCAGTGAGAATCAGAAGATAAAGATAGGATTTTAACAAATGATCAGAGTAATACATTTAAAAACTGCACAACGTATTTTGTCAGTTGGTCTAGGTCATACCTCATCCATCTCTTCACTCTTCCTTCTCTTTCTTGGCCCGAGCATTTTAACTGTAACTGGTAAGGTGCTGCCCTGGTGCTTCACCTCCATCTTATTGGGTTGCAGAGGTGTGAACTGGATTTCCATCTCTGGTTTTGGGAACCGACTAGTTTTTCCGTTTTCTGTGGACACTTCAGAAGAGTCAAGGATAATTTCTGAATGGTCCTGCAAACATATGGAAATTTTAAGAAAACAAGTTTCAAAATAACTGTGAGTTAAAAAACTATACTACATATCACTCCACAGCAGATTGCAAAGTAAGCACTTCAGTTCCCAGCTGTTAGCTTTCGGAAGACTTATAACAGAAGTGAAGAAATCTACTTCAAGTACAGCAGAGTTTAACTCTTACTTTCTAAGACTTTTTTGTTAAATTTTAAAAAGTTAACATTTCTGCCTATGATAACAGAACCCACTTTTTCTTGCTGAACTCAGCCTGATAAATTGTTTCCAAGTAATTTTCCTCAAGGGCAGACATAGCTATGCAAGGTTTACACAGCTAACAGTAGTAGAATTGACACGATATTTCCATCTTAATTCTACTGCTTCTTAAGAACAATGCAGTAATAGAAGCTTTTGAGAGAAGAGTACAATCTTTCATTAGCTTTAGAGAGCTTTCCCTTTCTCTTCCGCACTAGAGAAGTTAATTGTGTAAGTAACAAGGCCCAACTGGCAAGCTACAACCTAAGTCAATGTATGAGAGACTTCTACATCACTATCTGTTATCTGGAGGAAGAGCAGGCATTCATGCAGCACTACTGCCTGCAAGCTGAAGACCTTGTCTTGTACCTGCTAACAGCCAAATCGCAAGAACTGCACAGTGAGGGTGGGATGGAATGGCCAGTTTGCACAACTCTTTTTCCCCAACAGCACTCACTGTCCACCATCCAGCCACCCTGTTTTTCTTGGCAAAACCAGCAAAAAAGTCAGAGCTGTGGTTTCCCTGGCTCCCGAATCTCTGTGGCAGTATTTCAACTGTTGGCTAGCATACAAAAATGAATTCAGCAGCTGTTTGAATGAAACATGGATGACAATAAAGGTTGATGGAGTTGTTGGTGGTAAGAAATGGCAGCTGGCTGTTACTACTGCTGCTAGTACAGTCCCAAACAGCCTAGTTACTGTTGCTTCTTATGCTGGCTCACCCTGAAGTATACCTTCCTCCTCTTAAAAGGAAAAAGACCAGAGTTCCCGGAAAGCCCAAAGGTAGTCAGTCACCCTCTTCAACCTGGTCTGCTGGTATTCTGAGTGGGAATACAAGCACCATTGCATTGCCAAGAATGGAGCTGGCTAATAGAAACATTTTTCTTTATAACTGCTACTTCATGAAAGAGTTACCAATCAAAAAGTTACATAAGAATGGTTAGTGTCATTAGCTAACAAAGCTACACAGGAATCCTGCAGTGGAAGAAAAGGAAATCCCATTTGCTCTGCTATTGCTCATCCATTTAAAAGGGTTTATATTTTTTTTTTAAGTGACTTATCTAATCATCAGTCACTTCATAAGCATCGGTGAGAGATAAGTTTTCAAGAGCACACAGTTGAAGTCAGATATGATTATTCACATGACTATGTTATACAGCTTTTATTTTTACCAAAAGCTGCTAAATCAGGTGATCTGATCACCAAGAGACTAGCAGAATGAAACTTTAGAATTCTTTAAGCAACAGGACACACTTTCTTCCCTATTCTGCATTTAGCAAAATCCATACACCTGCATTAAATTTGAAAATTTAAAGTTTTATACCAATCTTACTTAATGAAGAGGCACTGCTAGGACATTGAGATAATGAATCATTTTCTTTAACTTCATCATATCTTAGTGGAACACTTTGTCCGACTATAGGATTAGTCTTGCTTGTTTTTCCATAAACTGTAAATATTTAGAATAAGTAAAAACTATGCTAGACTATAAACACATATTAATATGAAATATTTATATTAATATTTATAAATACATAAATTTAAAATATTTTTAGTTTTCTGAAGTTACAATATAAAAGCTCAAGTGCAAATGGCTAATGAACACCTGGGCTGAAAGACAACACACTTTAAGTCAGTAACTTCTATTCACAATACGATCATAAGATGTGGCCTGCTAGGTCTCAGCAACAGTCCATCTAGCTCAATATTTGCCTCCAAGAGGGGCAAAAGGAGATGCTATTCAGGTACAACATGCATGATCCTGGCCACCTTGTCATCTGTTCACTCCATACTCTCCCAGCACTCTCAGCTGTTGTTTTAGACATGTCAGAGTACACCTCTGCCTAATCCACACAGTATCCAATTACAAATACATTTACGGATTTCTACTGAAAATTTTAATAATCCCTGCTGACGGTAGCTGTTTTCACCACCTCTAGAAGATCACTAGCTACTTCATATAGGATTATGTTATTTTAACTGTTTAAAAATTATCTCCTATTTGTTTCATCAAGTGCTGCCCAGTTCTTACTGGACTTCAGGAAAGACAGTTCTGCCTTCTGTCTACCCACTACAACCATGATCTTGTTAAGTCCCAGCCCCATAACCCTCCGGTGGCCTTATTCTCCTAATCAGAGTGCCAGCTTCTTAGCTTCCCCTCACAAGGCAGGAGACACATACCACCTTAGTCAATTTAGTTTTTCTTTATCTCCACTATATCTTTCCTGAGAATTATCCGACTTCCCCCCAAAACTTTACCCCATTCACTTCAACACCGCCATAACAGTTTCTCACATGATAGTCCTGCATTCTGCCTTACACTAGCTACTACGAAGAAAGCTAACTCTGTCCCAGCCAAAACCAGAACATCCTGTTAGCAATCTCTCCTTATTGATATTGTATTCACTTGTATACAAGTATTGTTGCTACTGGTTTGAGATAAATACTTCAGCACCAACAGTTCACAACAGTTCTTCTCTATAACTAATTTTATAGCAAAAGTAGCTAATTTTATGGTGCTCTCTTAGCTGCTATTAGAGCTGTGTAAAGCAGTAACCCTTCTGCGAGCTATTCCATATGGGCTAGCAGCTCTAATTACAGAACAGCCGCTATTACCAGACTATAGGTGATATCAGGAAAGTTGTTTGAGCCAAAATCCTCTTAACACTGGCATAACATAATTTGGTGGCCTTCTACGACAGAGCCACGGCGCTGGTGGATAGAGGAAGGGCAACAGACATTATCTACCTGGACTTGTGCAAAGCTTTTGACACAGTCCCACATAACATGTCTCTAAGTTGGAGGGACATGGATTTGAGGGAAGGACCACTGGCTGGATAAGGAACTGGCTAGATAGCCGCACTCAAAGAGTGGTGGTCAATGGCTCAATGTCCAAGTGGAGACCAGTGACAAGTGGTGTTCCACAGGGGTCAGTACTGGGACCAGTGTTGTTTAACATCTTTGTTGGAGACATGGACAGTGGGATGGAGTGCACCCTCAGCAAGTTTGCTGATGACACCAAGCTGTGAGGTGTGGTGGACACGCTGGAGGGAAGGGATGCCATCCAGAGGGACCTTGACAGGCTGGAGAGGTGGGCCAATGCAAACCTCATGAAATTTAACAAGGCCAAGTGCAAGGTCCTGCATGTGCGTCGAGGCATTCCCAAGCACAAATACAGGCTGGGCAGAGAATGGATAGAGAGCAGCTCTGAGGAGAAGGACTCGGGGGTATTGGTGGATGAGAAGCTCAACATGAGCCGGCAGTGTACGCTTGCTGCGCAGAAAGCCAACCGTGTGCTGGGCTGCATCAAAAGAAGCATTAGCAGCAGGTCAAGGGAGGTGATTCTTACCCTCTACTCTGCTCTTGTGAGACCCCACCTGGAGTACTGTGTTCAGATGTGGGGCCCCCAACAAAAAAAAAGACATGGACCTGTTGGAAAGAGTCCAGAGGAGAGCCACGAAATTAATCAGAGGGCTGGAGAACCTCCCCTGTGAGGACAGGCTGAAAGAGTTGGGGTTGTTCAGCCTGGAGAAGAGAAGGCTCTGAGGAGACTTAATAGCAACCTTCCAGTACCTGAAGGGGGCCTATAGGAGAGATGGGGAGGCACTCTTTATCAGGGAGTGTAGTGAGAGAGCAAGGGGTAACGGGTATAAGCTAAAAGAGGGTAAATTTAGACTAGACATTAAGAAGAAATTTTTCACTATGAGGGTGGTGAGACACTGGAACAGGTTGCCCAGGGAGATTGTGGATTCCCCATCCCTGGAGGTGTTCAAGGCTGGATGAGGCTTTGAGCGATCTGGTCTAGTATAGGGTGTCCCTGCCCATGGCAGGGGTGTTGGATGATCTTTAAGGTCCCTTCCAACCCAAACCATTGTATGATTCTATGATTCTACGACTGTGTCAAAGGCTTTGCACAAGTCCCAGTAGAGTCAGAGTTATGCACTTCACTTGCAAGATAGAAGCAGCAATGTGAGTTACCAAAGTTCAAAGGCTAATGCAACAGTGATTTAACAGGATTCGGTGGCAAGGTACACTTGATTATTTCCTACACAGAGGACATGGTCAGACAAAACCCTCCTGTAGTGTCATGAGGTTCAGAAAGGACCCCCTTGCTCTCTAAACTCCTTCTCACAGAGGAGCTTAGGTGTGGCTGGATTGACCTAGTGTCAGCCTTGGTCAATGCTTTATGTCTCAAGGATTATATATGCACAATTGCTCCTTTACATCACTTAGCTAATATTTCACAGCTTAGTATTCTGTAAATTACTTACTGAGAATCTGTTGCAGCAAGAAATCTCTCAAGCTCAAGGAGTAACCTTAAGAGACATCCCTACTCAAGAGGGTATGCAGCCCACTGCCATGCAGCAGAGTTCAATGAGCCTTGGGTTGTTCACTATTTATGGAGCAAGATGATTGACCTAGAGTCATATTTGCATACTATCCATATTTATGTTGTCACATGCTCAGCTAGCCCTCAGGTGTTGAGCAAGATGTGCAAGCCTGAAAACTCCTGTCTATAAAAGGTGAATGAACAGTGCGAAAGCTCATGCCCGCCATAAGAGGACCTTTCCTTTCTCTCTTTTTTCTTTTTCCTTTTCCTTTTCTCTTAAAGCATATCTCTCTCTCTGTCTCTGACTATATTCCTGGCACATAAGGGTAACATTTTAACAACTTTTTTAATACTGATAAGTGATTACATTTTTTTTAGTATTGATAAGGGATTGCAAGTGTTTAGCATTAATAAGTGATTTTAGGTTTTTGGATAGTGGTTGTTGTAGTTATGATATCGTTACATTACTAGTGGTTGTCATGTCATTTTAAGTTTTAGTGTTGTCAGTAGGAGATGGTATTGTTATAAGTTTTCTTTGCCAAGTCATTTGTCTCTTGTAACCCCACTATATTTTTGCATCTTTTAATAAAATTGTTGATTAAGTGAACCTCTCTATGGGAAACTAATGGAAGACCTGCGAGGAGGATGTGTAAATAACGCCCACATGACCTGCAGCTTGGGTGTCAAAAAACACATACATCATGCTAATTATTGTTTAGCCTTGCATGCTTGACAAGCAGAACCTTGTACTCCGATACCATAGGCCTGTGCCTGACCTGCTGTGGCAAAGATCAAAGCACAACAGAAAACTAAGCCTGCAAGAAATCCATGAAATGCAGGTGAAAGCAGCAGACTCAAGCTATTTTTCTTTCCTCTCTCATTCTGCTTTTTAGCGAGGACTGAGCTCCACCAGTGCCTGCCCCCTGCATGTGTGTAACCTGCCGAGTGACGCTGCGGAAATCCCTCGGCTTGTGAGGAAACATGAATAAATTTACTCTTTGCATTGTATCCGTGGTTTGTGGTTGTTCCTGTGTCTTGCTTGCGTCGGCTCACACACTCTCAAAGTGTTGATCCTGGTGTTCCAGGCTACTGCACCGAGATTCAAAAGTATAACTTGGCCCCACCCACCGAGTGAGACGGAACAACGTGGTACATACTTCCTGCACCCCAAGAAACCGTTGCTGCTGTGTGCTTGGACTGCTGCTAATTTGGTCGTCTCTGCGTAGCGCAAAAGTTGGAACACCAGTGTTTCTTTGCCCATGGTATGGAAAATCCAAGACAGTGGCAAGAATGGATTTTTTTTTTTTTTAGTTGTCAGAGAGTAGACAAGTGTTCCAGCACTTAGATGATGCTACTTAGTACGAAGAAAACCTCATTAACAATTATACTAAAATAATTTTTTGACCTGATTTCGTGCACTGAAGACACTGGTTCTTTACGTCTGTTAAGTTTTGAAAAGAAAATGAATTTGAATTATTTTTATGTACATAGCTCCTTGGTTTCTACTTTTTTTCATTTTTGCTGTTATCGTCATGATTTTTCTAAGATACAAACTAATTTTTTCTGAAATCCACGTGAATTTTGGGGTGAAGCTCTTGTGAGCTGTAGAAATCAGAAACTTTGAACCAAAGTATCTTTAAATTGTTCTTTCTTCATATTGGACTGAAGTCTCTCATCTTTCTGCTGGTATTGTTATTAGAGTCTTAATTGAAATTAAACTTATTTCATGAAGACTGTACTTGTGTTTTATTGTAAAGGGAAAAGATTGTTCTTTTTTAGATCCAGTCCTCTTACAGAGAACATTGGTAATATACAACTATATAAAAAACTATAATATATAAAAAACAATAACCCTGAAAACAGGAGAATTTAAGATCTAAAAATATTTTTTCTGTACAATATTCAGGGTTTTTCTTTGCTTTAGAAAAGCAACAGTCTATTTAAAAGTATGCTTCTGAGAAATTTAGAACCAAATAAAAATATTTCTGGAAATCTTCTGGTCAAAATATTATTTTTATAGTTTAAAAGTGGAAATTATTTTGATTAGCTATATGAATTTCATCTTTTTTTAATAATGGAACAATGAAAAGTATGCCTCAGCGAGACTGTGCCTTAGGAAACTCTGAAGAAGCAAGGAACCTGAGAAACTAACAAGAATAGAAAAGAATATAAAGTCTATTTTTGTTACTAAAGTAGGCATCTGTGACCTGAAACAATTAGGTACAGAGCTGGGACCAAAGAATGTGATTTTTACATACCATTGCAAGAACCATGTCTTACTTAACCCCTATCCCCCAAAACAGTGGTTTGTGACAGGGTTATATACATTATAAACACAAGTTACTCTTTATGGCAACACACTTCACACCTTTTGTCACCTAGGGGAAGAATATAAAAATTATCTGATGAAGCAGTTTGAATAAACTTGGGGGATGAGGCTCTTGATTGTGTGAATGCCTTGTTTTTGTTTGTTTTGTAATATGAATTGTGTATGTCTGCAGTAAAATGTTTTCAGCTAATTCCTTGCAGCTGTTACAAAATTACAGGCTCTGCTTTCCAAGGCCACTTAGGGAAAGGAAAACTAGCACTATTTAACCACTAATCTGACTATGTAATGATCTGAATGGAAAGAGGACAAATATTTGCTATTTCTAGTTGTACAACACAGAATCTGTGCCAACCACTCAAGTGACTGAATGGCTGCTATTTATTTACTGATAAAAGTAAAGGGTAAAATTTTTATCTATTTTAAAAGAATATGGCAAGAAAGATAAATGTTTTTTTTTTAATTAACTGAAGTGCTGTTAACCAAACACTATTTAATAGTAGCCAGTAGTAGCTAAAATATAGTCGCTTCAGTAGTATCAGAAGGTGTAAAGGTCAGATTTTAGTTATTGGATTCAGCGCAGACACTAATATACCTAGATGCATAAAATTCACCTGAGTATCTTCAGGTTATTGCAGCCTTATTAGCCATGTCTTTTGCAGTATCTAATTGTAAGCAGTAATAGGTTATTTTTAGAGAAGTCTCCAGAATAACAGGAACTATCAGTCAAATCCTCCAAAGGGTATGACTTGATAATCCAATCTACAGATATGATTGCATTGTTCTCCTCCCCCTCTACTCTGCCCTGGTGAGACCTCATCTGGAATATTGTGTCCAGTTCTGGGCCCCTCAGTTCAAGAAGGACAGGGAACTGCTGGAGAGAGTCCAGCGCAGAGCCACAAAGATGATGAAGGGAATGGAGCATCTCCCTTACGAGGAAAGGCTGAGGGAGCTGGGTCTCTTTAGTCTGGAAAAGAGGAGACTGAGGGGTGACCTAATCAATGTTTATAAATATGTGAAGGGTGAGTGTCAGGAGGATGGAGCCAGGCTCTTCTCTGTGACATCCAGTGATAGGACAAGGGGCAATGGGTTCAAGCTGGAACATAGGAGGTTCCACTTGAATATGAGAAAAAACTTCTTTACAGTGAGGGTGACAGAGCACTGGAACAGGCTGCCCAGAGAGGCTGTGGAGTCTCTTTCTCTGGAGACATTCAAAGCCCTCCTGGATGTATTCCTGTGTGATCTGATCTAGGTGTTCCTGCTCCGGCAGGGGGATTGGACTAGATGATCTTTCGAGGTCCTTTCCAATCCCTAACATTCTATGATTCTGTGATTCTGTGTAATTCACCTATGTATCGTCAGTTCAATTTGGTGGAAAATGTTTCTACTTTTATTATTTTATAAAGCATGTGCAGTCAGTTCAACACTCCATAGATAAATATTACCAAAAATATCACTGCAGTGCTTGTGGATCTCAGGAGCTGGCTCAAGACAGTATAAAAAATATTTTTCAAATATGCATTGAATAGAAAATACTGGACTTTCTAGTTAAGAAATGCAAGCAATGTGTTCAGTTAGAGCTACTTTAAATGCATGTTCCAATATTCTTCTTAATCACTTTTCTTAAAAGTTCTGAAGAAAGGAAGAGATTTTTGTACACTTGTATTTCTTCATCATGAAAAAAGCAGACTTTATTTGCTTGTTCGGTTTTCCTGTAATTCAGGATCACCTGATCATTTTTCTAGTCAAAGTATTCAAGTAAACCCAGTTGTCTTGATGCTGAAAAGGACGAGAAAATAAGAAAAGTTTTTCAGAAAACTATCCATAAATAAATAAAATATAACCAATCATTATAAGCAAAATTCCCTTAAAATAGAAATGTGTGCAGTAACTATAAAACAAATATGGCTAAAAGCTCATCAATGTCATATCAGTTGTTCCATGCAAGGACATGGACCTCTGTTATTCCTGGAAGCTGCTTGTCCTGCGTATCTTTAAGTATGACTAAAGACAGATGTTCCACAACCTCATTAAGTGATTTATTCAATTGCACAATTTTCCAGGAACTGCTCCCTAATATTTAACTTGAGCATTCCTTGCCATATGTAGTCGTATAAACACCACAATGACTTTTTCTGTCAACCTTCTCTATTTGTTCCAAGGTTGTCTCCCTCAAATTTCTCTGCTTTGGGCAAAACCACCAAAAGCATATTTCTTATTTATTTCCTGTAGAGCATCTTTCCTAAACTTCAGACAAACATTTCCCTTCTCAGGGTGCTCTCCAGTTTGTTTACTTCTCTCCTGGAGGGCAATAGCCCAAACTGGACATCACTCCAGCTGAGCCTTAGAACTGCTGAGAAAAGACAAAAGCCTCCTTCTCCTGTCTTACAGGCTTTACATCTGTTTTTATGCCATGTACAGGTGCTTATCTCTCTTTGATAAAACTTTGTACTTCATTTATGTCCAACATGCTACCCACAATAAGCCCGTATCCTTTTTGAAAAGAACCGTTGCCAAAGCAATTGTGCTCAGAACTGTGCTTAAACAAGTAATTATTTCTATATAACCAAAATACCTTGTCCTTGCTGTTGAATGCCATTGTTTCTGTTTTTTTTTAGTGAATGTGTATTCTTTTTTAATCCTGTTATTGGGCAGATTTTTGGGTTCTTCCGTCTTCGTGTCATCTGCAAATTAGCTAAACAGACCGTTAATGAAAATACATTAATAAAGTCAGACCCAAGACGGATCCCTGCAGAACTTTTCCTGTTATAGTCTTCCTTTTTGGCAATAACCCACTGATAACAGCTAACCAGTTATGCAGCCACCTGCTAGCATGTTTCCTGCATGGCTTATTAAAAAGCTTGTTGGGATAATTTCAAAGCCTTGCTAAGGTAAAGGCATGTTAGATTTTTGTTTTCTCTACAGGAGCTTAATAATTTTAGATGAAAGTTATACTAATTTGACAAAGTGAATCCATGTTGACTCTTTATAATCTACTTTTAATCTTCTATTTATAAATAATATATATGATTATTTGCCCATCTAATTTTTTATGGGACTTATCTACAAACCTCCAGGTTTTCTTCATACTTCAAAAGTACATACCTTTATCTTCAAAAAAGAAGTTGTTTACCGCAACTAAAGACACATTTATGCTCACAAGGATCAGGAAAAGCATGTTAATCTCTTGTGCTTCAGGAAAATCAAGCAAATCTTCCTGAGGCAAGGTGTCTCAGTGGATGCATAAGGTATATTTCAGGTATATGAGTTTAGCAAATGAATGCTGTAAAGTGCAGAAAATGGTTACCAGTTACAGCTGCCTGCCCTATGATTTACTCTTCCAAATGGCTTGACATACCATGAGTCCTGCCTGACAGAGCACAACTTCCAACATAGCTGTAAGTGAAGGCTTGTATAGTTACACCTTCAGAATTCATAGCAAAGTAATTGGACTTTTATTTACTAGCAAAGCTAAATTGTAAACACATGTCAATGTTTTGTGTCAGAACCTTCATTTTGCCCTTTTCTCATCTGAAAAGCTGCCCCTTGGAATACTGAAGAAATACACTTCTAGTGTAAAAACTACAAGTCAGTGATGCAGTTCCATCCAGTAAAGGATACTTAAGCTATCCACTACTATCCTCTATGCATTCAAGTTAAAATTGTCTTTCTGACTCATCAAAATTCCAATTAACTGAAAATGTTGTTGATTTATATTCTCTACGCATTGTTCTGAAATGATGACTCAGGTTGCACAGAAATATTCAGACAAGAATAATTACATGTGCCCATGTTTTCTCCTTCATCTTCTGGCACTGTTAAGTACTGTTAGAAAAAGCTAAAACGAATACCTGATCATTTAACTAAAGAGCTGTATTAGAATGCGTATGATATATAGGAGAATAAATTAGATCTGTACAAACAACTTAAGTTCTGAGAATTCTTATATCTGGAATATCTGACTTTTGAATTTAATAAAGAGTGATTACAAATACATTTTAAACATTCAGTGAATATTTGTGCACATTGCATATCTTTGAAAAATCTATTTATTTAATGCACTAGAAAATATTAAATACCAACAAGTGTTTAATTTTGAAAGATTATACATATAATGAGCAACATTTGTAATGTAACTGGTCTTACTTTCAAAAAATAATAGCATTAAATTTAATTTTCTGAGCACTAATCCACTTTTAAGCTATTTCTTTAGATTTTAAAATAATGAAACAGTTTATTTTTTCAACCTTTTCTATAGAAAATATTTTCTTAATATACTTTAGAATTACATTTAGCCATTATCTTTCAGGTAATGAAGCAAAAGTGAAATACCTGCTGAGGGCTATTTTGTGGTTTTTTTCTTTTGAATCATTGATAACAAAAGCAATGGATCTGTGAGGGAAAAAAATAAGACACATTTTTATTTTATTCTCCAGATGAATCATATTAAGGTTTTTTTGTCAGGATAATATAATAAGAGAATCTGCACATTTTAATCTCTAATAAGCTAGAAATGAAAGGGTTTGGCAGAGTGGAATAGGCAGTGGATCATTTCCAAACTATTAATGCATTAACACTTTTTATGTCTCAGATCCACTTACTTCAAGAAGAGATTGCAATAACTCTTTATATTGCACATGATGACAATTCCTGTAAAACATACTGTAACTCATGGTAGCTCACGGAGTAGGTTATACACATAAAAATACATTGTCAAATTCTTACCTTTTCTCAACCCTACACAACTCTACTTAGCCTATCATATACTCCATTTCTGGGTTATGCAAGCATTTTCTGTTCCATGCCAGGCAGGTTGATCACCGAACATCCCCACATATATGCAATGCCTTGCTTGTTTCACAGGAAGACCTTGGTTCTGTTGAAATGGTTGTAAAGATGAAGGATGGATTATTACAGTTACGAATCATCTAGAAAAAAATCTGTTTCTAATTTCAAGGTACATGACACCAATAGTCATTCCTTTCAAGCTTATTTTTTAAATGAAAATATCTCATGCTGGAAATCTTCAGAGGTTGCAATGTACCTTTTAATAAGGATATAGTTTTAAAATTACATTTTAAAAATATACAATCAAGGTTTTTTTCATATTCTTTAGACTGACTTTTTTTTTTAGTTTTATTGATTTTCTATTAAAACTTTGATTGGTTTTATCTCCCTCAAACCAATACATGCACTTTTTAATCAGAGAAAATAAGTACTGAAAATGCCAAATCAAACAAGCATGGAAAAGAACAGAGAGAACTACTTCTGCATTCATTTCCCCAAGGGCTGCCACAGATTTGTTTATTTGGTATGATTAATACTAGTTATTCAGATGTTCCAGAAACAGAAAAGTAATAACTGACTAAGGCTCCATCTTAAGTTAGTTATCCCTTAATAAGAAATCAAGAAAAATTATAAAAGAGAGGAGTGAAAATAAGTTAAGTTGAATAGCACATTCATAGTCCCCATTTATGCTTAATGAGACCCATTCACAATTACACTGTGGGGGAAAAGATTAAAAAGGATATATATTTCTCCCCTTTGTCTGTTTCTCCTCATATTTTTATAATAGTGAAATAGTTTTTCTAATTTTAAAGCAGATTCTGATAACAGCTAGACTGATCACCCATCTTTTCTTGAACCATTTAAATGATCAGCGGAAAGGAGATTGAGTAATATTAGTCAACACTAACAAAATCTAATAGTAATCATAAGTCTATCTTTAAATGCAAACTTCAGGAAGTATGAGAAGGACAAGTTCATCACAGGTATCGTACTTTGAGGAAAAAAATAAATATAAACATATACATATAAAATACCATTAGTTTATTTGAGTATGTTTCATTGAGACAAGTGATTTAAGGACAAAATTAACTATAATAAAAAAATGCTCTAAAAACGGAAACGCTCAGCCAGCTAACAGCTAGTGAAATGCTGTCAGTCCACTAATGTATTCTACCATATCTGGTAGACTCACTTGTATTACAGAACGCCTTTTCTCTGTTGATCACCGTAGTGAAAGTTAATACCACTCCACATGATCAACCAGTTCAACTTTTCAGAAAAGATTTAGGTGGTATAAAGGGGGCAAGGGAAAGACCCAGCAACATTTACCTCAGCTCCTGCTGTTTCCCTTTTAACTACATTACTGCAGATTTGTTCTAAAATTAAACATGGTGTTTCAGATTCTCTTATTACAGGATGCTAGATTCCTTCTTTTTTTTTTTTTTAATTTAACATATCTGCACAACATACCCTTAGTGCACAAAATTACTTTTGCATTATTTGTATTTTAGATATGCTCCTGCATAATGGTTTATCTCCTGCAAAACACTGGATGAAAATGAGTCTATATGATCTCTAGCATTTTTGCATGCTAGTTTCCCCATAATCCTTTTCTATTATTTCTTGTACAAGTTATTACTGATTTTCTTGACCACATAAATATTTTGAAGGATTCTTCATTTTCAAAAGTAGAGAAATATGTTCTTTTTTTTCCTCTGAAAGGCCGGTGCAAGTCCCTCAATGAGTAATGAAAACTATTATTGCTGAAGGAAAATTAATTTAATTAACAAAAAAAATTATTTTGGATACTGTATTGTGGAAAAATGTTTTATAGTAACTTACTTTAATATACCAGATTTCTAAACACCCCAGTTGTGTCCCCATTTTTACCTGGGAAGCTTATTTAAACTGGAATCTTACTTTTCATCTTTTCTTATTCAAAGTCCTGTCTTCCATAAAACCTGTTCTTTGTTTTCCTGAATACATTAAGATCCATTTCCAGCTTCATTAACACTTGGAAACAGTGAAAAAAAGCAGTAGAAAGAAAAATATAATAGAACTTCTGTCATTGACAAACAAGTTTTCTGTTAAGCCTGTTCAATGTAAAAATTTGCCAATGCAATTTAGCTTCTTTTTCAAGTTTGTTTAAAAAATTCCTTGCCATAACATCTTGGCTTTGTCAGCAGCTATACAGGAAGGACTAGATTTACAAGCTCTTAGGCAGTTCATTTGCTGTTTATTTTAGATGCTTTGGATTGCAGCCTTTCAGCACTCATGTATGACCTTTCTGAAAAGCTGCTGGTTTTACCGGAGTTGATTTAATTGCAGAGATGAACTTTAACTTCTGAAGAGTTATAATCCACTCATTTGATGCATATGCAGTTATCTTTCTTGTACTCTACCTATTAAAGTTCAAAGCTGACTGGCTGGGTTTCTGATCTAAAAGAATGTAAAATGTTGTTTGATACAACGCTGTCTTGCTTCTCATTCTTAAGGCATTCAGTGACATTATTATGTCCAGCTCTGTCCTATACATGCACATACATAACAGAAAATTTAAAAATTAAACAGAAATGCCTCAGTATGTGATAAGGTCACTTTTCTAGTATCTTCCATTTTGGTAAGGAAACAAATATCTTAAAAAAAAATAAACAAGTTCTTCACTGAGGACAGGGGAGAGAGAGATGGAGTGGGGTTCTTTATGGATCTCAGAAAGAAATGGCCTGATAAAAAAATAGCATAATACTATAGATGTTTAAATAACATAGAGCAAAAAGAACAATATAGATAACAAGTGAATTTTACATCACTACAAGTCCTGGACACCCTGTTTCATGCAGCATCAGATGGACCCCAGATGAATTTTCTCATAACCTTCTTCATAGCTTCTGTCTGTGGAGAGTTCCCCCTCTTTTAAGTGAGTATATATGTTTTTAAATACTCAACTGTTAAATTACATAGCACATTGATAAATAGAAGAAGAAAACAAAAGAACATCTGTAGGATATTTGACAACGTGGACATAATGTCAGCTCCAGCCACTAAGCATAGTCAATGTCTGCAGAGGATTTTTAATCACACATAGTGGGAGTGTTTTAATTGAATTGACTGGCCTGAAGTACAAGAACATAAGTTGCTGACTACTACGAGTTCGATTCAATACATTGATCCAGTGCTAACAGTCTGACCAACAAAAAGATTCAATTATTTTAATAAGAAGGAGTACCACTTTAAATAATTGTGTGATTATTTTGTGACTCACATCCATACCATCACTGGTTCCCATCCAAATGTTGCTATAACATTTAATTTAAAATATAATAGAGCATAAGCAGCTTCTGGAAATGGAAAGGGAACACTTTCTTGTCTCTGTGTGGCACCTTGGATGTCAGACATTTAGGAATGATGTAGCCACTTAAACGTTGGTATCTTGCTATTGAAGGTATGGAGACATCTGCATGGGCTGACATGCAGCAGGGGACCTACAGGTAGCTGCTGCCATTCTGGAGGGTGCAGTTGCTGGACTGTCAATGTACCCGATTAAATCTAAAGTGGCACTATGTGTTTTTGTTTAGAATTAATCTTCATTTTGGAATCTGATTTAAACTTGTTTAAGTTAAAGGGAAACTTCCTATTCGCCTCAGTACTGTTTTGCACTGAGTGCATCAATCAATGCAACATTTTCTTTACCAGAAATATTCTCTGACACACTGCCCGGCGCATGAATAATTTTGAAAGGTTTTCTGACAAAATACTGTGAGTTTTTGTTATGCATTTTTATTATCAGCTTTTATTAATTTTGCACATAAATATACCACAACTAAAGCTGACACAAATTTTAAATACTTGACTGAGAACATTGACAGACAAACCTATTCAAAAAATACTGTTGGTTTTGTTTCTGTGAAAAATTTCTGATTCCTGTAATAGATGAAAAGAATCATCTGATGTCTATTCATCTGCAGAAAGGACATTCCTATCATTCCCATCAGGATGCTCCTAGTTATCATCTATTTACTTTGTGTAATAAGCAACCTTTCAGCAAGCTAAATGCAAAATAACAATATATGCTACTGGAATTCCAGTTGCACTGTGCATAAAGTACTGCTATGAGCAAAAATGAAATTTACTTTATATGTAAACACAAATATCTCACTTTTAGTATCATGTAAATATTAACAATCTAATCAAAGAATCTTTGTTAGTCCAGATTGCAATATCGCAAAAAAGGAAAAATTAAAATTAAGTAATGTTACTACAGAAAAAAAAAGTAGTCATAATAATTGTAGTAGTAATAATAATGTTAAAATTATTATATGTTATGCTCTCCTCTTTCATTATCCCTTTGCACTCTGAGATTGACAGCACCAATCTTCCTCATGCAAGCTGGGGCACTGAGAGGCCAGGGCTGGGTATAGATGGTTGCACCAGATCATCTGTATTCCAGGTTCTCCACTTTCACTGCAAAGAGAGCAATGATGATTTGTTTCTTCTTCCACATATTTTTTCCTTCCTCCCCACTTTTCTCCTTTTTCAGATTTACTGGAGTCTTTTTTCTAATAAAGTTCCACATCACGCTCTCTCATCATTCATATAGAATCATAGAATCACTAAGGTTGGAAAAGACCTCAACGATCATCAAGTCCAGCCATCGATCTGCAACTCCACTGTATGCACAAATTTACTGCGTACGGTGCATTTTATGCTAGACATTTTTTTTATTGTCTTTGTTACTTTCAAACTTATTTGAAAGCTTATTTACAGCTTCCAGATCTTAACTTCTTTAACAAACCACCTCCAGTGTCAGCCTGTGTCCCTTATCATCCCCTGTTGTACTTTGCTGTGTCACATCCTGTTTCACCAGTTCTTAAAGACTCTGCTACCAAGCTAGGCCTATTTCCCTCTACACTTCACCATTATAATAGTCAAAAATATCCCATTTGCACAGAACGACTACTTGTTACTACTATCTGCACAGTAGCAACGCTACACTATTTTATACTATCTGTATAAAAGCTGTTGTTGTTCCATACAAATATAAGGAAAGGTAAGACAAATGGTAGATATAGCTACCTAAGCTCTAAAAAAAAAAATATAAGAAAAAAATTCTGTTGCAGATAAACCAAATGGGATGAAAGCTCCAGCAACATCAGGGACATTTCAAGCAAACTAAGCCTGACAAGCTTTATTCCCGAGACCCTGAAAATTTTGTTACTAGCCTGTTACTAGCAATGGCAATACAGTATTACTTGGCTAAAATGCCAGGGCTGGTCTCCTTCAAACTTGGTTTTGCTGATCATTGCAACCTGCTCCACATAAGAAAATCTTATTTGTCATTTTATATGAGTGAATTGACAATTCTCCTAGACTTCAGGCTTTACAATCTTGCTGAATACTTTAATCTGTGGACTGTGGACAATTTGATAACATGTTTTTCCTTTTTTTTTTTCTTTTTAAAATATGGTATTAGTTTCTAGGGCTACCTATGTGCAAATGTTTATATTTGTGCATATATACACATACAACCTTGTTTAAAAATATTTGATTTTGTGTGGAGACTTTGCCTTGGAACATACTGCACTCCGTAGAGAGAATAATTTCAGAGGAGTTACAGCTATATTTTCTGCTGCAGACGAATGTGAATGTGTAAAACCAAGTAGAAATACACCTTGACCTTCTACTTCGTGGCATTAGGTTTAAACTACTTTTAACATTCTCAAAAAATTCTCTTTTGAGATTAAAGTATATTTCTTTTGTCCTTCCCACACGGGCAGTTGTCATTTTACACCACTAAACTCTCTTTGTGAGCAAAGTAAGCATCAGATGCCCTTGAGAAAGGACATTTCGCTTAACATTTGGACCTCTGTGACAAGTCAGCCATAAGAGGAGTGAAACTAAACTGAGGAAAGGATTCAGTGTGTCAGCTTTAAAATGTGTGAAAGGTAGCTGAAGCTGGTGGGTCTGAATCACAAAGATGACATAGAACAGCTTTTATTACTACACAAATAAATACAATTTTTGGCAAAGAAATTATATTGACCAGGCTTTACAGAAAATTGATAAGCCTTCTTATCTGTACAGTTTTTGAAACATTTAAACAAATACGTATGTGTATAGATACACAAGCTGAGAGCAAGATTCCCTTAAAATGACATTTTGTGTGTATTCAACATTAACGAAATCCTAACCTTTAAACAGATTATTCATTTTACAATGTGCAGGTTATTCAGAGGAATCATAGCAGTATTGCGTGGGACCTAGAGGCAACCTAGTCCAAGTGTTATGAAGTTTGCACGTGTCCAAGTATTATGAAGCTTGCACATCCCAACCTGCCCCTGAGGAGGCTAGTCCTAAACTAACCCTAATTGGGGATGGACTCTGTAGCACTCAGAATACAAGGAACTAGGGTTGTCTCCTTATGATGATACAGTTAACCATGGAAATAGAAGCACAGCTTATTCTGCAGAGGTGAGTAAACCCTCTCTTGTGAAATAATGAATGAAGTCAAATTTTAAGTTTCTTCCTCCAAGGAAAATTCTTAAAAATATTCTTCTTCTATAGAAATACATTAATATAAAATATTCCCAAGCCTCCTCTTCAGAAGTAATCTAACTTAGTGTAGTTTTATTTCTTTATCTCTTACAGTATCAGGACTATAGTAGGTTTGAATGTACTCATGTGGTGCCTGAGGTGGCACAAGGACAAGGCAGAAGCTTTCTGAAGCGAAGTGTGTAGTAATACCATCATCAAAATCCTTAAGTAGTGAAACCACAAACCTGCAAACACACAATGAGTGATAGATATCATGTCTCATGGTGTAATTCCAGTTATTCATTCCCTTACTCAATATTTATTCACAGCTAACAAAGTTATTCTACTAGAAGAAGAAGAAGAGGAGGGTTAAGATTAGTTGGCTCTGCATAAGACTACAAAGAAAAACGTGATCCAAATTTCTTCAGGCTTGTACTAAGACCAGAGGAAGGATAAAAACCTGATGATACAATGAACTAGGTCAAGTCTGGATTGTTCAAAGCATTCTAAACTCCCAGAATTTTATTGCAGAAAAGAAATAAATGAAGCAGGATCTTAGATAATATCTCTACTTGTTAAAAGTAGAAAAAGCAAAAATGTGATGGTAGCAAGACAAAGTGGAAAGAGCTACATCCAGGAATATCTGTCATTTTATTGGGATAGGGCTTAGGGAACCCAAATATTTTTCAATTGCCAAAGTCCTCCAGAGGGATTTGTTTATGTGAAGAGAGCTCAACACACACAGAAAACTTTTAAATACAACTTGACTATCAGTGAGATATGCATTGTGTTCTGTTTTCTAAACTGAAAATATTTTTATTCAGTTGAAGCTGTATTGTTTAGGCCTATGGTTTTCTGTGAAAAACTGAGAGTTCTTGTTTACAAGATATATTTTGCCCTAACCTTTAGAAAATTATGTTTGTATTAAATTAACTGAATTGAGGTTTTGAGGATAATACTAACCTTTTACATCCTATGATAGAACAGGTTCTTCTCTGACCTATTGATTATTAATCACCTGAGAAAAGTTTGTAAAGGACAGTGATTTCAAATTATTGATCTCTTTTCAGCTAATAATTCCATTTTGAAGATCAGCCTGAAAAAGGAAATAGGCCTTTTATAACCTATGATGGAAATTAATTTCTTATGTATCCAAAATGATAATCACAGAGAATTATGTGACTTTACAGGTCAAGAAAAATATATTGCAAAACGGAGAAATTATCTTTTAGCCAGCGGTCTCTAAATGTAGTACTAGTGGTAGTGAAATTTTTGTCAATTGGAAGTCCTGTCAGTTAGCAGGAAAAAGGTTCCATAAAGTATGAAATACATCACTGAGGTTGCTAATGTTTTTCAGCTGCATATGTTCTTGATTATTTTCGAACATTAACAGGAAGAACAATACTATTTTTTTTCTGTTCCTTTTCTATTTTCTTTTCTTACTTGTTTCTTTTGGAGGGACAAGAGAAAAAATATAGAAAGGAGGAAAATGTATTGCATTTTTAATATCCTTCAGTGACGGATTTTAATTTTCTCCTTTCCCTGTCTTAAACTCTAGCTATGATTTTTCAATTAAAAGAAAGATATTTTTTATTCTTTTTCACTGAAAATAAGACAAAGTTTATAATATCACAATTGCTTTCCTCTTCTAATCTCCTGCAGAAACAAAGTTTTTAGGATTACAACTGCATCAGAATACTTACTTGTTTTAGGGATGTTGCAAATTTATTATTTTACTATAATGTTTAATTCATGTCGTGTTAAAGACATTCTGGTTCATATTGTAATGTTGTACTAAGAGCTTTGAAACATTTTCAGGTCTCAACCCTTTCCTTTAACTTGAAAAAAAGAAAACAACACAAAAAGGAAAGCGGCGAGGAGGGAGGGAGGAAGAGAAGGGAGAGAGAGAGAGAGAGAAAGAAAAAACCTGTCATTTCAAAACATAGCTGCCTGATGAAGAAGAAAAGAGTCCAAGGAACTTTCAGTACATCATTTCATGTGCTTCACTTTAACAGTCTTAAAACTTTTGTCTATCCATCTGCAGTAAAAGAACTAATAGAAGTTATAACATGTAAATGGTATCCCAAAGACCATCTTGCACAAGACAGTTCTTCCCTCTGCCTGTGATCAAAGAGAGTCTTCTATGGCTACATGCACAAATGCACAGACACACATGTATTTCTTCACTAGCTGTCCATAGATGCTTGGTCTGTCCAGCAGCTGGTACCCAGACCCTGGTCTCTGCAGTTGCAGGCACCGAGATCTCTCATCTCACTAACTAGATAGCTTGTGTTGAAGTTCACAATCAGGCTATGCATCTGCACACCCATGTGCTAAATAGAAATCCCCCTCACATGAAAAATCATTAGGAATACACTGTATTATGAAGACAGGACAGTTTGCAGTGAGTGGTGGAGGTGTAGGTCTCTGTCAGAAAAACATGTGGACCAGCATCTCACATATGACTTCTATCCCTTTCATCTTCCAAGGCTTTTTCTTCCTCCATTGACCTCCCTTCTCCCTCTGCCTTTGTAATAAACAACACTCTCTTTACTTCTTTCCCCAATGGTCTCAATTTTTCTAAGTCCGTACTCAAATTTGGTACTTCTTATACTATTACCTAGATCATCTCAGCCCTGTGTTATATTACTGATACGATTACTTAGACACTGCTAGTTCTGTAAGACCCTGCTCTCCAAAAGATCCTTAATCCTTGTCTCCAAATATTTGTGAAGTTTGGCTGTCTATCACATAATTTCCCTTAACCATCTGTGAAATCCATGCATTCCTCACAGCACTATCTCTAATTTTGTTATCTACTCACTCTATTACTTGTTATGCCTGGCAATTTTGCATGTTCTGGCCAGACACTCATGGCTGTACAGGTAGCCAAATCTCAGGCCAGGGCCCAGTTTTCCACCTGCAGACCTTCACAAAGTAAGCAGTGAGTTCCCAGTAATAGACAGCTCTTGGAAGATATACTGCCTGTGTGCCCCTATCTCTTTTATTCTGGCCTAATGATAGAGCATAACAAAAATTAAACAGGCACATCACAATTCATTTAGCAGTTCTATAGTCCCCTTATTTTCCAGATTTCATGAGTTGTTCTTGTAACTTCTTCTCTTTTTTTTGACCACCCTTGCTTCTGGCTTCTGATGATTTTACTATTACATCTTTTATTATCATTATGCCTTCCAGAGCAAGGCTCAAAGCAGCCCACAGCAGCAGGCAAAGTAAGCAACAGGCTGTATTAGCAAGACACAGGGTAAGTAGACTGTCAAATAAAAAGATTTTAATAGAAGACAAGACATAAGAGAGCAAGACTGAGAAAAAGACAGTTGCCTCTGCTACTTAAGTGATCCCATAGATCATGAAGCTACATCGACTCATCCTAGTTGCTTCAGTGACCTAAGACTACTTAAGATGCATTATTACTGATACCATAACACCCACAAAACTGCCACTGAGTCCTTTCTAATTGTATCTTTATTTGCCTTGAGATCACCCCCACCCATGCTTCCTAGACTACCACAACCCAACCACTCTTCATTAATTCTGTCACTGTGACCTCTTTTATTGTAGTGTGAACCCATCCTGATCTCGCCACATGTTGTGGTTTAAATGCAGCTAGGGACCGACACCACACAGCTGTTCATTCACCCTTCCCCTTCCCAGGTATGGGGGAGAGGATTAAAGGGGTAAAAGGAAAAGAGACTTGTGGGTTGAGATAAGAACAATTTAATAACTAAACTGCAGTAAAATTGTAAATAATAATTGTAACAATAATAATAGTAATTTCTACAAATATACAGACAAGTGATACACAGTGAAACTCTCAGCCCATTCCCAGCTGACAATACTGGAGCAGAGAGAGTCGGAAAGACGCAATCCCAGAAAAAAGAGCCTGAGACCCTGAGAGCTCACCAAGAGAGAGAGAGACAACCTGGAGACAAAAGTTACAGACAAACCCTGATCTATATATTGAGGATGATGTGCATGATATGGAATATACCATTGGCCAATTTAGGTCTTAATCCTAAACCTAAAGTTGATTCCTAAGGCAGTAATTGTGGGCTATGCTCCCTCCCATCTTCTCCTGCACCTGCAGACACTGGCAAAGCACGAGAAGCTAAAAAGTCCTTGATTGTTCTGAACAACTATAAACATCAGTACATTATCAGCTTTCTTCCCAGCACAAATCCAAAACATAATCTCTTACTAGCTGCTACAAAGAAAGTTAACTCTGTCCCAGCTGAAACCAGGACACCATAAAACTAAATTTTGCCTGTGTAGAAAAACAACCTTGAACTGTCTCTGAAGTCAGGGATTATAAATATGTTGTACCACTGTATTGTCCTAGAGGGTATTTTCTAACACTGAAAACCTACACCCTTGCGTTTTGCAAAAATTACTCATGACACAATGAATTTGATAAAGTCTTTCATGATTTGAGAGCTTTCTTCTTGGACCTGTGCATCAAAGATGCTATATAAGGACACAACATGTTGTCACTCAAAGATTAGCCACACTATGCTAGTGTATGTGCAGAGAAGTTTTTTGCAACATATAATCAGTATTATGTCTTCTGTATTTCTCTATGCCATTGTTTTTTTGAAATTAATGATTAACTATAGAAATTAATAAATATATATATATATATGAGATTTCTAAGAGTTTAAAAGACTTTAAATGTGACTTCTTATCTGTATGGGGTGTAATACTGAAAAACAACAACCCGTGTTGATGGTATCTTGCCTTTGAAGTTTCCTGACAGATTGAAAAGATAGTACATCTACTGCTGGCCACTTTGCAGTGACAGCTGGGTGAAGTCGTTGTAAACACCGAAGATGAAGTAGTTGTAAACACTGAAGATAACTTTCCATATGGCAAGAATTCCAAACCATTTATTGGTAATAACCAACGTATGCTCATTAGGACCCAGAGCTGCATAACCTTATTGAATGTGATTATCTGCTTAGAAATTCTGTTGTGTTGAATTTATCTGCAATATGTTACCCATAAAAAGGGTCCACGTCCTAGTTCTTGGATTCAGACATAGATTTTAATCATCAAAGGTGGAATATTTATGTTGCTGGATCATCTTCCTCATTACCTCCTCTCCTGTTCCCCCATTCTCTTTCAGAGATGGGATGAAAAGAAATTATACAGACGCAAATAAAAATTAATTTTTCAGACAAGCTCATCTGCAGTTCACCATTTTTGTTGCTTTCTGCCTCACTGAAGCCCTCCAGCACAGGATTACTGGTGGCAAATTTACCAATTGAAATTCCACATTTCCCAGCTTCTTTTGGTCTGTCTTTCCCTGGATGACACTAAATACCTACATTTAGGCAGACTGAATCAAGTTCTGGTTTTATATTTTTGAATATTTCTTAACAAGCATCAATTGAAGTGACAGGAATATCTATTCTCTAAAGAGATTATAATATTTCAACAGGATGCAGCTTCTCATCATTGCAACACACTTTGCTGCTTTTTTAAACTAGTTTAAAATACTAAAAAAACTTATCCATTTAAAAAAATCGTAACACATTGAAAAAAAAAAAGCAAAATAAAAAATCTGAAGCAAAATGTCAACATTTTGAAAATGCTCCTGAAAATTATTTATTTGATGGTTTAAATAGCTACAATCTCTTTCAAAATAAATATATTTTTATGATTAATGCTTAATTTTTATGATTAATATTCTTAATGTTTCAGAAATATGACAGAATATTAAGTATTTGGTAACAATTTTTTTCAAAGATTAGAAGAAAACAGCTTTTAATATATGATAGCTAGAATTTTTAATACTCCATTATGAAATATGGAAATTTCACCAATCTTACAATCTGCAACCGAATCCTTCCATTTCTGCCCCCCTAAAAGAATAAAAACCTATATGAAAATCGTTTCTTCTTTTCATGAGGGCTCACAGAAAAGAACAAAGACCAGAAATTTCCTTTTCAAATTACATCCAACACACTGTAGAAAGCCTTTAAACGTAGCTGACTTAATTAACATATATCTAATCTCGTTCTATACCACATTCTGTACTTAAAATCATAATTTTGTCAGTTTCTTTTTTCACTGACAGCAGAATCCTTCAGATATTAAGGAGAGAGAAGAAAAACTACATAAATATTCTGGTTTATGAAAAATAGTTATACAAGAAGAGTCACATCTTCTATTTCAGCCTTTTTGCTCTTTATTAATCAGACACCCATGGGACCTTTCTGCTAGAGCTGACATTACTATTTTTAGAACCACAGTAAGTCTTTGGTTGGAGGGATCTTTGAAGGTCACCTAATCCAACCTCCTGCTCAAACCAGGGTTAATTTCAGAGATCAGCTCGAGCTGCGTTGTGTGGCTGAGTTCTAAAAGTCTCCAGTCAAAATTTATTTCAGTAATTTTCACATCTGTATATTCAAAATTTGCAAGCTAATATTTAATATTTGTTCTTGTTAGTGAAAATGGTAGGAAACTGTGGGAATTTGTAAGTATAAAGGTTGACAAGCCACTTAAATACCAGATTAATCAGATTTTAAGCTTGATAATCATCTGATATCTGCAAAGCAACAGGAAAGAAGGAGATATTTCTACCATTCAACTGATCTTGTCTTTAAGTGCAAATGTCAGATCAGCCAGGTACTTCTAGAAAGTCCTGACAGTGACTATGTATTATCTTTAATTATAACATAAAGGCTGAAAATTACTAACTTAGAGATTTGGACACATTCTTGTGTCTAACGTTAGAAAGAACAGATCTTAATCTTGGTCCTTCGGAGTATTTTATAGAGTGCTTCTGTACATCAAGTTTTACCTAATCCTCAAAATCAGTCAGCCAGCTGAGGCTCATTTTGAAGCTTAAAGCATGCTCAGCACTTAGGTATTGGCTTCCAGGATGATCAAAAGATCTGTTTAAGCTTTGTCATAATTCACAGGTGTTTAAATCCTCAAACCAATTTGTATTTTAATCCTTTAAATGTGTTTGAATTGGACTGCATCCAGTGTATGTAGAGATCACTGGACGCAGTACAAGAAAAAGAGTCAGGTTCATTTCAGTTAGAGTTTGTGGAGGAAAAGGAGATTATCACATTTAGTGAAATTACATATAGTATTGCTTAAAAACTGGAAGACACGTTTTCTTTTAATTAAAGTTTTTATCCGTATCTCAGTGCAGTCTATAAAGGATTTTGATGAGATCCAGGCTTTTTAAACTTTGCTGTTGATCATGAAACACTAAGTGAAAAAATATTTAAGAAAATGCCTGGGATAAAACAGTGAATGAGAGGTGACATACAACTGTACCTCACTGATAAAGGCACCTTCTCCAAGGACTAATGGGGGAGTGCTGTGGATCTTGATCTCTGCCCTGAAAGTTGCTTTAGTATTCTGGATTAAATGGTCACACAGGAAACTGTGCATTGAATACGCAACGAAGTATACAGACCTAAGAATTAACGAAATCGTATACAATGTTCTTGACTATTTCATTCTAATCCTTATGCATGCACTACCTCAAAAAGCAAAGCCATTCTTTGGGGTTTTTTCCTGCAAAGCTTTTTAGCTTTAATAACTCTGTCTTTCCTCTTTTTATCAAAACAGGAATTGAAACATATGCAAACAGAGAAAACAGATGGTACCATCTGTATAGGACAACATCAATGGTCTATATTATACTCCCAGATTTGTGTTAGAAATCTAGTATCATTTCTAAGAAGGAGACTTAAAAATATATACAGTGACCAAGATGCAATGAAAGGCAAAAAGTAAATTAAAAGAAAGAAGGACTATTCCTTTCTTTCTCCTCCTTTTTGGACATTGTTTCATGATGCTTTTGCTAGGAAGCCTAGTTTCTCTGTTTCCTTTTTGCAATGTCATTCTTTCATTATTGGCACAGTTCTTGACTCTGCAGAGGACATTAGTGCTTCAGCAGATGTCACCTTAGGTAAATAGGGAGAACAGTTTACTTCGTGTCTCATTAATTCATCAATTGAAATGACAATTCCATTGAAAAATCAATACAGAGAAAGTAAGAAACTTTGGAGATTGTCAGGTGAGCTCAGGAAAACAGACCACTCCAGAGTCACAGGCTTAACTGAAAAAAGTCATGGAACAATAGATTTCAGCTGTATCTCAGAGATCACAGGTACAGGCACATTCAGTGCTCTGTGTTCCTCATTTTACATGTCCCCATTAGTCAAATAATCAACATGGATAATCACAACAAATGTAGAAAAAATTGCTGTTTTATGACTCTCACCAGTTTTCCCTCTTTGTTCTACTTCTAAACAATGTAATTTAGAGACTATAGAAAACGTAATGCTGCATACAATGTGTACCATGTGTACCACTTCGGTTTTTTTTTAGGACTAAGTGTATTTCTGGAGTGCACGTAAAGAAAGCTTGATAAATGGGGCATTATTAAAGAGAAAATGAATAATTAAAAATGTTTACTGTGACATAAAATAGAGGGATCCTTGGGACCAGTCATGGATAGTTTGCTCATTAATGAGACTGGCTTTTATTGCAAGTTGTCAGGACAAGAAGATACTACTGTAGTGTGATTCCACCAATATGATATGTATATAAATCATTTAACATTATGCAGGTAGGAACTGTACTCAAACCAAAACCCCATACAACACCTTAAAGATCTGCTAGCTTCTTTTCAATGCAAGGATATTGACTCTCAATCTAGACAAAGTGAAAATATAATCTAATTTAATATCCCCTTTCCATATTCCAGGAGAACATGCAGGCAATGGAAAAAAAACGTGTACCATATTCAGGAAAATGTGCATTTAGATAAATTACTGCTTTATCAAAAAAGCTTCTCTTTCTCTCTGTCACTAAATTACCACTCAGCAGAGAATACTCTGATGGGATAAACTACTTTTTCAATACTTTTTTTCTGGCTTCAAGTTGCTGAATGGTTTTACTGCTTATTGTATATTTCCTGATAATGTATATTTCTCAGGCAATTTTCTGTGTTTTGTTCATCACCTGGAGGAAAATAGTTAACATAATAACACATTTTATATATTTATATGCTCTTTTTAAATAGTTCAGTGTACTATTTAAAGAAAAAAAAAAAGCTGAGCAGCATATAACTTTCATTTTGTGCTAGGCTTTACATGTGCTTTATCTTTGGTACTGTAAATACACTGTTATGAAAACAGAAACAGATTTTCCATCCAAAACAACCAGTTTTCTGCAGGTGATTTAGATCACAATGCATTACATCTATGGAGACACAGTTAGTAATTACTAATGAAAATAAAAAAGAAAGATAATACTAAAACTTTAAAATCTTTGCATTTAGAAGCATTTATTAAAAAAAAAAAAGAGAACAGAGAGAAATAAAATGTGTTTCCTGGGTTTTTTCCATCTTCACTTCTAGTTTGTACATGCAGTAGACTTCACCGTGTAGCATTTTATTGACTGTAAATATCTGAACACATGGTGACATATTTGTAACCACTGTATTTAGGAATGCAGGAATGTCTTACCTGTCCTATATGTGATTTTTTACCTTCTGCTTCTATCTTATTTACATATCTCTCAGTATGTTCTTTCAAAATATTGGGTATTTCATTATTTTCATTCATACTTATGGAAGAACTTCATTGCTTTCTCAAGCGCTAGTCTTTCCTCCGTGTGAGTTCTTCATTGGTTTCAGTACCATTGCATCACGTAGTAACATATTGATAGCTAACGTCCTGTACCTCCATTTATATCAACTTCATTACAGACTGTGATCTGAAATCTGTTTTGAATAATAAAATAACTGTGTAATTTGTAGACTGAGTTATGTAAAAAATACCTCATAATCAGATGTTTAAATCTAAATTATATATCCTATATATACATATATATAAATAAAGCATTAATAGGTTATGCAGTCTTCATTCTGCATATCTCCTTTACAATAAGGTTGATAAATGGAGGAATAATTCTAATATCATTCAATAACTACATTTCAAAAACATATCATGACACTTTTCCTCTCTTGTATGTGTGCATATACAGGTGAATGATAGCATGTATTTATAAAAAATACTTAATTTATATCTGTATTTTGCAGCATAAGGATTGCAACATTCTTTTGTTAATTTCTGTCATAATATTATGCATTATGTTTATCTAAAGCTTCAATTTTAAACTCCAACATTAACTTCAGTTCTGTTATTCTTCCAGTTAAGGATATAAATGGTTTGTGAATATATGTATCTTAATTTGGTATTTTCTTCCTTATTACGTAGTTAAATATAATGTGTTCAGTAAGCACTATTTTCTGGGTATTTTAATCATAAATGCTTTAATTAATTTGACATAACACAATAAACGATACATTATATGCTCATGCAGCCACACAATTTATGATAATGCCCAAGTCTAAAAACCACATGACTGTTAACATTTTTAATACAACTTTAAATTAATTCCAATTTTACGTTAGAATTGTTGGAAGAACAACACAGCACAGCATAGGCAGGCCAGGAAGTTCCTGCAATGTGTTGATGACAACTTCCTTCTCCAAGTGATAGAGGAGCCAACCAGGAGAGGGGCTATGCTGGACCTTGTTCTCACCAACAAGGAAGGGCTGGTGCGGAATGTGGAACTCAAGGGCAGCCTGGGATGCAGCGACCATGAGATGGTGGAGTTCAAGATCCTCAGGGCAGTGAGGAGGGTGCACAGCAAACTCACTACCCTGGACTTTAGGAGAGCGGAGTTTGGCCTCTTCAGGGACCTGCTTGGGAGAGTCCCATGGGATAAAGCCCTGGAGGGAAGAGGGGCCCAAGAAAGCTGGCTAATCTTCAAGGATCACTTCCTTCAGGCTCAGGGGCGATGCATCCCAACAAAGAGGAAGGCAGGCAAAAATGCCAGGAGGCCTGTATGGATGAACAAGGAAGTCCTGAGCAAACTCAAACAAAAGAAGGAAGCCTACAGAGGGTGGAAGCAAGGACAGGTAGCCTGGGGACAATGCAGAGACACTGTCCGCGGAGCCAGAGATCAGGTTAGGAAAGCTAAAGCCCTAACAGAATTAAATATGGTGAAGGACATTAAGGGTAACAGGAAGAACTTCTACAGGTATGTCAGCAATAAAAGGAGAACTAGGGAAACTGTGGGCCCCCTCTGGAAGAAAGCAGGAGACCTAGTGACCCAGGATGTAGAGAAGGCTGAGGTACTTAACAAGTTCTTTACCTCAGTCTTCACTGGCAAGAGCTCGAGCCACACTGCCCAAGTTGCAGAAGGCAAAGTCAGTGACTGGGAGAAGGAAGAACTGCCAGCTGTAGGAGAAGATGAGGTTCGAGACCATTTAAAGAACCTGAAGGTGCACAAGTCCATGGGACCTGATGAGATACATCCATGGGTCCTGAAGGAACTGGCAGATGAAGTTGCCAAACCACTATCCATCATAATCGAGACGTCGTGGCACTCTGGTGAAGTTCCCGCAGACTGGAAAAGGGGAAACATAACCCCCATTTTTAAAAAAGGAAATAAAGAAGACCTGGGAAACTACAGGCTGGTCAGTCTCACCTCTGTGCCTGGCAAGATCATGGAGCAAATCCTCCTAGAATCTGTGCTAAGGCACATGGAAAACAAGCAGGCTATTGACGACAACCAACATGGCTTTACCAAAGGAAAATCATGCCTGACGAATTTGGCACGGCGCTGGTGGATAGAGGAAGGGCAACAGACATTATCTACCTGGACTTGTGCAAAGCTTCTGACACAGTCCCACATGACAACCTTGTCTCTAAGTTGAAGGGACATGGATTTGACGGAAGGACCACTCGCTGGATAAGGAATTGGCTAGATGGCCTCACTCAAAGAGTGGTGGTCAATGGCTCAATGTCCAAGTGGAGACCAGTGACAAGTGGTGTTCCACAGGAGTCAGTACTGGGACCAGTGTTGTTTAACATCTTTGTTGGAGACATGGACAGTGGGATGCAGTGCACCCTCAGCAAGTTTGCCAATGACACCAAGCTGTGTGGTGTGGTGGACACGCTGGAGGGAAGGGATGCCATCCAGAGGGACCTTGACAGGCTGGAGAGGTGGGCCCATGCAAACCTCATGAAATTTAACAAGACCAAGTGCAAGGTCCTGCACGTGGGTCGAGGCAATCCCAAGCACAAGTACAGGCTGGGCAGAGAATGGGTAGAGAGCAGCTCTGAGGAGAAGGACTTGGGGGTATTGGTGGATGAGAAGCTCAACATGAGCCGGCAGCGTGCACTTGCAGACCAGAAAGCCAACCGTGTCCTGGCCTGCATCAAAAGAAGCACTAGCAGCAGGTCAAGGGAGGTGATTCTCCCCCTCTACTCTGCTCTTGTAAGACCCCACCTGGAGTACTGTGTTCAGATGTGGGGCTCCCAACATAAAAAAGACATGGACCTGTTGGAGAGAGTCCAGAGGAGAGCCACAAAATTAATCGAAGGGCTGGAGCACCTCCCTATGAGGACAGGCTGAAAGAGTTGTAGTTGTTCAGCCTGGAGAAGAGAAGGCTCCGAGGAGGCCTTATATCAGCCTTCCAGTACCTGAAGGGGGCCTATAGGAGAGATGGGTAGGCACTCTTTATCAGGGAGTGTAGTGAGAGGACAAGGGGTAACGGGTATAAGCTAAAAGAGGGTAAATTTAGACTAGACGTTAGGAAGAAATTTTTCACTATGACGGTGGTGAGACACTGGAACAGGTTGCCCAGGGAGGTTGCGGATGCCCCATCCCTGGAGGTGTTCAAGGCCAGGCTGGATGAGGCTTCGAGCAACCTGGTGTAGTGGAGAGTGTCCCTGCCCATGACAGGGGGGTTGGAACTTGATGATCTTTAAGGTCCTTTCCAACCCAAACCATTCTATGATTCTATGATTCTATGATTCTATGATTCTATGATTCTATGATTCTATGATTCTATGACATTATTTTAGTAAATAGCTTTGTAATTAAAGATTACCAGGGCCCATTTTTTTTTCTTTCAGACAAAATTAATAAAAACAAGTTCTATATAGTTTTGAAGTTTTGCTTATTAACAAATTTGACATAACTTGCCATCGCTGAGCAGTGGGATTTTGGCATGTCTCTTCCCTCAAGCTATCTAAAGTTCACAGAAAAGAGATTTCTTCTCCATATTAAGAAAGTAGCGATTGTCTCCTGAGAGCTGTTGGATACGGGGCAGGTGGGGGAGTGTTTCTGGTGGGGATCCGTAAATGGGTTAGACATGAGAATATCTAATATTACCATACCTCCTGTTAAGGGAGGAAATTTATATACAGCTGAAATCTATATACAGAATGGCAGGGCTGTGGGAAGCTGGAGACCAGCCCTGCCATGTTTTTGCTGGGGCAGGTACAGGCGGCCTCAGGGGTTGACATGGGGTCCTGGGCCGTGGGCAGGGTGGAGGGAGCCCCAGGAAGCTGGGCAAGAACATTCAGGGCTGTTAGTGCTCTCAGGGGCAGTATCCCAGTGCTTGTACAGACTTTAATAATGAATGAAATAAGACATTTATCATGCGGATTCTCTATGGTTTTAAAGTGGGAAAGAGACACTGAAGTCTTCAAAATGTTGCTGCAGATCCTCTAGCCTTTGCAAAAAAACAGGTTTATCAGCAAAGGTGGGCTTCAGGTCTATATCTGGACACCCAAATTCAGTTGTCTGCAAGTGAACTTGATGTCAAGGTTACGTTAATAGGCTCTAGTCAACAGCATCAGTGGGACTAGAGAGCTAGTCAGTTTACTCTATGTGATGGCATGCTTCCCACTCCAGCTGAGTGGTGCTGTCGACACACTGGAAGGAAAAAAAGCCATCCAGAGGGACCTGGACAGGCTGGAGAAGTGGGCCTGTGTAAACCTAATGAGGTTTAATAAGGCCAAGTGCAGGGTGCTGCACTTGGGTCGGGGCAACCCCAGGTATTTATACAAACTGGGGGAAGATCTCCTTGAGAGCAGCCCTGTGGAGAAGGACTTGGGGGTCCTGGTGGATGAGAAGCTGGATATGAGC
>WKFP01014751.1:367181-403800 GCA_011057875.1 Pterocles orientalis | reverse complement strand
GGGGCTGCGGGGAGCATCCTGGGTGGGGGGCGAGAGGAGGCCGTGGGGTGGGGAAGGGGTTTTTTACCCTTATTAAACCCTGGATGGGGCTTTTGTTCCCACGGGCAGCCCCTGGCTGGGGGTCTCGACTCTTCTCCGACCCAGTTTTCAGACCCCTGGGGGCTCTGTTTCCTTCTGAGGTCTCCAGAAAGCTCCAGCTCAGGGAGTCGGGGGGGTTCATCGGCGTTTAAAATCAGGAGCTTAAGAGGGAAAATAAAACACATTTGGAGAGGGGAGAGGAAAGGGCAGGAAGGGCTCTGAACTGTCCCCACGGGTGGCCGAACCCCAGCTCTGCGGTTCCTGACAGCCCGGCTTTGGAACCAGCTCCCAGAGCTGGCCGGGACCCCCCAGGACCTGCTGGGGAGGGGGCGCAGGGTCCCAGCCCCGGGAGGTGCCGGGGTGATGCTGGCGGGACCGTGGGGCTGGAGCACGGAGCGAGCGGGGCGGCGAGCGGTGCCCTGACCCCCGAGCGCTGTGCCAGCACCGCACTCGTGCTGGAGGGGGAAGTCCCCAACATCTTGTTCAAACCATGAAATAGAAAAAAACCTGGCTGCTGGAGAAGCTGCCCCTTTCCCGCAGAGCATCCTGCTCAGATTTTTGAACAAAATTCAGAAAAAAGTGATTTGGAAGCCCCCCAGCCCTGCCGTCATCTCTGCTGGATGCTTGGTGCCGCGGGACAGGGTGCGTTTTATGGGAGCGGGCAGGAGAGTTGGGTGGAAGGATCCAAATCTGCCGAAAACGCGAATATCCATTGGATGTGCTCGGATGTAACCCGGGGCCGCGAGGGCGCGTTCGCCCGCTCGGGTTTGCGGTGACCTCAGTTTAACTTGGCAGCCGGCAGACGCTTTATCTTATCTCTGCATCGTGCTCACAGCTCGACGGGTGCCAAGCGCCTCGGCTTCCCCTGCTCCCGCTGCCGGGGCACCCGCATCGGGCCGGCGCAGCACCCGCCTGCTCGTTTTTGTTGGGGGGGGGACACACCGACTGCTCCATACACGGCACCCAGAGCTGGCACTATGGCTTTTCCCTGGGTTCATCCAGGGATGCTCCCATCCCCGCATCCCTCCTCCATCCCGCAGCACCCCAGGGAGGGGCGGTTGAGATGCCGTGGATCATTTTTATCTCTATTTTCGTGAGTGGTGAAGCTCAGATTGGCCGCGCTCCAGGTCCGGAGGTGCCCAGGGGATGCGGGTGGTGTGAGCAGCCAGGATGCTTGGGGCTGGGTGATGGGTTGCGGGGCAGAGCCCAGGGTTTGGCTCTAATCCTGCCTCCGCACCCCAAATAAAGCACCAATGCAAAAAGCTTCACCGGCTCCAACCTGCTGCTCGGCAGGGACGATGCCACTCTGAGTCACAGCTGCATTTTTCTTTTCCTTACAGCTTATAAACCCAAATATTGGCAGGTTTTGTGTTGGCTTTTTTTTTCTTTTCTGCAGAATAGGGGAAGGAACAAGCGACGAGGAGCTCAGGAAGGACCCTGACAGCTCTTTGCCCCAGGATGTGCCCCCCAAAAGTCATGCAAGGAGGATGGGGGGGGGGTCGTTGGGCTTGACCCCTCTTTGCTGTCGATATTTGTGATTTTTCGGGTGCAGCCGGAGCTGGCCAGGCAGCTGTGCCCCCCCTGCACCAGCCCTGCCATCGCTGCCTCTGCGGTTTCCCTACCTGCTGTGGGGGGCCCCCGGGCTGGGGTGACAGCGAGACGCAGAGGCAGGATGTCACCTCAAACCTCAAGAGGAGCTGCCACCGGGGGGGAGGGCGGCCGGGATGCCGAGGAAGGGGGGGGATTTGCAAGTCCTGTATGTAAACATGGGGGCTCCTCTCCCAACCGTCCCCTTCCGCAGCCCCCCAGCCTCGCAGGGGCCCCACGGGTCTCCTGTCGCCTCCCCCCCCACCCAAGGGATGGGGAATGGCCTTGGTGCACCGGCAGCTCCAGGGGGGATGTGACGCTTTGCCGGGGCTGGATTGGGACCCTGCTGTGACAATGATTGAAGAAAATGTCCTGATGCCCTCAGGGGTCCCTCTCGGGGCAGTGGCACGAGGGTGTCCCCTTCTCATGGGGTCAGCAAAGCATCCCACCCCCCTGACCCGCACCATCCGCCGTGGGATGGGTTTGGCACCTTGGGGGCAATGGTTGGGGACCCTGCGACCCCCGAGCTCATGGGGAAGGGGGGTCTGGCCTCAGGGGTGGGGGGGGGGTAAATGTGAGGCTCTGCCCTCAGCCCTCTCCATTTCTGGGCTCCACGAGAGCTGGTTTCATTTTAACTTATCCGCAATCACCTCTGCAAACCCCTTGTGCTCATCCATCATCCCCGTAACCCTCTGACCCCCCCGCAGCCCCCCGGGAGACACCCGGGACCCCCAACAGCGTGGGGCTCTGCGCCCCTGGGTGTGGGGCTGGGACACGGCGAGAAGGGGGCTGCACATCGTTCCCAAAACACCCAGCGCTGCCCAGAGCACCCACCGCACCCACTGGCCCCAATGAGACACAGGGGGGCATCGGGGACGGGGACACACGGGTGTGACAGTGCCCACGGTGTCAGGAGGTGTCACACTGGGAGAGCACCCGCCTGCGCACGCACCCAAAACACCCGCAGAGCACCCACCACACCCGCCTGTGCCCCCACCCACAGACCCCCCCAGCACCCATGTGTGCAGGCACCCACGAGGTGCCACCTCCCCAGGGATGCGGCATCGGGGACACGAGCATCCCCTGGGACAAGCCGGCCGGTGGGAGGGTGAGCATGGGGAGGGGGGAGAACGGAGGCACCCCTCTGCCTCTGCACCCCCCGCGCCCCCGCCCTGGGCTCCAGCGGGGAGATGCAGGTTTCCGGCTTCGCAGGTGTGCCGTGGGGCTGAGCGGGGGGACGGGGGGCTGCTGTGGGTGGGGGCTGTGGGGGACCGGGGGGGTTGTGTCTGCTGCGAGGCACCCGTGTGCCACCCAGGGCACGGCTGCAGCACCCAGCCTTCAGCCACGCTGAGGATGAGGAGGGTCCTGCTGGGGATGAGGGGGTCCTTTCCCCCCGCCCCATGTCTTGGAGCCCCCCGGTGCCCCGGGCAGGGGGGACCCTTTGCCCCAGGTGGGCCGAGGGGGTGCTCCGGGATGGGGGGAGCTCATGGGGGGCCCTTGGACGGCAAGTGTGGCTTCGAGCTCTGGCCACCAGCCATCCGGCCACCATGGCCACCAGGCGTGGGGCAGGAGGGGCCATAGGAGGGGGGTCCCAAGCCTGTGAGCAAGAACTTTTGTGGAGTGAAAGAAAGAAAAAAGCCCCACGGCTCAGGGGAGCAGCTGCTTCTGGTTGCCTGCCTCCTTTCCTACTTCTTTTTCTTTTTCTTTTTCTTTTTCTTTTTCTTTTTCTTTTTCTTTTTCTTTTTCTTTTTCTTTTTCTTTTTCTTTTTCTTTTTCTTTTTCTTTCTTTTTCTTTTTCTTTTTTCAGTGGAATCTGTATTGCACCTATAGATGAACTAAACATGCCAGTGCTAACTGTAATCTAGTGTTAGATTGTGGTATCATAAAATGGATGCAAATCATAAATTAAGTTCTTTGCTTGGTTTGAAATATATAAATGAAACAAAGTAAAAAGAAATTCAGGAATTTAAGCAGTACTATGCAAGAATCACTAGAAAGAAGGTTTCTGCTTTGACAAAGACCAACCTTACCTGAAGTAAGGTAAACAAAATCAGGATGCCATTTTTATAAGAATAAATATTTCTCTGTTTCAGTGATTTGTCTCTAACCATGGCCAACAGTGTATTCTGGGGAAAATAGTAATTAAGAACACAAGAAATACATGATGAAACTACCCACTCTGTCTCAGGTATCTGTTCTTGATAGCCTTCAGTGGCCTCTTCTTCCATAAATTTGCCTAACAGCTTTTAAAACTAATGTAAATTATTAGTTTCCATAACATCCTGTAGCAATGTGTGCCATAATGAAATTATAGGTTACGTCATGGAGTACTGGGCAATGTGAATAAAGCACTGTTTTGAGACTGCAGCATAGCAGCAGAGTTACCACAAAGGCTGGTGTGAGATGGAGTGGGCTGATCCCCACCATTAAAGCAGACGCTTAGGGCTGAGACCAGGTCAAAGAACAAACAGTTGCACAGAAGCAGCCTTCTTTCTGTGAGAGCAAGAGCATCTGTCAGATATGCACTCAGAACTCAGTAGGAGAAGCCCTGTAAGGGCAGAACTGATGCAGGTATGTGTTCTTTTAGGACAAGAGATAGAAGTCACTGGAGAAAATACGGTAAGCTGATCTCCAACAGGCTTGTACGTTTGTATTTATTATTCAGACATAAAGTAAAAAAAAAAAAAAAGCATCTGTTTATTTCTCAAAACTCACCTCTGTGATCTGTAGAGCTTTTTTCTTTTTATAATTAGCTGCAAGCAAAAAGGAAAATAACGTTGATCTATCTTGCAATATGTAGATCTTCACAGAATGAAGTATGTTAATTGCCTTTGTGCTTTGGTTTCCTTAGTGAAGTGTCCTAGATGTTTGTTTATCCATTTTAGAGCTATGTTACTATGGAAATCTAAGTACGTGTTTCTCTAGCTTCTTTTGTCATTCTTAGTTAACCATCCATAACTACTGGTATCAAGCAATAGTTCCTGCCTAGCTTAGCAGGAACGTTCTTTATGAAGAATGGTAATTAAAAATAAAACAATCGAGACTCAGATGAACTAAACTCAAATAACAAAATTAGAAACAGAACAACCTAATTATAGTTCAGTGAGGATCCCTCTACTGAAAGATAAACATAAAGTTATTTCAAAATTTTTAACAAATTTTTATAATTTAGAAATCACATCCAAGGGTAAGGGAGACCAAGATTTGGTGTTGAAAACGGGAAAAAAATATTTCATGTGCTGTTTCTGTTTAATAACAAATCATTGGATACGTCTGTTTAAAAGGCTAAGATTATGAACCCCCTCCCCACAGGTTTTTGTAGTTGAAGATACATCTGCACAGCATTTTATGAACAAACCTGTGCTGTGATCTAAGTCAAATGTTTACTCATCCAAAAGACATATATGTCCATACTAACTGTGCTGTGTCTGCGTTTGTAACCCATTTGAGCTTCTTAGAATTCTAATTTGAAAAAGGTGATATGCTAATGCAGTCACTTGACTTTGGATTAAGGCAGGTCTGGATCTGGCTAAATTAATTATCAGAACATGTAAAAGATAATGTAGATATGGATATAGTTGTGTGTTTGAGTACTGGCATTACCTTAATTTTCTTTCCACCAAAAATCAGGTGGAAACAAAACAACTGCACATAAAATGAACTGAATTTATAGTAGACTTGACTAGATGTGGGAAACTTCAATTTAAAGTCATCATAAATATGTTCTGGAAAAAGCTAGTTTAATGTGGAAAAATTACCTAAGAATGCAAGAGTCTTGCATCCATATTCTAAATATACGTGACAGAAACCTTTAATCATCATGTTTTCTTTTGGTTCTCAAGTACCAACACCAGTGAAGCAAGATGGGGTTTTTTTATATTTTTATCCAATTTTGTTACCTCAATTCCACTTCTATTGAAGGCTCAGGGCATAAATGCTGTTTTGGATGTTGTACTAAGTGCTTAGATAAATGTTGTCTGTTGTTGTTGGGAGTTAAGATTTGCCTTTGTATTTCCTAATGCTCTTTGCTTGTAGTTCAAGTAATACAACATTTCATTAAATGTAAATGTCTCATGTAAAACACTTTAGACATTCAACTGGAACAAAACAAGCATTTCACTGCTTTGAGAAACAAGGTGATATATAAGAACAGAGGAAGGATTGCAAAGGCTGCTCAGATCATTAGAAGAATTAACTTATATCATATGTATTACAGGACATGAAGTCAGTAATTCAGTCATTGCCCATGAACCAAAGAGAAAGAAGTAATCTAAATTCATCCGTTACACATGAGGATACCTGAAGAAAATCTGTTGACTTAATGAAATCTTTCTTCATGAATACTTTAAATTGATCTTGTGTTAAATTGTTTGTTCTGTTGACTTTGTTGAATAAGATCATCTCTGAATATTACTGTATTGTGTGAGGTACAACACAGATGAAAACTTCTTGTCTTTTCTGGTACTCCATATGATGAATCAATTGAATATATTGAACTGGGCATTTAGGAGGGAGTCATAGAGCAACTGAGTTAAAGAAAAAAGGCCTCTACATTTTTCAGTTAGCTAAACTAATTGCATTGTTAGAGTGTAAAAAGCAACTTGTAAAAGATGTTGTCAAGATCATGATCACCACTGAAATCAGAAAAGCTGAGAATAAAGAAAGTAATCTCTCACAATTTAGATTTCTTTTATCTAATGAGGCTGGATAAATGGATAGCATCCTGAAATCAATTGCACGAAGGTTTTTATATATAAACCCCTCCTTCCCCAAACCTAGATTTTTCTACTTATTCGCTACTTCAGTTTCACGCAGATGAGCTGAAGAGGAATTCAACCAACACCAGTAAGTGTAAGAAACTTCAGTTTGAAAGATCAGAGGATCAGGGTGTGTCAGTAACCATAAAGCAGGCTGTCAGCCTTAGCCATTGCAGAAAATGGAGAACCAATACTGAAATGAAATTTTCTAAGTCATATTTCTCATATATACATACCTACAGACAAAACATACAGTCACAACATAGAATTATTTACTATAACTTATAATAATAACACATACAATTTCCCAGCTTTATGTTAAGTTCAGTGATGGACTAAAGTTAAATAGTTTATCTGAGGCTCTATAGGAATTTTTGATGTAAGTCTAAACAGTTCACTAAATGTTAATCATATCCAAAACAGTTTTTGTTAGATTTTCCTACAATGGTCACCAATATATGAATGCTTTACATTCCTAACTCCATTTTAATTGAAAATAAGAAAGCATAAAATGGTCATTAAGGTTTTCCAAAAAGAACTTGCTGTTTGGAGACTTTTTATTCTGATATACAACCATAACACATATAACAACATATGACTTTTAGTGTATTTTTACCTGGATCTCACAAGTTTTCAGAATTCTGGGTCTATTTGTTTAAACCTCTATAGGAAATTAAATCAAGTTAAATTCTTAATTATGTACTTTTGTGACCTTTTTACTGTGGACAAACTTAATTTCTGTAGGTTGCCCTTGATATATTTAATACAAATCTTACTTTAAAGCTGAGCTTTGCCATTTTGTTTAACTGTGTTTCTCTTTTGAGCTAGATTGTGTTCTTTTCTTTTTTTTAAAACCTTAATGTATCTTTTCTCTGTCTTATTCTTAATTGTTTTTTTTTTAATTAAATAATACATTTTACTTTACATATTCACTGGATTGTAAGAATTACAGTTATTTGTCAGAGGCCATGATAGACTGCAGATGAATATTTTCCCTATAGGTAGAAACCAAGAAATCTTGGGGGGAATTAAAATATCAGGATGTACTCTCTGAATGTATCGTGTATATATAATCTTTCTGGGGGTAAATGTCACCATAAAACTATTTTTTATTATATCTATTACTTTCTTTACAGACTATTTCATACTATGCTCAGCCACTTCTCCTCACTTCCCGTATGTCTCCTCCACAGCGAATGAAACATATTTGTATCCTCGGATAATGTGCTTTGCATCTAGTTTTCAGCATTTTCTCTAGCAACAGCAATGTATGAATGGCATCAGAAACACTTTTAATGACTTTATTAATGAAGTAGATATGTTTGTACAGTCAAATAAGGCTGTACTGTACAATCCAAGACAGATTGTTTGTGGTTTGAATTTCTTTTCTTCATGTCATTGTCTCTTCAGTCATTTTTCTTCCTCAAAAAGCTGTTTTTCTTGTCTGTCTGTTTTCTTGCATGTCATATACTCTCACAGAAATAGTACGGTATTCTGAAGCAGCAGTTTAGGTTCAAAATATCTGCATAAGAATACAATTTAGCAGCAGTCAGAATGCTTATATACACCTCTGAATAAAGGCCATAAATTAGGACTGTGCTGCAGTCCTTTGAGTTCAGGAGTAGCTGCTGCTTCTGATAGCATTGTTTTGTGTAATCTGTCAGAGGTTACTATTTCTTCTACAGCAAATGATGCAATTCTTAAGGGAGGAATAAATCTTTCACTTACTAGCAGAGAAGGGGAGAGGGGGAGCTAGGAAGGCTCTTCTACTTCCTTCTCTGCTCAGTTCATAGCTGGGACTTTGCTGCTACCCAGAAGTTTTGAGACTGTGTGAGAGTAAGGGCAATGGATCCTTTTCCTACTCAGAGTGTACTTCTCATCCATAGACAGTTCATTTATAACACAGTTTTCTGCCAGCAAAGCTCAGTGCATAAAAACTAAAATCAATGCAGGCAGAATATTTCTGACATTTCATTTGATATCTTAATAAGGTATTCAAAATTCATTTGTTTGTTTCAAACGTATTTTTACGATCATAGCAGATATTTATTATGCTTTGTTTTTTTCAATTGCTTATTTTAGTGAATAACAGGGTTAAACAAAAATTTACTGTTTAATCATAGAGAATAAAGAGGAACAGTGTTGTTCTTTATTAAAAATAAAGATGCTAGTTTACATGGGTTGTTAATTTTATTTTCAAGAATAAACTCAAGTTTTGTTTAGTGCAATAAAACTTTTTAAAGTGGAAATATTTTAAATTGTAATCTGTAGCATTTTGAATCAGATCAGTTGAACCAAAATAGTTCAATCAAATTGATTTCATTAGCTTTTAATAACATTTAGATGATTGGATAAAATATATGGCTAAGGAAAGAATTATGCCCCAAGAAATTAAATTAGGTCAGAGAGAAACAACTGTGATGCCAGGAACCTGAAAAACAAAGTAGAGAAGCTAAAGCAACTTCTAAGGAATGGTAAACTAGATATAAGTAGAAGAAGACTATCAGTCATAAAATACAAACTTTAAAGGGTTGTGCTGCTTGGGAATGACAGAAGCATTAGTTAACAGAGTTGTACAGGGGAGGTTTCAAGTGCAAGAGGAATAGTTTTATGCTGGAGATCCAAAATAACTAAGGTAATATAAATGAAATAGTACTTGGCTGAATATTAAAATATGAGAGATGAAAAACCCTGACACCTTCATAGATAGTTTCAATAACAATTCAAAATAACAGTTATTCAAAATAACAGTTTGAATTTCAGAAATTATTAAGTAGAGGGTCTATAAACAATGGAAATAGACATAGATCATAAAGCTATGTCTATTTTAGAGTTCAAGATAGAGAATTGTGTGAAAATTACTAGAACCCATACATAGCCAGACCTGTCAAAGACATTGAACCAAAGAGGTTTCTTTGTTATGTAAAGGAGGAGTAAGAAAAACAAAACAAAACAAAACAAAACCAAACAAAACAAAGGAAGTAGAATAGAATGAAATTTAAAATAATCTAAATACAGTCTCAAATCTAAGTGAGTTTTGTTTCTGTTTTCAAAAGAGGATAATAATATTGGGTGCAGCTGCAGGGGCAGAAGGACTAAGGGGAATAAATGTCTATTGTCCCATTGAAGTTAAGGGTAAAGTTTTTCAATTTGGGGAATCTTCTTGCCACAAATCTGCAATTAAAATATATATATGTGTACGTATCTGTTTTATATGTGTACAAAAACATATATATATATAGAGGGACAATTATTGGGAAAGACGAACCTCAGTCTCACAGTCAAACTATCAAGAACTGGTCTTGGAAGGAAAGTTTCCTTTATAACTGAGGGTGAAACTGAAATGAAGGAGGATAGAGAGCTGAGTAACAGAAATCTTAGCTACACCCTAAGTTACCAAGAGAACGAAGAAGGGAAAAGAGGCAAATATTGCTTTAGAACCTATAGGAGAGACAATATTTCTCTCTCTGAAAAGAGAGAAAAAAAGATGCAACTTTCAAAGCACTAATGAAACCTCAGATTGCAGTTCTCAGAAGATGATTAACAGTTTGATGTTATGCTAATACAAGCATACAAACAAAAATGACAGTGGATCTAACCATACTTTAATATACAATACTCCTGAATAACTTCTTCAGACATGATTTTAAAAATCCATAGAAGCACATCTGATATTATATTTTGCATGTTAAAATTGGTAAATCTAAGCATAATGTCAGTTTTGTGCTAAGGTTCAAGTACTCTAGACTGTATCATACGATAAATGTTACAGCCTTATTATCTAGCATTAAAACCAGTGGGTTAATTCTCACATGATTATAAAGGCAAAATATACCTCTTTCTAAGATGGATGAATTGCAGAATCCAATTTTGTGAACATTTGTATCTGTGAATTAGTTCACTTATTGTCTCTCACGTCCTTGCACGCCAGCTTTCCCTAAATAGAGAACTGTTTTACTGCAGCGTCTTCATGCACACACAACCTTGAACTTTGAAAAAAATGGAGTTTCAACATCTTTGATTATTTTTGAGTTCAAATTTGTACTACTATCAAAACTAACAGCTTGAAGAGATGAACAAGGGAATGAAAAAATAAACTAATCACAGGAGCAAAAATATATTGACAAAGAAGTCTGCTATTTTCCTGTGGATACTAATACAATGGATATTTATTTTTATTCTTTCTTTTCATCGTCCCATTATATAGACTTCGGTGAATCTCCTTGGTAAAATTATCTTAGGAAGTGTTATTTCTGAATGTTTGTTTAATGGCTCGTAATGTAGGCTATCCAGTATTGTGTAACTATTGCACATAACACACTGCAAAGCTTTTCTAAAAATTTTATATGCTAATTCAAAATGTTCACATCTCTTTACTTTCAAGTTACATACTCTGATATAATGATTGCAACAGAGAATGGGAGGACTTCATGTTAACATGGATATTAGTATGAAACTTGACGGCAAGTCAGTGTACAGGACTTTTGATAAGATATATCTTTATGGAAACACTTCTCAGTCTGGCTGTGATGAAACAGGAGGTTCAATGGGGCCCATAAAAATATTAATGTGGAAAACATACATTATAGCTTTTACTTCTTTACCATAATTTTCTATATAATATCACTTCCGTAAGACTCTATTTCTGATGTTAGTCTGCTTCTTCATAATGGAGAATGAGGCAGAATATTTGTCTAAAGCAAAGGCAATTTCAAGAATAAGCATAAATTGCTTTTCACAAAAAGTAACACTCTTACAGTGCATTTTAATTGAAAATATGAACCCCCTGTACAACACTGGCTTCAAAGGAAACTAATACCGATTACATGCTGCCTAGAATACTTGCAATCTACAGGTTTCACAGGCCTCTGAATTGATTATAGTTTTGTTGGATGGCCTGTAAAAGACTCCCACTGCAGAGCCTTTATAATAAAATCATAGAATGTCTTGGGTTGAAAAGGACCTTAAAGATCATCTAGTTTCAACCCCACCCTGCTGTAGGCAGGGTTGCCAACCACTAGAGCAGGCTGCCCAGGGCCCCACCCAGCCCAGTCTTGAATGCCTCCAGGGATGCGGCATCCACAGCTTCTCTGGGCAACCTGTTCCAGTGCCTCACCACCCTCTGAGTGAAAAATTTCCTCCTAATATCCAACCTAAATCTCCCCTCTCTTGGTTTAAAACCATTCCCCCTCTTCCTGTCACTTTCAACCCCTGCAAATAGACACTCCCCCTCCTGTTTATAAGCTCCCTTCAAGTACTGGAAGGCCACAATGAGGTCTCCCTGGAGCCTTCTCTTCTCCAAGCTAAACAAGCCCAGTTCCCTCAACCTTCCTTCATAGGAGAGGTGTTCCAAGTGGCCCTCCTCTGGACCCATCCAAGAGCTCCAGGTCTTTCTTGTGCTGGGGACCCCAGGCCTGGACACAGTACTCCAGGAGGGGTCTCACAAGAACAGAGTAGATGGGGACAATCACCTCCCTCTCCCTGCTGGCCACCCCTTTTTTAATGCAGCCTTCTGGGCTGCAAGCACACACTGCTGGCTCATGTCCATCTTCTCATCCATCAGGACCCCCAAGTCCTTCTCCACAGGACTGCTCTCAAGGAGTTCTTCTCCCAGTCTATACAAGTACTTGGGATTGCCCCAGCCCAAGTGCAACACATTGCACTTGGTCATATTGAACCTCATTAGGTTCTCATGGGCCCACTTCTCCAGCTTGTTCAGGTCCCTCTGGATGGCATCCCTTCCCTCTATCGTATCAACTGCACCACTCAGCTTGGTGTCATCTGCAAATTTGCTGAGATTGCACTTGACTCCCTCATCTATGTTGTTGAAAAAGATGTTGAAGAGCACCGGTCTCAAGACAAAACCTTGAGGGACACCACTGGTGACCGGCCTCCGTCCAGACATAGAGCCGTTGACCACAACCCTTTGGCTGTGACCAGACAACCAATTCTTTACCCATTGAACAGTCCATTGTTCAGATCCATACCTCTCCAATTTAGAGAGAAGGATGTGGTGAGGGACCACCACAAGTCCAGGTAAATTACATCTGCCACCCTTCCTTTGTTTACCGATGCCATCACTCCATCACAGGCGGCCAACAGATTGCCACAAGCTTCCAGTTTCTCCCATCTTTGGAGTCTCAGTCTGCTCTTAAGCATAGCTTTTAGGTGTTCCTCTTCCCTTGTGTCATGTGACTCAAAGCTTTTGTCTCTGCAAAGTGTCTGAGAAAACACTGTCAGTTTCCTGCTCAGTGTCCTGATGCTATGTAATCTGCTGACTTCTTCCTCCAGTACCTCTCACTGTCACCTGGAGCAGGAGGGGCACCAGGCCCCCCTGCAGCCCCAGGCCCAGGTGGCAGCACCCACCCTCTGTGGCTTCTTCTGAGTCAAGGATTCCAATTTGCAACAGGTACTTTCTCCAGATGGTAAAAGACGGAAAAATGGCCACAGCACATCGTCACTTTGGTCACAGAGTCCCAAACTGCCTGAAGAAGAACTTCTAGGCCCCCTTCACATCTCCTGCCCTGGTGACAGCTGATGTCTGTGTTAGATACACTCCTGCATATCAGCTAAGCAAGTGCTCTCCAAAGCAGATGAGGGGGAGCTTGATATTCCCCGCTCAGCTGTCTGTCACAGACTGCTACTGCTGTCCCTTTTTAATCAGGATGTCTTTTCAAGGAAACAGCTAGCACAAACTGTTGGCTGCAGAAGTCCCTGGGAATTTCCAGAAGCAACTATGAATAGGATCTAGATTAAAGAAAAATATAGACAAACCAAAACAAAAAAAAAGAAAACAAAACCAGAAAGAAAAATTACAAGAAAACCTCACAAGAGACAATTAGGAAAAAAGATTCTACAATGCCATATTTTGCCCATCTTCATCAGGTCTTCTGCGAAACATCTGTACAACAGCAATTTTATTTTTTGACTTCTGGTGGAGACAGAAAGAGAAAGCCAGCTGAATTGAAAGAGAAATTAATTTCTGCCATCCTTTGACAGGAACACTGGCAATATCAGGACACCATGAAACTTTGACTTCTCATCCTCCTGCTGCTTTTGTCTCTTTGTAATGTACTGTGGCAGGTAGTTTCAAAACAGCAAGTTGTTAGTGCTTATGCAAAAAGAGTTTCTGATAACTGGGGAAAATGGAAAGCAAGATAGAAAAAAGAGAATAGTCAGAATCCAGTTCCTAAAGTCTGTAGCACTTCTATGTCTTTAAAGGGTCAGAAGAATGAAAAGCAAAGTGAGAGTAAAGACCTGGTCATATATATATCATAACAGTGAGAGTCAGCAGAGAAGGCAGGTTAATAGTCCATTGCAGTACTCCCATTAGTACAGTTAGTTTCTTTTGACACCTGACATTTGATATGCACTACATCCAGTCTTGGGTGATTAAATGTTTACACTGACATTCATAGTTCATTACGCATTAACCCCCCCTCCTCCCCATTCTGATTTGGAAAACTCCCAGTCTCTCAAATTAGGAAGAGTGCTCCAGTAATTTTGCTGTGTGACCCCAGAATTCTGCTCACTTTCAAACTCAAATTCTTATAAAAATATCTGAAGTAACCCAATAATTTTTCACACCTCCAAATCATGTGTATCTTCAGCTCCAATCTTTCTGAAATAAAGTACACTTCAGGTGTTGAAGAATATATCTTGATTTTTCCAAACTCAGAGGCAGAGGAGCAAGACAGAAATGTGAAATCTGGATTGATTGTAGGTCAGTCAGAAGTAAAAGATATAGGACAGTGAAGTTTGCATTTAAACCATGTGGGAAGATGGTTTTCAGTTAGCATTGCTCCCTTTAATTAACTACAATTAATAGTTTTGAAATAATATAAATCACAACAGGAAAAGTAAATGCTTATGACATTATAAGAATTCTGAAATACCCTTTGAGTTTCCACTTACTATATTTTTAATGCACAGTAAACTAATAAGAATCTGTTCTTGTATCCCTAAGGAATTAATAACTCATGATTTACTGTAGACGTTTGTGATGCTCCAGCTTAAAGCTTCTTCACAAGTCTCATTGGTTATTACTTTGGGTGTTTCTTTATTCTCTGCTCTTAATGATGTGGTGCATTGACCTTGGCCAACTGTCAGATGCCCATCCAGCAGCTCTATCACTCCCCCTCTTCAATAGAGCAGATGGACAAAAAGATATGAGAAACACTTGTGAGTCAAGGTGAAGATAGTGAAATCACCAGTTGCCGTCACAGATAAAACAGACTCAGCTTAAGAAAAACAAACCAAACCAAACCAAACCAAACCAAAACAAACTTATTGCCAAATGATTTGAGTAACAAGAAATACTGCCTGCTCCACCATCGGCTCTCCATAGGCTGCACAGGAATCTCTGCTCCAGAGCCTGGATCACCTTCTCTCCTCCCTTCTTCACTGACCTTGGTGTCTGCAGAGTGTTTCTTACTTTTTTTTTTTCTCCAGTCCTCACAGTCACGTAGTGTTTTTCTCAAATGTGTCTTTCCAGATGCACCACCCACTTGACTGAGGGGCTCAGCCATGCCCTGTGGTGGGTCTGACAGAGCTGGCTGGAGCCATCAGTGTCCAGCACAGGGCAGCCCCTGGCCTTTCCTCACAAGACGCTAACCCTGCAGCCCTGCTGCTGACAGCACCTCGAACCTGCACCCAATATAGATGAAGCTGCAAGGTCTTAATATATATGATTAGGAGTACCACATGTGCTGCTGGACTTCCAGTGAGGGTATGCTGTTGAAGAATGTGTACTGTGCCCTAAACACACTTTCCCATTTCTTAAATCACACTTGCAGTCTTCCTAGAGAAAGAAAAGACAGGGAAGCTAACCAAATCTGCATTCCAATCCAGACAGAACGAAATCAGCTCTGGTGGCAACATGCTGGTTAATGTACAAATATACCTAAACATATAATTCCTATCAAAAGGCATTTATAGTCTCATAATACAAAATTATTACATTTTAAGATTTTTCCTAAGATCTTGGATATTTATTTTAAATCACTATGCATTACTCTAAAAAAAGTAGAAGACTAGCTTTAAAATAGAGAAGACTTTTAAATTTAAATTTATAATTAAAATTAGCTGGGAATGTGCTGAGCCTTGGTCATTGAGTTATGAGCAGTATCACTGTGTATCACTTATTTGTATACTTGTATATGTTACTATTATTATTATAATTGTTATTATTTTTAATATAGTTGCAGTTTAGTTATTAAATTGTTCTTATCTCAATCTATGAGTCTTTTTTCCCTTTATCCCTTTAATTCTCACCCCCATCCCGCAGAGGGGGAAGCAGAGAGGGTGAGTGAACAGTTGTGGTGTTTGGCTGCTAGCCAAGGGTTCAAAACCATGACAGAAGGTCAGATAACAATCTTAACATCGCTATATTTAACTTCTAAACAAAAAATTTAATTTCAAGATTCCTTGGGGAAATATTTCATCTACACGCTACATATTATGGATCACTTTGTGCATGGAATGCCACTGTATTCTAATTTCTTATGTTTAGAAAGTTCCGACTATGTTTGCATGATATCAATAATTATGATGATTTACTATACTTATAGATAAATGTTTTTCTTTTCTGAATATGTTCAGAAAGAACTTTGTGAAATCTTAACTCTTACATTGCATTATCAGACTTTCTTTATTCCAATACTAGCTGTAAAATGTTTTCTGATAGACATATTTCACTGCCATGGGCAAATCAACTTTGAGTTGGGGAATTTTTACTTAATTTAATTTATTCCCAGTTACCACAAACTTCTGATCACTGACTCAAATACTGAGAAAAAGAACAATTGAAAACCAACTCAGGCAAATACGTATCCTTGCTGTGGCTCACACACAGCCATGTGATGCACTTGGCTTTTTGTGGCTAGTTCTCAGCTGCAGACCCTTGGGGGGGTGGGGGGTGCATGAAGATACTTTATAACTTTCGTTCATACTATGTCCTTTTTGCAGTGCAGACCTAAAAATGAATAACTTTTTCTGAGCAGACTTTGGGTAAAAGACTACTAAATAAATATGCACGATATGCAGCCACAAGTTCTACATAAAAAAAAATCAATAGGCTTTTGTGAATAAGCTTTGGGTGCAACTGTGTTTAGTTACTTAGTGAAAAACAAGATCAGTAGAAAACCCCCTACTAAACAGATTTGCATGATATGGAGCCACAAGATCAAAATATATTTTCTTTAACACAACAGGAATGTCTTTGAGAAAAAAAAAAAAGTCATGTGTTCATTTAGAAATCATGTTTAGTTATATAATTAAATTATCAAAATAGTGAGTAAAAATGCAGTATAACTCTCTGATCAAAGAACTAAAAACCAGGCCTGACTCACTAACCTAGGATTTTTTCTAGTATCTAGTAATGGCCTTGCCATTGCTGTGCACGGCTCAACAGAAGTTCTAAGCCAGCAGAAAAGGTCTCTCTCCTGTCTCCTCCACATGTAATCTGCCATTACAATGAAAGAAAAAGGTATTTTTCTCATAGTTCTAGTAAGGTTTTGCAAACTGCTGTGAGATTTGAAGTTAGTAATACTATTCTTTACCTCATCCTTCATTACTCGGTAGGTAGAAAGTTAAAAGGTAAGAAGGAGGATAGGAAGGAAGATTGCTGTTTGGAGCACTTGTATAACTGAATAACAGAAGAAGGTTTATGGAGTCCCTTTTATGTAAGGTCATTTAACACCCCTCACAATCTGGCCTTTTAAATGTTTTTAAAGAGACATGAATGAAGCTCTGTTCCTTGTTATTGTCATTGATAATCACTGAATTTAAAAATATAAGCAGTTGCTAAAGAAGGTGACAATTTTAGCATGTACTTAAAAATCAATTGCCTGCTATTACTCATAGTTATTGTTATTATTTAGAAAGTTAGCACTTTATACACATCAGCTGATAAGGTCAGACCTCATCTGAATTGATATTTATGTGTTGGAGAAACAAAATTTTAGGTACATAGCAAAGTTTTTATTACGTTGGTGGATGTGGAGATTTGTATCATTTAATGTTAGAATGAGGGCAATTAAGTTCTAGTACAGTTACTATTTTTAAGGATATAATGTTAAACTTATGTAGTTAATTATGCACTGTTTTTTCTGCTTTTAAACACAATTTGATTTTTGTTTGAGTAGGATGAAAAGTCCAAAGTTGTGAGTAAGAGAACTGGGGTTTTTATAGCCAAAACCATAGTTATGATAAAATAAAATAATGTTCACATGTCTACTGTGAATAGACCGTACTATTCTGTAGGGTTTGTTGGTCTGGACAAAAAGTAGGCCAGACCAGTTCTAAAATTTCTAGCACCATTATATGAATTGAGATATCTGTTCAGCACAAAGTGTAGGCAAAACTTAACCATATCTGCTCGTTCTGTAGACACCATCAAATAAAGGCTGACACAATTGCATGACAAATGCGCTGTTTAGCAGCAGGAAGGAATCCAGGTCTACTTGCTAGTCACTGCTCAGATACTGAACTGCCTACTAAGAAATGGTTTAATGCATGGCTACTTTTACACCAAATCACATCAGTGTAAATGAAACAAGCAAACAGAAGGTCAGGACCATAGATACAAAGGCTAGCAGCCAAATTAAGGAAACAACCAAAAGGTTTACTTTTCTGTTGCTGTCTACCATTAATTTGAAAGCAGTCATACTAATAAATCTGCAAGTTTTATCAGTACAGCTGATATTATCTGGTCTTTCAGAGTATTTTTTTATTAAGTAATTAATAATAAAGAGACTTTTGACTTATTCTCCATTATTCCCTGTGAAACCTTGATCTTCTCAGCACTCTTCTTTCCTTCAATATTTATGGTTTTCAGTTTCATTCAGTAGTATTAGCAGTAGTAGTTCTCACGTTCTAATTGCCCCTTTACACATGAATGGATTATTCTGTCTTCTACGCTAATATATTCTAAAAGCTGCCATTACAGTTACCTGATGACATTTTTCTGTACAACAGCTTAGTAGAGAGTTTTTTTCTAAAATAGGATGTAAAGCAACCAGAGCATTTAAGAGGTTCAAGAAATGGACTTGCATGCTCGTTGACAAGAGCAGATTGCCACACTGAGTATTCATGTATCTGTCCTATTCTGAAGAAAAAATCCTCTTTCAATTACCACAAGATGAAAGAAAAGAGGTCATTGTCTAGCTTATCAATGAGAAGGTTAAGAGTTGAATTGCCATGATCTGCAAATACATATTATTTAATTTTAAATGATTTGGCAGACACATGTTTAGTAAGATCTGTCAGCAGGAAAGTGAAAATATACAGAGGAAGGTAAGGAGACGGAGTTGCCTAGAGACAGGTGTGTGCTTCTTCAACTGAAGTCTTTATATCAAGGGTGGAGATTTATCTCAAAGGCATGCTGTGGCTCACAAAGAAGTTATAGACTTGGCACAGGCACAACTGGATGAACTTCTATGGTTTGTTTTATGCAGGAGATCAGGAAAGTCGTCACAATGGTCTGCTCTGACCTTGAAGCATCAATCTTGCTAGCAAAAAGTGATTATGGTAAACTGTCCTTTAGGAGATAAGGAAAAAGAGGTGTAGAAATGCTGCTGTGCAACAAAGGAACCTTCTGTGGAAAAAATATAAACCCAAAGAATTCTGTAGTTTTACTTTGTGTATGTCTTAGATAACGGTGTCAGATACCTAATGGCTCTCGGTCTTCTGTATTCTGTCACTGCTTGTCTGTCTTGCTGTTCTTAATGCATCTTTTGTATTTTCACTTTTTCTTGGCTTTAGAAATGTTCAGCAGAATGTGTGTCTAGAAGTAATATTTTCATTTGAGCTGTCATTGCTGAAAACATAAATCAAGAAAAAAACCCTCACGTTGATACATGAGGGTTATCTACTACGTGTCCTGGTTTTTACATGTTTCCCGTAAATCTGGCAGTACTGGTCACAGATCAGAACTAAGGCAAAGCTAGACTGACTTTGGGTTACTCGACCCTTTGTGACCGCTTCTGTAGCATGGAACAGGGAAGAGTACGGATATTACAACCCTGAGGGGTCATGTCCTTTCCTCTTACTCTTGGTCTTACAATTTATGAAGAGAGACGAAGACAATAAAAATACTGGTTTTGCCCCACTTTGAAATGCCAAAGGGACTTTGATAAGGCCTGCTAATTTCAGATACTACCTCATTAAAAAAAAAACCAAAACAAACATGAGACACACTTGCAAGACTATTAAGAGAAAACTAATGCACATGTCCAAGTAATTTTGATGCTTCTAATAAGTTTTAGCCTTAGACTGGATCTATTCCCATGCAATGAACATCACTGGGAACTGAGATGTGCCAGTGCAGGTGCAGACCCTGTTGCATCCTGCAGTCTTGCTTCCCCAGACTACGGGAGCCATTGCTACTTAAGCCATAGCCACTAACTATGGCCACTTAAAATGGAGTTGAAGATTGCCTTGCAAGATCTACCTAATAATTTCTCTCAGAAAGGAGGCTGTTTCTTAACATATGTTGCAAAACTATCCCATAGAAAGAAAGATTCCAAACTAAATTGAAGCCAATGCACAGATCTATATTTTTTTCACTGCCTTTCAAATAAGACACTGTTTTTGCCATTCATGTGGGTGCTTATCATAGAGATTTTTGACCCTTCAGTCTCTTTCAACATGAATGCCTTCTGAGCATTTCTTTCCCATTTTATGGATGTTTTCTGTCTTACAGAATGGCTCTATTTTAGAATTGTTTTATCTTAGATGCAAAAAATTGAATTAGCTTGTACTTTTCTGGCTTTTATGTCACTGTTTGCCTTCTCCATATTTCTGACTTGACAAGGTCACTTTACATTTAATGGGTGTCTTCAACACAGGCAGCTGACGCATCTATTTTAGTATTAGTATCAAGATTCGTTTGAGAAGCTTTCCTTGTCATTAAGGAAAATGATAGCAAAAATATTTAACTCTGACTCTTTCAAAACCCACATTCCAGACACTTCCCTCAGACAAAAAAGAAAAAAAACCTATTCTCCTTATAACATGCTTATTAAACTGTTACTGTTTGTAACAGTGATCAAACAATGTTTTTCAGAAAATTGGTACTTCAGAAGTTTTACTTGGAACCTTCATTCATAACTCTGGTCATGAATATATCCTTTTTTTTTTGTGGTACTTCTCCTTCATTTCTTAATTTATATGATAGCAAGGTTTTACATAAAAATAAATCAAATATTGAGTTACCACAACTAGTAAATTGTCAAACTATGTCTAACAAAGCAGATAACAATAAAACACAAACAAAATTTCAGAAATACATAACAATATTACATAATAAAGGCCTCAAATTTTTCCTCTTAAAGTGGCTCTCATAAAATTTAAAAAAAAAGTGATATACTGACTTCTGTTTTGGTTACCACAATGGTACTTGTTACAGACAGCAGGGACTAAATGGAAGTACTAGATGGTCTTTAAAGTGGCAAATAAAGGATTTTTTCCAATACATCACTTATATGCCAGTGAACACTTGGTAAAGTTCTGAAAGAATCTGACAATCACAGCAGATTGTCAGACATAAGAGCTGAAAATGCTAGCACAGATTCCATGCTGTCACTGAAATTATGGTAATAGTAATCATAGAATCATAGAACAGTTTGGGTTGGAAGGGACCTTAAGGATCATCTAGTCCAACTCTCCTGCCACAGGTAGAGGCATCCTTTCATTAGGCCATAGGTAGAGGCATCTTTCATTAGGTCAAGTTGCTCAAAGACCTGTCCGACGTGACCTTGAACACTTACATTGATGGGGCATCCACAACTTCTTTGGGCAACCTGTTCCAGTGCCTCACCACCCTCATCTTAAAAAAAAGTCTATGTCCAATCTAAATCCAACCTCTTTCAGTTTAAAATTGTTGCCCCTTGTCCTGTCACTACAGACCCAGGTAAAAAAGTTGTCTCCGTCTTATAAACTTTTAGATACTGAAAGATCAGAATAAGGTCTCCTGGAGTCTTCTCTGCTCCAGGCTGAACAAGCCCAAATCTCTCACCCTTTCTTCAGGGTGTTCCATCCCTCTGATCATTTTTGTGGCCCTCCTCTGGACCTACTCGAACAGGTCCATGTCTTTCTTGTGCTAGGGACCCCAGAGTAATTGTCCAGGTGGGGTCTCACAAGAGCTGAGTAGAGGGAAAGAATCAACCGTCTTTCTGGGTTGCAAGCTCACATTGCTGCTTCATGTCCAGTTTGTCATCCACCAGTATCCCCCAGTCCTTCTTTGCAGGAGTGGTCTCAACTCATTCACCCTCCAGCCTGTATTGATATTGGGGATTGCCATGACCCAGATGCAGCACCTTCCATGTGATCTTGTTGAACTTTATGATGTTAACATGGGACCACTCCTCAAGACTGTCAAAGTCCTTCTGGATGGTCTCCCTTCCCTCTAGCAAATCAACTGCACCATTTAACTTGGTGTCATCAGGAAACTTGATGAGGGTACACTCAATCCCACTGTATACATATTTAATGAAGATATTAAATAGTATCTATGCATATAAGTATCTGAAGGGAGAGTGGAAAGAAGACAGGGAGATGCTCATTTCAGTGGTTCCCAGTGACAGTATAAGAGGTAACAGGCACAAACTGAAACACAGGACGTTCCCTGTGAACATCAGGAAACTCCTTTTCACTGTGAGGGTGACTGATCACTGTCAGAGGTTGCCCTTAGAAGCTGTGGAATCTCTCTCCTTGGAGATATCCAAAAGCCTTGTGGACATGGCTTTAGATAACAAGCTCTAACTGACCCTGGATGAGCCAGGGGATTGGACCAGTTGACCTCCAGAAGTCTATTCCAAACTCAGCCATTCTGTGATTCTCTGTTTTCAGACAGAATTATATTAAAGTCTCACATAAACCATGCCTAAAGATTATTAATGAGTTTGCATTTTCAAGGAATTCAGAGTTAGAAAATTCCAAAATGGAGATGGTCTAGACAATGACAATTCAACTCACAAATGCATCATACAGAGCAGTCTTTAATTATACTGTACACAGAATGGATTAGGATTTCAGTGGTTTACTTTCCTTATTGTTTAGTGTAAAGCCTAGATTTTATGGGTACACATTACTCAGAATTAATTTATTCTTATGTTTTTAGAAGATATTATTGTCATATCTCGTGATAGCAAATCTGCATCCAAATAATTCTAAAGTTCTGAACTAAATTACTGAGAGATCAAAAGTATAAAAAAAATTTGAAATTTTCAGTTTAAGTGAAGCCTTAAAGGCCTATACGGGAGTTTTCAAGGAGATGGAATAATACCTTTTCTTGATAGATTTTAAATTAACTGCAACCAAACACCATGGGTGTTACATGAAGTATGCAGAATATATTCTACTAATTTATACTAGTTTCAGAAAAGGCACCTTTGTATCTGTTTGTGTAAAAAAATATTTTTTCTGCATGCTTTACTTGTCCCACATTGTTAGAAATTATTAAAAGAAAAGGAACAATGAAAAGGAGCAAAGACCTACTACTGAAAAATTCATCCCTAATTCCTGAAATTTCATAAAACTGTGGTCACATAGAAAAAGAAGCTTTGTAATATAAATTTTTGGATATATTGACTTAGTTTTTCATATTTTTCTAACTTGAAACAAGTCCTGACTGTTCTGTATTTCTCCAGGTCTTCCTTTTTTCCTTTCTTTACAACGGGGGTTATATTTCCCCTTTTCCAGTCAGCGGGAACTTCCCCAGGCTGCCATGACTTCTCAAATATGATGGATAGTGGCTTATAACTACGTCTGCCAGTTCCCTCAGGAGCCGCAAATGTATCTCATCAGGTCCCATGGACTTGTCCCATGGACCTTATATAAGAATGGCCTTACTGAGTTAGGCTTAAGTACCACCTGGATCGTTTTTTATGGAAAGCAAAAGTGATTGTGTAGGAAAAGAATGCAAGAGTATAAAAATAGGGCAAGTAGTAAATGAACGTTGTTAGATCTCATGTCAATTTTTATTTTTATATAACTGTTCAGTTCCTCATAGTATTTCTCTCAGATTTTGGATTTTGGTTTAGATTTTGTTTCAGAGGTCCTAAATTATTATTTCCCTTTTTTTGTAAGATCATTTTATAATTAACCAGATTTAGTAACTCAGAGTAACCCTGAGATTATTGCTACCTATGTAGATATTTTTCAGCCTATTTCTCTACATATTGATTTCTACATTTCTATATTTCTACATTTTGATTGATCATGCTTAAAAACAGGTATTCCCTTAACAAGTATTATAAACTTATTAACCACTATGCTATCTAAGTGTATAACATAAACAATGAGCAGAAGCGAGTTTAACATGAGGACAGTACCCAGTGGTATTTAATATTTATGTTGTACAGATATATTTTATGCTTTTAAAAGAGACAATAGTTTTTGGTTGGCAAGATACATTCACAAAAAATTAATACTAGGGTCTGATTATATCTCTTCTAAGCATTTAGAAAAATATGTTTTCCCAGAACCTAAGCAAGGAATGGTTACACTGACTCATTTATAATTCTTTGCAATCTTTCTTCCTTTTTTAACAGAAACTACTGTTTACCCTCCTTCAGTCACACAAGACCTCCTGTATCATCTGTAAGTATGAAAAATATAATCACTGATGATCAAAGATAACTGAAGCCAGATCATAAATATTGTTTTTCAAGTCTTTATGTCTGGTATATAACACAATGTATATCACATAACTTTGTCTTCACAACTTTGCTCTAAAATCCTATTTTCTTCTTAAAAAAATTAACCATATGACATGCATGGTTATAACTCCCCCTTTTGTGGAGGGCTGTGAAAGCACTGAATGCAACAACCTTCTTCAAAACTTGTAATTTGTTCCTACCTGTTAAGCAGTCAACCTTCCTGCTTTTTACTTTTCCGTTTACTAAAAATTATGCTGTGTGAACTACAAACAGTAGGTGTAAATCAGCTATAAATAGCATGATTAGCATTGCTGCATTGTCCTAACCTTGAATATGGTTCAGATTGTCTTTTGTGTAAATTGCTTTTCTTTATAATGCAGATTTTGTGTTTTTAGACTGTAGAGCCTTACAAAGTAATATTGTTTCTTGGTATTTTAAAGATAGTTTAAAATCACTAGATAGAAAATCCTATACTAATAAATACTGTTGATACCCTCTACTTGACCTAAAATCCAGGAAAAACAGAGGGCTTAACTATTTTAACCATGGTATATAAAGAAGAATTGGAATTGGAAAACTTAGCAGGCTTTTTATTCTATTAACTTCTCTTAACATTTCTCTTCTAATTAAAGCCATAAGGGGTTCTACTACCATAATGAGCAGGAGAGGGGGTAAGGGACACCCTTCCTCCAATTAAAAGGAATTGGTTCAACACCATTAATAACTACTGAAAGCACTGAGTAACTGTGTTGTAGCTTTGTCCATGAAATGAATTCCTTGTTGAAACTAAAAGCATGTAATCTATGAGGAAAAAGAGACAATAAATTTTTTTTTCTTTCTGTTTTCACTTCAAGGAAAGACTTTCTCTCTTCACTTAGCAGCAAGAGGTACCTGCTCAGTCCTGCCTTACTAATTTCCCTGTCCATACAAGGGTGCATGGAATCCTACAAAAGTGTCATGATGCACATATGCAAGAAAGAGATATTGGTGTCACACAGGCATTTTGAAACTTCCACTTCTGTGTGTTCCAAATTACAGCTTTAATTTTCCTGTTTCACAGTTGCTTTTTATAAAAATGAGCAAAATAGGGCACTGTTTCTTATACTAGCTAATAACCATACAAAATAGGCAGACCCAGAAACTAAGATCCACTACAAAGACCTCTGCCGCTTGAGTAAGTACAATATACATATATGCTGTCCACAATGAGGATCAGCCAATGAGATTTATAAATATGCAGTGACTCAGGAAACAAGTGTCATGGCTGCATTCATTTCCAGGCTGTGCAAGATTAGAAAATCTCTTTCCATAGAGTACAAGAGCTCTCAATGTCCAGGTATAAGAAACCAGGCAAAGAAGGCAAGAGGCTGACATGGCTGAGTTGAGACCTGCTGGTCAAACTAAAGGGCAAGAAGGAAATCCACAGGCAGTGGAAGCAGGGACAGGTATTGTGGGAAAGGTATGGGACAATGCCTACTTGTGTAGGGACGGAGTCAAGAAGGCCAAGGTGTTGCTGGAGCTGAACTTGTCAAGAAATGTAAATAATAATAAGAAGGGCTTTATAGGTATGTCAGCCAGAAAAGGAAGGCCAAAGAAAATGTAGTCCCTTCATGAACATGACTGGCAAACTGGTAACAGCAGATGAGGAGAAAGCTGAGATACTCGATAACCTTTTTGTCTTCACAGTCAACCACTCTTCCCACACTTCTCAAGTGAATGGACCGCAAAGCAGGGATTGGGGAGCAAAGTCCATCCCACTGTAAGAGAAGGTCAGTTTTGTGACCATCAGGGAACCTGAAATTATGTAAGTCTACGGGACCTGACAAGATGTATCCGAGAGTCCTGAAGGTACTGGCTGATGTTGTTGCCAAACCACTCTCCATGATATTAGAAAGGTCATGACAATCTGATGAAGTCTCTGGTGAATGCAAAAAGGTAAACATTGCACCCATTTTGAAAAAGAGTAGAAAAGAGGACCTTGATGAACTACCAACCTGTCAGCCTCACCTCTATGCTTAGGAAGACCATGGCACAGATCCTTCTAGAAGCTATGCTAAGGCACATGGAAGACAGAGAGGTGATTCAAGCCAGCCAGTGTGGCTTCACCAGGGGCATGTCCTGCCTGCCCAACCTAGTGGCCTTCTGCTACAGAGTGACTACATCAGTGGATGAGGGAAGAGCCACGCACATGATCTATCTGGAATTTTGTAAGGCCTTTGACACAGTCCCCCACAACATCCCTCTGTCTATATTGGAGAGATGCAGATGTGATGGATTGACTGTTTAGTGGATGAGGAATTGGTTGGATGCTTGCATCCAGAAGGCAATAGTCAATGGCTCAATGTCCAGACAGAGATCAGTGATGAGTAATGTCCCTCAGGGGTCCATACTGGGACCAGTACTGTTTAATATCTTCATTGATGACATAGACAGTGGGATCGAGTGCACCTTCAACAAGTTTGCAGATGACATAAGCTGAGTGGTGCAGTTGACATGCCTGAGGGATGAGATACCACCCAGAGGACCTGGACAAACTCAAGAAGTGGGCCCATGTGAACCTCATGAAATGCAACAATGCCAAGTACAAGATCCTGCACCTGACTTGGGGCAAACCCTGATATCGATAGAGGCTGGGAGGTGAAGGGATTGAGAGCAGCGTTGCATAGGACTTTGGGGTACTGGTGGGTGAAAAGCTGGAAGTGACCTGGCAATGCATGCTCGCAGGCCACAAAGCCAACCATATTCTGGACTGTATCAAAATAAGCATGACCAGTAGGTTAAGGGAGATGATTCTCCCCCTCCACTCTGCTCTGGTGAGACCCCACCTGGAGTACTGTGTTCAGCTCCGGAGTCCTCAGAACAAGAAAGACATGGACCTGTTGGAGCAGGTCCAGAGGAGGGCCACAAAAATGACCAGAGGGATGGAACGCATCTCCTCTGAAGAAAGGCTGAGAGAGTTGGGCTTGTTCAGCCAGGAGAAGAGAAGGCTCTGGGATCACCTTTTTGTGCCCTTTCAGTACTTAAAGGGGGCTTATAAGAAAGATGAGGACAAAATTTTTAGAAGGGCCTGTTGCGATACAAGGGGTAATGGTTTTGAACTAAAAGAGGGCAGATTCTGACCAGGTATTAGGAAGACATTTTCCATGATGAGGGTGGTGAAATGCTGGAACAGGTTGCCCTAGAGAAGTGATAGATGCCCCATGCCTGGAAAATTTCAAGGCCAGGCTGAATGGGGCTTTGAGCAACCTGCTCACAGGAGGAGGGCTTGAACTGAATGACCTTTAAAAGTCCCTTCCAACCCAAACCATTCAATGATTCTATGATTCTATATTTTGTTTTGTACGGTTTTGAATTCTTCTCCATTATTCTTCATTCCTGCATTTTGCAAATCATTACAAAACAATCAAACCACATGAAACTTAAAGCTAGTTTTTTCAGCAAAATACTGCACAAACAAAACCTTTCAATTAAAGTTTTAAGGACATTAAGTGTAGCTTACCAAAGATGACTTGTTCAAGTCCAGCAATTATTTAATTAAAAGTGTCACTTGGCAGAGGAAGAATCTTTTATTCAACAAATAAAGGTATGCAAGATCATAAAGCAATATGTTAAAGCTGAAACCCCTTTGAGTCCATAATATTTGTAACACTTTCATTCACTCCATTCAGGACTCCAAGTTTTCTGTTTTGCTATGACTTGTGTGAAGCATCACGTGAGACACATGATTCATTTGCATATAGTAATTGCCAGAGAAGGACTGGAAATCTATAATGACCATATTTGCTATCAAGATTACTGATAATATCTTTACTTGGTTCCTTTTCCAATAGCAGATGTATTTTAACTATCAATCTTTATAATCTGTTATAATTTTATTACAAAATAAAGGTAAAAATCTTCTAATAACAGGGTAATTCTTATTGCTTTCTTATTATAATATTAGCCTAGTTACGAACTGCTTGTAATTTAATGTATCACATCATAGCACACTTATTTTGGTAGTACTGTTTATCTTAGTAGCTAATCTTGTGAACACAGATAGGAGTTCTTCACTGAAAGACTGGTTTGTTATGAGGTCACTAGCAAACCCAGTTCCCTGAAAAACACATATACAACCAACACATTTCTTTGGAGCTTAATTGAAATACAAGTCTTCTTTTTATCCTTCTTTGTAATTCCTTTCCTCATTTTTATCATGTTTTGCCACCTTCTTTCCACTATATGACAGTGATATATGACCAATCTGTGAATGAGCTAGTGCTCCATGCAACCTGGGTCACCTAGCAGGTAATTTCTTCAGGGAGCGAATACCTAACCTACATTTTCAAGGAATCAGACAGGTTAACTTATCCTATTATTCTCTGTGTATTTGGATAGTAGTTAAGCAGCTACTGTGGGGGATCCAACTCTAGACACCTAAACAATGCCCTTCATATTTTACAGTGATCATAGTTTCTTAATATTGTCTTTCAGTAAGAAGTAATTACTTTTAAGTAATCTTGGCAGCTGGTGGCTTACTCTTTATGAGATGATAAATACATTATTTATGCGATTCTGCTCTCTACAGTTTAGAGTAACTAACTTCTAATTTTCTTACCAAATAGTTTAACAATGTGGTTAGAGAACTATGAGATAGGATTAGTATTTCCTTTCCAGAAAGTGTTTACAAAAAATTAATCTAATTTGTTATATAATGTCTTCTAACAAGCAATATCTTCAGAGCTATCATTGATACATTTTTCAAACAGTATCTAGTTACCTAAGAGGTACTTGTAATCAGGGATTTGAGAGCCAGGAGTCTTTGCTCTAAACCTGAATCCATGACAGATTTGCTGTGTGACTTTCAGGTTTTTCTAAGTATTATGAATTACAAGAATGACTCACATTGTGAATATGAATATTGTTGAAATACTCTGTAAATACAATGCTGCATTAAGTAAAATATTTCTTGCCAGAAATCTAATGGCTGTACGCTTTTGTCTCCAAATATTTTGATTTCCAAACTCAGTGGTAATGGTGGCAAAAAAAAAATATACAATTGCACAGTATGCATAGTACCTGCAAAAGTATGCATATGGTTGCAATATACTGAAAGCCTTCCTGGACAAAGTCTTGAAAAACAATAACAGGAGAAACTGAAAAATTATTTAATGCAAGTTGATACATAGGCTAATACTGCAATTTTTTTGTTGGAAATGTGCTCACAGCAATGAAATATTGATCAAAGTACCCCATCCACAAGGGAATGCACCTATAGTCATTATCACTGACTCGTATCTGAGCTAACACCAAAACAAATCAATACAGCTATTTCCAACATTCCGTCTTTCCTCTTCTGAATTGCTTTAAGCACTATATTTATTTAGTTTACCGGAATATGTTTTATTCAATAAGTAGTGTCTGAACTGGTGCTGAAACATTTTTAATTCAGTAGCCATATCCATTTTGAAAACATTTTGAAGCCTTTTCTAAGCAGAGAGCTGTATATTTTTGAATCTCCAAAGGAGTAACCCTGTTTCCATTAACCAATCACTCAAAATGCCAGTTTTGGCAAAGCTTGTTTTGAAAATATTGTTTACAGATGTCAAATAAGAGTAAGAAAATATGGAGGTAGTTGTCAAAATCTAGGAAATTATATAACACATACACTTATCTGTACTGTTGTACACCAAGATATGATGGTATCTCAGTGATTAAAGGCAAATACACAGTTTATTGTGCTAGAAACTGAGAATAACAAATATGCTTAGCCAATACCGAGGAAATTAATATTTTAAAACACCTTTCCAAGAGGACACACGCATTGCAAGACCCTAAATCGATGATGGTCACTAGAGGTACAGAAAGTAATCAACTGATGAATACAATTTTTCCTAAGAAAAATTATATTTGTTTGTCCACTTATTTACTGTAGATTTTGCTGTTGATGAGCTTTTTTGTCATAAATAGTGAGAAAAAAAAGTAAGAAAAAAAAGGGAAGAAATATCGTTTTGGTGGTGTTTGTTTCTTGAGATTTTTTTCATGGAAGATTTACTGTTGCCTACCCATCTCAAGTGTCTTTAAGTGCTTGAAGAAATAATGAGATCTCACTAGCTTTCACATTTCCTTTAATAGACTTAGATAGACTTAGATCCACTATTTTCCTGCTGTCTTTATAAGTGAGGTGAAAGTGTCAGAAGAAGCCCTGTGCTAAAGGGGTACCTGAAGACCTTCCTCTTCACTTCGTAATCAACACACTCCTCTATCTCAAGTATCCTGACTATCCACAGAACAGAGATGCTCAATATCCTGCTTGAAATTGTTGTTGTCATACACCAATAAAAAAGGAAAAAAATTTAATTTTGCTTGACTAAATGAATTTCAAAAGCAAATAAGTAGACTGCAGATGGCTGTTACTACAAAACTAGTAAATCATAAAATAGCTACAGTTACCTCCACTCTCCAAAGTGACATTACAGCTTTACCTTGGGCTTTCCACTAAGATTAAGGGCATAGATAATATGAATAAATATGAAATTTCATAGCAAATCATTGCTTGAAAGAGGGTCTCTGTACAGTGATTGATAGATAAAGATAAATATTTAAATGGAGCTATGCAGTTCTAATACAAAACAGCTGATATGGGATGTTCCCTGTGTGATGTGATTAATGGAGACACACGGCTGTAAACTTTCCAAGTGGTGCACAGGGACGTAAGCTGTGTGACTCTTATTAATGCTGGTGACAGCTGAGTAGCTAGATCACTGTGTACCACTCTGAAATGCAATTTTGCTTCAGTAATGGTTTACATGTTATTTGAAATTGTTTTAAGAATTAAGCACTTGAAAGGAAGCATTTTATGCAAATTCAGTGCTTCAAAATGATATCTGAAATTTCAAGCTTTCATATAAATAATTATTTTCCTAAATTCATGTTCTGGTTCTAAAAAATAAAATGTCAAGATTGTTGGACAACATCTTCATATGAAGTCAGTACAAACTACATTGTCAGCAGAGTTGATATGAAACCACTGTTTTCCTTCCACCAACCTTCTGGTTTTACTGGAAAATGTTTGACCTAAATGAGGATGTGGGAAATAAAAAATACACAGAATGAAGACCATCATGAGATGTCTGCTCTCCCCTCCACTGCCACCCCCTCTTATTTGTTCTCAGTGTTATGCTTTTGTTAATGTAAACATTTCTATTTTGAATGCACCACTTAATGAGCATCTGAAGGGTAAAAGACAGTTGAATGCTGAGAAGCTTTTTTTAATTTCATGCAACGTGCGTAGATCTAGTGATACTGACTGGGGTGCCAGTACCGATGATTAAGCCACCTCTGTGTCCTTACCTTTATCTAATAATGCAGCAACAAGTTCTCAGGTGGACATCCTTTCTATTTGACAGTCAAAATGATGGGCAGAGTTGTCCTCTTTAAAGAAATCTTGTAAGAGCTCAAAAAAGTGAAATGTAAAGTAACCTTTCGACAAGTGTGCCACTCTCTGACTGGCAACCCTTCAATACTGCACAAGCTGGGGCTCCCAGAATCTGAAGGGATGTAATATCATCCATGCTATTCTCTTTCTTTATAAGGTTAACTCCAATAAGTAATCTTTTATAGAATCATAGAATCATTGAATAGTTTGGGTTGGAAGGGACTTTTAAAGGTCAACCAGTTCAAGCCTTCCTTAAGTGAGCAGGGACATGTTCAACTAGATCAGGTTGCTCAAAGCCCCATTCAGCCTGGCCTTGAAGTTTTCCAGGCATGGGGCATCTATCACTTCTCTGGGCAACCTGTTCCAGTATTTCACCACCCTTATCGCAGAAAATGTCTTCCTAATACCTAGTCGGAATCTACCCTCTTTTAGTCCAAAACCATTACCCCTTGTCGCATCGCAACAGGCCCTTTTAAAAAATTTGTCCTCATCTTTCTTATAAGCCCCCTTTAAGTACTGAAAGGGCACAAAAAGGTGATCCCAGAGCCTTCTCTTCTCCAGGCTGAACAAGCCCAACTCTGGACCTCCCCAACAGGTCCATGTCTTTGTTCTGAGGACTCTCGAGCTGAACACAGTACTCCAGGTGGGGTCTCACCAGAGCAGAGTGGAGGGGGAGAATCACCTCCCTTAACCTACTGGTCATGCTTCTTTTGATACAGCCCAGAATCAGGACAGCTCAAACAGGTCCATGTGTTGTACAGAGATACAGAATCTGAATGCCTTTCTTAGGATCATAACAATCCACAGCCTGTACAACGAATGGATGTGTTTGTTTGAGAAATGTATTTGTTAAAAGAGAAAGAAAAAAATCAGCTGGCTGATAGAATTGTGTTTTGGGAAATATCTGGCACTCAGGCTAAATTTTTTGCTACTAGAACTTCTCAAATAACAGACCTTTAGTTCACACATATTGTACGAAAAGAGGTGCACCGATTCTTTTAAAAATCTTTCTGAGGCTGGAAACAGTGAGATAGTATAAAACTTGATACACCCCCAGCCAGACCACAGCATGTTCTATGCATATCGTCTGTGGTGTGGTTCAAAGTATTGTGGTTTTCAAAGTGGTTTTTTTTAGGATTTTCTTAAAAGTATTGAAGCATAAAAGGAAACCATGTTACTTTACTTCAAGATGAAGCCAAGGACATGCTGGTGGTATCACAGCTCATGGCAACCAGATGCTGCCTCCAGGACCTTTTGTTATGGTTATCAGCCTAAGATCATCCTGCATAAAGGTGTGGGTACAGCACAGTCCTGAAGACCAAATGAAATGTGCAGTATGGCATGGCACAGTACACGCCTGCACTCAGGTCAGCTTGTTATGCGGAATACTAACTCCTTGATATGCAATAGCCTTCTAGGCAGGACCACTATGACACAGAGGACAAATATCCTCCCAGTATTTTTGTAAGAAAAATGAACAAAGATAAATAAATTTGAGCCTACTTAAAATTTTTGATTCATTTAAAAATGTTTAAAGTTTCTTCTTTTTATTTAGTTTGCATCTATTTAATCAGTCAATCCATACTGAAAGGTGTTTTAAGATTATCTCATCAACATGCTTCAAATAAACACTAAACTATGCATACAGAATATTAAAAAGGATTTTGTAAGTAATAGTAGCCACAGTCACAGTCTGTGTTTCATTGGTTTGAAGTGTCATGTTAAGAAAGGGGATTTCCTCAGATCCTTTATACCTGATTAACCTGTCAGTTTCCCAAGAATGTTGAGGTCCTTGTACCCATGCAGCCTGACAGTGTCCCGTATGGGGACCTTACCAAACAGCCTACTGTCAGAGGACCATTCGACTAATCTGTTCAGGGATCCACACTGACAGTGTCACTGAGTTAAATCCCTTATTGCAATCACTCAAGTTTCCAGAAACTTACGTAAATTTTATTGTATAAAATACAGACTGTGACAGTTAAGGTTCAGAGGTTGCCCTTGATAGTAGACTGATTGCAAGAACAATATATAATCAATCTTTAGTTGTCAGTAACTGTTAGTGTAAATTGGTTATTTAGTGCACATAAAAAAGAGATTTTTATCCAATAGCTGGAGCTTGAGTGACTTTAGTCATACATAACTTTATTACTGATTGGTGTAAAATTATCTTGCTTTGCTCTTAAAGGTTTAGTCAATAAAATAGAGAGTGCATGCTCAATGAGGAGTAGTGCCTCATAGGCAGATAACTTTTGGAGGGAGGTGTATTTTGGTATTATAATGACCTCATAATGAACAACGTTCATCTTAGGACAGTGATTTCGCCACAGTGCTTGGCACAGTGTCTGCCATCTTTCTTGTTGGACAGCTATTATGTGGCTTATTGGATCATAACACCACTGTGTTCTCATCTCTTGCTACGGGAGTACAGATACAGCAGGGCGATGGAACTCCTCATTTCACTTTACCCTGTTCATTTTGTTCCAAGAGCGGTATACATTACCTAGGAAACTATTACAGAGTGAGTTCTTTATATGCCAGCTGCGCCTTTGTCCCAGAAAGTAGCAACTGTGTTTTTTACCTCACCCTAAAGATTTTCTTACAATATTATAACTTCTGTTAGGATATAATCATTACCGTAGAGAAGCTAACCTCCCCCCTCATTCATTTTCCCTCAGAAGGTATTGTCCTACCAGTGTACACAGAGCATAGTTCTGTTTTTCTATATATATTTATTTTAAAGTTATCCTTATTTCATATATTTATTCAGTTCCAATGCTTTTCCTAGTTACTGAATTGCCACCAAATATTAACAACAATATTTAGTTGTTTAAACACTAGATCGCTTTCTACTAAATTATTTTTTGACTGAGAAAACAAAATCTGTGAAACTCCAAAGCAATATATCTTTCCTTACTACTCAGGCTGCATGTCAAAACTATTTTCAGCTTCTGAAGGACTATCCATTGTCAAGAGAGCACACTGCTATTTAACACTTTAAAGCAAGCACCCTTAATCTGGCTGTTTTATACATAGTTACTCTTATTGCTGTGATAGAAAGATAGTTTCTTCATGCTTAACTTTGCTTTTCAGGCTTTTAATTATAGGAAAAAATGACATTTGTATACATAGTCTTTCTCTTCATTTTATTCTCTAATTAATTTTTCCTTCTATTTAAATATTGTTGGCTGCTTTCAGACAAATTTCACGGAGAGATAAGAACTCAAAGATAATTAAAATCCCCCCCCCCCCCATTTCTGTTCAGCAGAAAAGAGAAAAGCTGTATAAATGCTGCAGATGTGAAAAAACTTTACTCAGTGCTTACCCTTTCTAACACACCAAAGAAGGAGAGAAGCCTTGACTTTTGTGGGAAGTGTTTAGTCTAGATCGAAAAGCTGAAAACATGGAAGCTGTGATCTCCTTCCCGCCTCTTCAGCAGGACGATCTGCTGCACTCAACCTCCTGAGGCTGTCAGTCTCCCAGGCAGCCACAGCCTGCCTTCAGAGGCTGGTTAGTGGTGTTACTATTGCCTTTTCCACACAATTCCATCCTTGACTGCTCAGTCTGCATTTTGGATGCAGTTGCGATCATTCATCTCATTCCACTCTTGACACATGCTTGCTCATCCCTGATTTCTGTTTCCTTCCCTGGCTTTGCTTTCCTGCACTGGTTTACCCTCTGCTTGTTCTGCCTTTAGAGGCCTAATTTGCAGTAAATACTTCCTCTCTGCTTTCCTCTGCATTGATGAGTTCCTGATCCTGCATGTCCCTTGAAACTTATGGTTTACCTAATGACTCTGACCACACATATCATCATATTGCAGACTGAAGAGAATCAAACAAATTAAAGCCAAAAAGTCTAGTAGTTGCCATTTATGTTACCATACTTAGATATGATGGTGTTATTTACGAGTAGTTAGAAAGGTATTACAAATACTCACATAATGTGTATGTGTATAAACGTATGTATCTTAGACATGTTACTATTATCTATCTATTTATGTCTGCATGTATCTTTCTATCTATCTATCTATCTATCTATCTATCTATCTATCTATCTATCTACTCTTTTAACACTGCAAGGTAAATTCAATGTCAAAAGATCCCAAGAAATATTCAATGTGCACATGACCAAATACACATTAAAACTATTTTGAATCACATTTAAAAGAAAATCTGTAGAAGACGATATTTTAAAAGAATGTTTATTTGCATCTGTAGACAAATATACCCCAATGGATGGTATAAAGATGACCTTGGAATGACTAAGACAATGTATTCTCCACAAGACACAAATAAGTTACCTACAAAAATTTACATTTACTAACAGTATAAATAGTGATATCCAATTAAAGAAAACAGAAACTTTCTGTGGGAAAACAAATTAAGCTTGTATGGGGATCACATAACTATGTGGAGAATCATTAAGATTGACTGTAACTAATAACACAGGTGAAGCCAGCTCTAGGTGTGTCCTGGCCTGCTTCAAGTCCCATTGAATTGTGCAGATGTTCCTCTTCTGAAGAATCAACTATATAAAATTGAGCATTATCAAAGAGAATTGTTTTAATACCTAGTGCATTTTTGGCTTTTCTGTTTTCAGAAGTCTGAACTTATTTTTGAGTTAGTACCACAGATTCTAGATTCATTTTGAGAATTAATTGCGGTGGAATAACTGGTTTAAGTTATGGAGAGTTGTTAATAACTAAACAGGCCACGTACATGAACTGATCAATATGGACTGTCACAGTAAAGATTAAAGACTTGGCTTTTCTGGATGCTAGACTAATAAAACAGATCTATAAGAAACCAGGTTAATACATATCAGTATGTTTTTAGAATTCTGTTTTGAAGATATTGTGTTAAATTAATTTAAATGTATTTATCACATGTATTCAGTACTAATGCTTGTACAGTCAAAATAGAATCATAGAATCATAGAATCATAGAATGATTAGGGTTGGAAGGGACCTTAAAGATCATCAAGTTCCAACACCCCTGCCATGGGCAGGGACACCTTCCACTAGACCAGGTTGCCCAAAGCCACATCCAGCCTGGCCTTGAACACTTCCAGGGATGGGGCATCCACAACTTCCCTGGGCAACCTGTTCCAGTGTCTTA
>WKFP01014751.1:341161-352364 GCA_011057875.1 Pterocles orientalis | reverse complement strand
GATCTTTGCCATCTTTCTCAGCTATTGAACAGTTGTGATCAGCTTTACATCCCTATGAAAAATACTTGTCACTAGATACCTGCTCAACTATTCTTATGTGAGCTGTTCTGAAAGCTGGATGTATGTCCTAGTGACCTGAAGCTAGAGGCATGGAAAACCTAATAAAAGACATTATTCAGACTCTGTTTTAATCTGCTGCGTCATAAATAGTGTAGAGTTAATGTTAAAATCTCATCTGTATCTTTGTCTGAATTCCTTACAAACACATGGATGTTTTGACTCCCAATGGATGTTTTGCTAACTCCCAATACATTTGAGAATTTGTGAAATGCTTTTAGAGTTCAGTTGATTTCAGATTATTATATCTTCTTGAATGTAAATACAGGCAAAACATCAAGTACTTGGACTTGATGTTTTGCCTTAACTTGAAGTTAAAAGAACCCAGATACCCATTTTGAAAACAGGAGTTTACAGAGGAAGCCACCAAAGAACATAACATTGAGGCTAACGTGCTGGAGCTGACAGCAGCACTAAGAACCGTCTTTCATGTATATTTACTCTGTCAGATGCAGATGTGTTAAATAGCTCAGGGGCTAGATTTAGGGGGAGTTCGCAAGACTGTGGCTGTAGTGTAAGAACAAAGTACCCTATTCTTCGATGGTTTGAGTTCTCTGGTTACTTCCCAACCTCACTCTCCAGTGTCTAGTCTAAAGGAAGAATTTTTAAGCAATAGTATAAAAAAAAATTTCTCATGTGTCCCAAGAGACCCAAGTTATATTCTTGTGATAACTTCTGTGAACTCTTTAACAATGATGTAAAAACATTTTCCTTCCATGATATAGCTATCAGCAAGGTGAAAAGTAAGAGTGTTCTGAATGCAAAACTCTAAGGTTTCCCATCTCCGTATGTAGCAAAGGACATTATATAAGCAGTTGGGAGATCACACAATTTAGAATATGAGACCTGTCTGCTGGGCTGGAGCTCCACATGGGGCAGTTCACATAGCTGACAGCTTTTGCTTAGCAAAGATAAAGTGTTAAATGTCTTAAAATGGTATGTGAATTGTCTTTTACAGATTCTGTACTGCCTGGAAAGCACTTTTGATAGTGTATGTCTTTAATAACTAGAAGAAGCCTCAAGTCTCCAGGCCCTTGTCTTCATGGGGGAATTTAACTTTCTCATATCTTCTGGAAGAACAGCACAGCATGGCACAAACAAGCCAGGAAATTTCTGGACTTCACTGATGTTAACTTTCTGGCACAGGTGATTGAAGAGCTGAGCAGGGGAGTCATCCTGCTCGACCTGATACTTACAAACAAAGAAGAACTGGGTAGGAATGTGAAGGCTGAGTGCAGTCTTGGCTGCAATGACCATGATATGGTGGAGTTCAGGATCCTGAAAGACGGCAAAGAAAGTGTAAATAACAAGATCAGAAGAGCAAACCTTGGCCTGTTCAGTGATCTTCTTGGATGGTTCTTATGAGACAGCACTGGAGAGTCATTTTTCACAATAATATAATTGTTTCTTCTCATCAAGAGAAACAAACATTTCCTTTTATGTAAGATCGACAATTTGACAGTCCTTCTTTTTCTCAATGTATTTGAATAGAGTATTTAATACACTGTAGCAGAGCTAACCTTTAATATGGTTTATGAAACTATTGGTTCCTCAAAAGAAACCACATGCCATGATTGGTATAAAAAGGGATTAGTTTCTAGGTTAGATGCTTGGTGTCTCATGAACTGTAACACCTAATGCAGAATTTTCACTTCCAAGGCTAAACTTCTTAGGTTAAGCAATGTGGTTGAAGGCCAGCAGGGGACAAGAAACATTTAGTCTACTATCGATTCATTTTGGGATAGTGAATTTATTTAAATAATTGATATCTGACATAATTCTGATGTCCTCAGTGAAAGTCTTCTATGTTAGGCCTCCTATATTGAAGGCCTAAGTGGCAGCAAAGATGCAGTAATTGCTGTCAGCTTCCAACAATCAGGGATGTCTCTGAGCCAGACTACAAAGTCATGGGATGAAAGACACATTACAAAATCACTCATGGCACATATTTCCTCCCAATCTATAACAAAGGATTGTAATATCTTAGTGTTTCAGTTTTTGAAAGACCGATTTTTTTTTTCTGTGGGTTTGTTACATTTGAGGTTTTTGTTTCATTTTGCTTTTGGTGGCAGGAAGAAGACAGGAGTACTGACTATTTTCATTTTACCTCTGGTTTTGTTATTTTCTTTTTTTTTATATTTGAATGGAATTTCCCTTACAAGAGAGAACTGGAGCACAAGAAAGAAGAATGGGAATAATTTCCTTTTCTTTCTTTAAATATTTCACAACCTGTGATTAGCTGATAGTGCTAAAAACCACAGTTAAGCTCTGTTCCACTCATCTACTCACCCTTCATTTCCTGCACTGTCACTCTCATTTATAATAAGAGTCAAAATTAATTATAAACACAGGAGATAAAGAATTAGTAAACTAATACTGAAGAATACATGGAGATACCTTATGAACTGTGAAAAAGACTCATCACTTTTAGTGGCTGCAAATTAATGTATTTTTTTTTTCCTAATGAGAATGTTTCTATGTCACTGAAATTACATGTCAGTTACAAACATCTCTGCTCAAACTGAGGTCAGCTCCTGCACGGACCCCCACTTTGTTGTTAAAAAAGTCTGCACAAAGCAAACAAAAATGGTGCAGTCTAGTGACTGTGGAGTCCCACACTCCTGTGCACCTCATATGCCTGCTTTAATCTTTACTCTTGTTAAATGCCTACAACCATTCCCTGCCTCCTGATAACTTTCTGTTCTGCTTCCTTTCAATCTCTTACATGTCGTCTTAGCTGGCAGTTTCATTCACCTCTCTGTTTATTGGCAGCTTTTTCTGCACCCCGTGCCCTCCTTTCTTATAGAATCACACAATCATAGAATGGTTAGGGTTGGAAAGGACCTTAAAGATCATTGAGTTCCAACCCCCCTGATGCAGGCAGGGACACCTCCCACTGGGACAGGTTGCTTCACCCTCTAGTTTAAACCACTCACATGCTACACCCTAAATTCCACCTTCTCCTGATTCTCCCAGACCCCCTTGCTTCTTCCTTACCCCCTCATAAATAGTGGGATACTTCTTACATTCCCCGAATTCAAAAATGCCTTTAGCACAAGGAAGTGGATCTTTCATGTGTTTAATATAAAGGTAGCCCTGTTATGTTTTATCTCCTTATTCAATGTGCTGGTGAGTAAACCACTGTGATTACTTTCACTGTGTAAAGAACAGTGGAACACACTGAACTGCTCTTTCATTTGACTGGGCACAGATTCCTTCAGGGTTGAGATAAAGGTGAAGTTACATTGGAAATAACACCTTTATATAAAGTTATACAAATATGGTTTATACAACCTATGTTTTAGATTTAGCTCACATAAGATAATACTGCTAAATAGAAAAAAAAAGTGGCTTTTATATTTATAGGAAGTTATGTAAGTTAAAGAAGGAGGAGGTTTATTATCATCTTCCCTTTTATTTCAGCTGTTTTAAATTGGTCTTTTGTATTCACGCTGCTTTTGCACATCTCTCTTTACCTAAACTTATTCTTTGTTTACCAATGAGGAATGATCTTTTTGGTAGTAGACAAGGCTGGTGGAGCCTTTATTCCAGAAACATAAGTTCTAGCCTGTTACAATGAGTTGTAATCTTCTTCAGATCACAAACAGGAACACTTTTATTCTGTCTTCCTAAACCTATTTTTCCTGCCACGAAGATAATATTACTGTGAAGTTCTATCCAAACTCTGCAATTTAAGATTGAAAGTCCAGACTGTAGAACAAAGTCTGTAAAAATTGGACGTATCTACTTCTGAACTGGTCTTCTTCAAATGTTTACATCATAGATAAATCTGGAAAATCCCCAACACATTTCTGACATCAGAACAACTCTATTTAGAAAATCATATACACTAGAATTTACAAAGAAAATAATAATATATCACATTTATTTATTTTGTTGGTGAACTTTTTTTTTTTTTTGTAAGGGCAAAGCATGTATGTTCTAAAATTCCAGGTTTTAGTACACTTTTTAAAAGTAAACACAGAAATAAAATGCTGCTGTAAGACATGAGCCTGAGACAAAAATATCAACCTACAATATATGACTTAAGAGTAATCATCTCCAGGCCATATAGATCTCTCTCTTTTTAATAGATAGATTTATTTTGCATGTGAGCTGAATATGCCAAGATACTAGTCTTTAAATCTGAGACATATTCATGTTTAGGAAATCTAGTATGTTTCATCCTTAATTTTACTTCTCTACAGCTTTCCACATTTTTTTTCCCTCTGAGTCTTATATGCATACTTTCCACAGGTTAAACAACTTAATGGATTGCATCTTCCTTTTCCTGTACAAAATGTGGACTATACAGGATGAAGGATGATGTGATGCAGAATTTTTATTACTTTTTGTTTGGCATAATTTAGCTTAAATATGGCTCACTATGTAAATAATGAAGCAATCACAAAAACCAACTTATAAAACCATCACATCACATCAGCTACAGCTATATTTTAAATGATCATAAATGCACCTCATTGAAATGGAAATTCAGAAAGAAGTAAAGAAGTAATTAAATTTTATAAATCAAGAAACATAACTGTCATTGTCAGGTTCTAGGCTGCCAGTAAGTTTAATTTTAAATAATCAGACATATATGAAAAACACAATAAAACTAACAGAACAAAACCAACAATATTTGGACCATTTTACAATTTCTAAACAACAGTATCACTGATACCAAAGACTATAAAATTGTTTTCAAACCATGAAAAAAGGTTAACTTTCTCTGTTCTTTCTTTAAATTAGATTTAACCTCCACTTCTTCGTCATTTACTACTGTACAAGAAATATGAACAAAGCTTGCTATTACACACATACAAATAGAGCAGAATACATTGATATATAGTAACGGATACATACATATTTTGAATTAAAATTATTTCAGGTCTTCTGATTGAGACCTGAATGAATAACTTTAAATTCATATTCCATATAGAATATATAGTTTCGATTAGGATTTAAAAAAAGAAACTTTAACTCTGGATATACTGCAAACAAGAGAAACTGAATTCCCAAAGTAAGTCCTCAAAGAGCCAAAGGGGAACTCTTCCTCTTTGCAACACTGTTTTTCTGGGCTACTGATAGGACAGTGTAAAAAATATATAAAAAAATAAAAATATAAAAAAATATATTATAGGTGTTAGTGTATTACTGTTGATTCTTTTGTATTTACTGTCTAATGCTTCCAGTCATGAACTGGTGAGGGAAAGGGCTTTCAAGGGTCAAAACAGACCCAAAATGGTCAATTTCTAGCTCCTGTTAAAAATGAGTAGGAATTAGGTAGCCACAAACATATGTGTCATTCACTCCCTGCAAGCACTATTCATTGAATTAATTCTAAAAGTTACTACATTTATATTACATGATGAGGGAAAAAAATTAACAAAAGGCTAAGGAGGAATTGAGATGGAAACAATTATTATCAGTAATATTCACAAACTGAAAAGCTGGTTCACACCAATGTTTTACTTGACAACTGCAGATTTGTCTTTACTGGTTGATATACAGAGATGTCATCAATATGGCTGAAATTGCAAGATATTGAAGGAAAAACGAAGTATACAGTCTCATTCAAATGGAATTTAGCTACCGATTTCAAACGAACAATCTTCACAATCTGCCTTAAATATTTAAGCTTTAGAAACATAATTTTTTTGGTAACACAATTAAATTTATTAAATGCTAGTTATTTTGGGAACCAAAGTTATTCCTGTGTTGATACTCATACCTATACAAATAAAACGTATGCCCTGCTGTGGGGTGTTGATTTAATTTAATGACAACACTGCAAGCATGAACTCAGCATGGATAAAGTACCTGTGGTAATGATGCTGTCGTGATAATTACACAAGTGTGTTTCTGTGTGATTGGTGTATTCATGCCAGCCTCAAGAGAGATAGGTCGTGTGCCTTTCTTAGTCTAAGACATTTTCCATTTGATACAAGCCATCTCCAAGTATGGTCTTAGTGTCTGAACAAAGATAAGGTTGAAGTAAATGGAGGCCACTTCAGGACAGGCAGCTTTGCAAGGTGTCTCATTTCTTGGACTAACATTCTAACGAGAAGACCGTAAACTCCAATTAATATCTCTCTTCATCACATTTCAAAATAACAGGCTATTGTTTGAATTCCAAGGGAAGACTGAGATTAACATATTTGTGGTTCAAATTATGAATTTCAGTTCCAATATTTATTGGAATTTAGTATTTCTCACCTTACTTGTTGTTTAACTCTCAGCCAGCATCAAAGAAGCAATTTACCTACTATCTACCATCTCCAACAGCAAAACTCCTGATTTTTAATGTGGGTTTTCATTTCTTCAGTTATTAGTAATCAATGCTGATGTTGATGGCCCTATATTTAAATCCTGAATACAGTACAATCTTGTGGAAGAGCAAGCTCATTGATTTAGGAATTATTATAATACCAAACTAATCAAGATAAATTCTCTCTTTATAAAATTATCAATCTGACCAGATTAGTAAAAACAATACCAATTTACTAATCTTATTTTGCTAATGTATCTAGATATGGCCAGCATTTTCTTTTGAACTTTTAATTTTTTTAATTTGAGCTTCTAGTTACATGTTTAGCCTCTGTTTGTATCCTTCAAGAAATTGAAACTGCAGGGTAAAAATTGGCTTCGCTGGATGCAGCTGGGATAATTTGGAAAATCCTTTTTTCAGCTCTGACAATGCTACAATAAAATGAAGATGTCTGAAGTACTACATTTAAGGTGATTTAAAGAAGACATTTGGCTACAGACTCCTCAATTGGTACTGCTATTTCTATAGCAGTAATGGTAATATACCATTAACATATTCTATGGAAATAGTTTTCATTATGTCCATGACTAAAATCAAGAAAGGATTTCAGAAGAATATTTTGTTTATTATTGATAGGATTTACAAGTGGAAATGCTGCACTCTTATTCAAATACATTTGCTAAAACCAAGAAATTAATCTATAGACTTGATTATTTTTGATACATTTGAGAGACCAATCTCAATAATAGTGTCTCCCATTTTTTCTGTCTATATTTATTATCTGCATCTGACTTGTAGATCTCTCAAATTTACAATAGTTGTTTTGTGGTCTGTTAAATATCCTAGTTTCTAATGACTGTAGGTTTCTGTTCTACCAAATAATTTCTAAGAAACAAGGTGAGAAACTTTGCATGTAAGCTGCTCCCTCTAGAAGTCAATAATTCCTTCCTATTTTGTAGACTGAAAGATGTTCTTCAGTAGAACCACCAATACCCTTATGTCTCCAGAAATGTACAACTATCTCAAGCATTCATCTAAGAAGATGGTTTGTGCACTTGGTTAGTACTGCTTCGCATACAGCATTCCATACAGATGACATCCCAAGAGTGCCAAAAACCATGAATTATACAAGCTTATAGCAACTATAAAGCTAACATGCAATGAATCTGTTACTTTTGCTAAGTATTTGACCAAAGATACATGAACTGCAGAGAACTCTTACAGCTCTTCCACAGTCAGTTTGTACTATAGATAAATAACCTGAACATGATTAATTTCCTGGGTACGCATAGAACATCTGTTCAATGTATGTTCACCCAAAAGAAGTTTGAAGACAGTGATACAGTACGTGCATTATCACAAAAGTGTATTTTAGTACCATATATTTTTTATTAAGGGCATCAGTTTAGGTTGTCAAGTCATTCACAGAATCACAGGATGGCTGAGGTTGGAAGGGACCTCTGGAGTTCATCTTGTCCAACCTCCCTGCCCCTATAATCAGTTCCCCAGGACCATGTCCTCAAGGCTTTTGAATATCTCCAAAGATCAAATTTCTACAATATTCATGGGCAACCTGTGCCAGTTACTTGGTCATCATCACATTTCCTGATGTTGCGAGGGAACTTCCTGGGTTTCGGTTTGTGCCCATGGCCTCTTGTACTGTCACAAGACACCACTGAAAAGAGCCTGTCTCTGTCTTCTTTGCACCCTCCTATCTGGAATTCATGGGCATTAATAAGATGCCTCCCGAGCATTCATTTCTCCAGGCTAAACAGTCCCAGCCCTCTCAGTCTTTTCTCTTAGGAGAGATGCTCCAGACCCTTAATCATCTATGTGGCTCTTTGTTGAACTCTCTCTAGAATGTAAATGTCTCTTTTTTACTGGGAGCCCAGAACTGGACACAGGACTCCAGATGTGGCTTCACCAAATCAGACATATATATTTTCCAAAAGCTCAAAAACCGCCCAGAGGACATCACACAACTGAATTGCTCATTTGGATATAATGTGTTTGGGGAAATCAATATATATGTCAAGAATGGATAGCAGAGGGAAAAAAGAAAGAAAGAAAGAAAAAGATAAAAAACCCACAGCAAAACTGAGCATCACTGTTTCCTGCTATAGGAATAAGATGCTACTATTTGTAGAATCTCTTCTATATGAAGAGATTTAAAAAACAAAAAGAAAAACAAAACACACAATAGTTAAGATTGTCAAATTCAATGTGTGAACTACTGTGAGATGGTAGAGCTCTTTTCCCCAAATATGTCTTCCACTAGCAGTAGATGCTGAGTGATAACTCTTTCTTTCAAAGGTTATTCTCTGACTATATCGATACTGAAGAGAGGGAAATGAAAAATTTTGTTCTGAAGTCAACAAGTGTTTAAATGGGATTATACTTTAAAAAAAAAATTAACAAGATTTTAGAAAAAAATAGGATGCATTTTATTTCATTAAAAGCTTAGTTCATACAGAAACATAATGAAATAATGAAATCAGTCTTTTCTTGTTTGGAATATCATTCTAAGTGAGAAGAAATGCCTTATGCCTTCACATGTAAAACAGGAATTCCTTAAATTTCAACTAGTAGAAAGGGGAACTGCAAAACCACCTATAATTTTAAATAAATTAGTGACTACGTTTTATATTTTGTTTTGCTCTTTGCTCACAAAGATTCAGGACATGTATCCATGTTCTAAAACCTTCAGTAGATAATGTAACTCCACCATTGTACTTCTTTTCACTCTTCTTCATTGCTTACTACTTTTTTGCTCTTCTTACAATGTTTTTGCATGTGGTGTCTCATATCATTATAATGGGTGGATGCTACCTTGAGGATAACAATGCTCATCCCTGTCAGACCATTAAAATTTTTTTTTTTTTTCTGTCGCTGTCTTGTTAGTAACATATAGGAATACAACAACAACATTACACCATTGATGTTTAAGAGAACAGTATCATACAAACAAAGAACAGTATGGTTTATTCATTTCTTATAGAGAGGTAACGAGGAAAAAATATTCATTAAATATGGTTTGGAAAATGGGGTATAGGGGTGGAGGAAATTACTTTCTCTTGCAAGGGACCCTTCTCCAACATACCTCTTTTCAAGCTCAGTCTAAGCAGTCATATGTTAGCTCCTGACAATTTGGAGACAGTCACCAAAACCTCCAAGTGGTGCTATAATTATCTTGATTGTGAATAACCCTTTCAGGTTTTGTTTTGTGTAGCATTCTTTGAAATCTCTATTTCCTTACATGGACACACCCCTGCAAAAACACTCTCACATACAAATCTACCAGAAACCTTTCTATTGAGAGTCCTCAACAGCTGAAAACCTCAAATAGTCATCACATAAATCTTGTACACTTGGACACAGTCTATCAAGCATGTCCAGAGAGTTTTCTTTCTGACACATTATGTTGTTTCTCTACTTTCATAGAGCTATCATTTTATAATATTCCTTCTCACATAAATTTGTCATATTCCTTAGGTTTCATATACAGTTGCTCACTGCATACTTTTATCCACTTAGACTCAATTCTTTAGAGGTCTTTGTACTTCCAGCTTTGTCTGTACCAACTCATACTTCTGTCATAGTTTTCTTTAGTATTGATTAGCTTCCTTTGATATATTACCTTGTTTTTGCCCTCTCATGTCTATTGCAGATTAAGCTGTCACTTCTGTGGCTTTATACTTTCTACATTGTGACATGTAGCAAACTTACCTTAACATCATTGAGTTGTTCATTCTTTAAACTTTTCCATCAGAAACAAAATTAATTAGTTATTTGTCCTTTGATACTTGAATAGTATGACATTAAAGCAAGACATTCACATATTTTTGTGTATTTTTTTACCTTGCAGATTTTAAGACAGATAGTATACATATTTCTACCTTAAATAAAGAGGTGTATGTGTATTCAAGTTTCTCATGACACAGTTTCATTACATTGCAAAGCCAGTTTTAGTAATAAAGAACAAATAGTTCAGTGGTAACAGAGATGCACTAATTCCTTTACAGTTGCACCAAAAAATTACAAATGGAGAAGAAAAATATATTTTAGTTTAAAACTAATATTGATAACATTTTTGTATTAGATCTGGCTGAGTTGGAGTTAGTACCCCCACAACAGCCCTCACAGTGCTGAGTGTGACCCTGGCAGCCAGCAGGGTGTTTGTAACACAGCTTGGGAGGGGGCGTGGCCGGGACAGCTGACCCGGATTGGCTGTTCCATACCATGTGACATCAGCTCAGCCATAAAAGCCAAGGGCAAGCAGGAGGAGGGGGGCGTTGGTCGCTGTGTTTGTCCACAGGAGCAGCTGCTGCACATCCTGACTCTCTGCTTTCCCGGGAAGTGGCTGGACATTGCTTGTTGAGGGGAAGTAGAGAATAGTATCTTTGTTTATCCCTTGTTTCTGTGCGTGGCCTTGGCCTTTGGTTTAATTAAACTGCTTTTATCTTGACCCACGAGTTTTTCATCTTATTCTCCCCTTTTATTTTGCTGAAGGGGGAGTGACAGAGGGGCCTGGTGGACACCTGGCATCCAGCCAAGGTTGACCCACCACACATTTACAATGAAATATGTTGTAAATTTTTTAACAGAACTTTTACTTGTTTAAGAGACTTCACAATAAATAAATAACAACAGAAACAGAAAGAAGGCAGCAGATCTACTTTTGGAGCTCTTACTTAGAATCCAATCCTGATGTGAACCTAAAACTAAACAGAAGTTACAGAATTTTCAAGATCATGTATATCCTGTCTTATATGAAAGGGGAAGTTTTATGGAGACAAAAAGCTAGCATATATGATA
>WKFP01014751.1:323339-341141 GCA_011057875.1 Pterocles orientalis | reverse complement strand
CTGGCTGAGTAGGCCTTCCAGCAAATATCAGGGTAGTTAAAATCACCCACAATAACCAGGGCCTGTGATTGCGAGGCTGCTACCAACTGCCTGAAGAAGGCCTCGTCAACTTCCTCATCCTGATCCAGTGGCCTGTAATAGACACCCACGACAGTATCGCCCATGCCAGCCTGTCCCTTAATTCTCACCCACAAACTCTCAACTCGCTCGTCGCCCACCCCTGGACAGAACTCAATACATTGAAGTTGTTCTTTCACGTAAAGAGCAACTCCCCCCCCTCGCCTTGCTGGCCTGTCTTTCCTGAAAAGGGTATAGCCACCCATGACTACATTCCTCGGAGGTTCCTTGAGGAAAGGTCATGGCAATATACTATGCTTGTATTTAGCTATGCATCTTTCTTTCCCAAAAGACTTGGGGGAGGTGTGTGTGGGAAGGGAGATTGGACATTGTGTGGAGAAAGCACCTCATGGTTCATTACCTCTCTGACTGGTCAGAACAATGGACCTGCAGCTAAGAACAGCAGTCTCCTTCCTGATCAGCAACTCAGGAGGTGGTGTCCAGCATGTATGCACCCATTGACTATACCTCCAGCAGGGACAACCAGGGACCATCAAAATTTTAAAAGAATTCTAAGTAAACAGTAATATAAATTGTCCATTAATTTATAATCTACATAATTCTAATATTTCACAGTGTGTAAACATTTTTTAGGAATTTTTGTTTTATTAAACCTGATGAGCTTTGTCAGTTCTCAACTTCTGTAAGAATCTCAAAAATTTAATCTCAAAACTGTGAATCCCTTAACAGTGTCACTGTATGGGACCCTTACAAAAACAATTTAACAAAGGAACCAGATATACCCTCTCGTATTCCTCTTTGTACTTTCCCTCGTAGATCTTTAGCTGGTGTCAGCTGAGGTATGTTGACTTATGAAGAAAGAATGAACTGATAATCAGAGAAATAAAATGGGTTGTGAAATATCTAAGTGCATTTCTCCACTCCATCATAAACCCAGTATGTAGCAATGAGCAATTCAGATAAGCCTAGATCCATCCTAGTCAAATAAAATTAGTTTGAAAGGAGATTAAAGCTAGATACCAGCAAAACACATGAGGCTTGTAAATGTCTTAGACTTATTATGTTACCAGTGGAGAGAAACTGGTATCCTCTGTTGTGAGTTGAAATTCACTATAGTTCAGTTCCTCTCTGACGTATGCGTGTGAAGGTAAATATTTCATAGCCTGTAAACGATTCAGGTATTCCAGTAAGGGAAGGAACAGTATCTTAAGAGTACCTGAGATAATCAGGATATTATATAACTGGAAGTTAAAGACAAATACATTCAATTTCACAGGATCACAGGATCACGGAATCACAGGATCGCTGAGGTTGGAAGGGACCTCTGGAGTTCATCTTGTCCAACCTCCCTGCTCAAGCAGGGACACCTAGAACTAGTTCCCCAGGATCATGTCTTCAAGGTTTTTGTGTATCTCCAAAGACTGAGACTCCACAATATTTATGGGCAACCTGTGCCAGTTACTTGGTCACCATCACATTTCCTGATGTTGAGAGGAAACCTCCTGAGTTTCATTTTGTGCCCATGGCTTCTTGTACTGTCATGGGGCACCACCTGTCTCTGTCTTCTTTGCACCCTCCCATCTGGAATTTATAGACATTAATAAGACGCCTCCCGAGCACTCACTTCTCCAGGCTAAACAGTCCCAGCCCTCTCAGTCTTTTCTCATAGGAGAGATGCTCCAGATCCTCAATAATCTCTGTGACCCTCCATTGGTCTCTTCCTAGCATGTTCATGTCTCTCTTGTACTAGAATCCCCTAACTGGACTCAGGAGCCTTTTCTGTCAAGGCCTCCTCTCAGCCTCTGCTTGCAGCCACTATGGAGGCCGCTGTCTCTAAGTGTATTTCGTGTGTGGCCTCTCTTCTGTCTGCCTTTTATTCTGATTATGACTTCTTTCATTGTACTGCCTGGAAGAGGAAAGGAAAGGAAAGTGGTGAGTGCATGTCAGGAAGAAGGAAAGAAAGTGTAAGGGAAAGACACTAAAGACATAGGAAAAAGTTTCCCTCTTCTCAATGCAGATGCCAGGTCCTAAACTAGAGGACTGAATAGCAGCCTGTCTTGTCTTTGACGTCCCTGACCAGATTCACAAAGCGTAACTGTCCCTTCTCATCTTCCCATCCTGTTGTTCCTAAAGAGCATTTATAAGTCCCACACAGCACTCCAGTCATGGGAACCATTCTACCATATCCTCATGTTGTCATCAAGATGGTAGCCCTGCAATGGTAGCCCTGCAACTACACGCAGATCTGTGTTTATTCCCTGTGCACTGTCCATTAGTATGCAGGCACTTCAGAGAGGCACCCCAGCATAATGAGTTCCTGGAGAGAATTTGTGGTATTTCTCCACAAAGGTGCCTTGTAGGCATTTCCTTACTAACATGCAAGTGCTGGAGGTGACTCTTTCCAGGACCCCATTTTGTTGACTTTCTGAACTTTTCCTATCATACCACCTCATGACCCTTGTTCAGCAGTCCTTTCTGTTGCTCCCTCTGTTTTCCTTATTTGTGCCTATTTTACATCTATGCCTCCACTTACAGAAAAGGAAAAGCTCTCACAAAATAAGTAAGCATAAATGAATACAAAGGTCGTTTAAAAACATTAAGATATTGTATATCCTTTATTTTTAAAATACTTATTTTGGCTTAATGACTCATACTTTGAAATTTCTTGCAGATGAACTAATTAGCGATTTCTACATAAATCAGTTAAATATTCTGCTTTACATAGATTTTTTTATTGCCAATTCTATATTCTAGAATTAACTGTTTTCTTGTTGACAGACTGATATAAAATGGAGAGATGCAAGGTACTCTTTATTCACTACTTTTACACATATTCTATGTGCTTTGCCTGTAACCTGGAACTTCAGTCAACAAAAATAGGGCATGAATATATAATTATTTAAGAAGGTAATATTTACTATGCCTGTGATTAATAATAAATAAGTAAAAGCTTAGAAACTAGAAGCTCACATTTGCTAGGACAAAAAAATCTTACCTGTGTTGGAATAGATGGCTGGAAATATACTCAGTTTTGAGACCGAGAAGTGAATACCAGTGTCGCTTCTCCTCAGTACTCTGACACAGAGCATATGATAATGCCATGATACATAGCACTCACAGAGCCCTATAATGAATGTCTCATGTAAATATTATGCAAAATGTAAAATTTATTTAAAGCTTGCTGTAAACAATTAAATCTGAGGCTATGAGTGCAGAGACCTTGACCAAGCTCTTTGCTTAGGTAACTTTAAAAGAATTTGCTCTCAAGCTTCGCTTTAACCTGATGACTATAGAAACCAGAAAAGACAAGATTTTTTTCATGATGACTGACAATGTCTTGTTACAGTACAGTTGTATTCTGACTAGAGCAATATCATCAGTCACAGGCAGGTCTTGTTGTTTCCCTATATTATTTGCAGTGATGTAAGACAGAATCACGATTCAAAATATGTTTCTAAGAACAGTTTCATGTTGATTTATTTCCCCAGTCAAAATGTGTTTCAGAAAGTCATATCTTCGTGTTTTGTCTCTTATAATGCAAGTTTCTTTAAAAAGAAAAAAAGTAACTCTTTTACATTTAGCATAAACATGCTGTTCCTCCTCATACCTTTTTTAACAATATCAGTGCTAGACATTTTCTCTCCTGAGTCATTTGCAGTGAAATATGACCCTTCACTTTGTCTCTCTGTGGGTACATCTATTTTGATGTAGTACCTCCAAAGATACCTAATCACAACAGCGAAGGATATTATGCTTGGTATTTGAAAATTGTTTTCGTTCAGATTAATTTATCCTTGCAATTCTCTCAAGAAAACAATCAGAGTGAAAACTAACCCCTGAGTGATTGAGTTTAAACCACAGATGCACCAAATCTTTTTATTCTGCCTGCAGAGAGCTCTTTGAACATCCCCATATCCATTTCAGTAGCAGTAATTGGTTTATAATGGCAGCCTTGGAGAAAATATGCATGAAGTCTTGAAAACAATCAAAAAAATTCTGCTATTTATTTTATCCTGTTGTTTAAAAAGAATTCACTTTCTTTGAAGCTTACATGATTGGGGATGTAAGAAATTTATGCAATTTTGGTACAACACTAAAAGTCATCTCTGCAGTACTGTTTTGGAAAGACAATATACTCATCTTTCTTTCCCTCTTTCATTGTCCATCTTGAATAGGCCTTTCCTTTTCCATCATTTTAAGGAGTACTTTGGATTTAGTTTTAGCCTGAATCTACTACAGAAAAGACATGAATAGTTAATTTATTTCTAACTTATTTCTGTAAAGATACTGAAATTCATAACAGCGTCAGATTATTGTTCCAGTTTATGTACACTCTGAAAATATCTTTAGAAGGCAAAGAAGGAAAAAAAAAACCTGTAGAAAATTAAGAAACAAATGAAGAAATTGTTGTCCATACTGTTACTCTTCTCTTGCTGTTGGATATGTAAAATAGTGCTTCAATTATTATGTACCAGATATAAGTATATCTGGTATTTGTTTCTAGTCTATGTGAAAAAAGGTTATGTGCAAACATTCTCTCTTTCCTTCCTCCCTCCCAACCTTGAAACCTTCAGATGAAAAAAATATATGCCTCCTTTCATCCTTCTTGAGCTCTAAAAGAGATTCGCAGCCTTTGCCTCCAGGTCTGTAAGGTTCATGAGCCTATAACTGAAATAACACATTGCTCTGAGACAGTAAGCAACATCAATAGCCAACTATCTAACTAATTATGATTACATTTTCAGTGGATAGATATTGTTTGTACAGATGAAATGAACTACATGAGTGAAGAATGGCTATATGAAACTGAAAATGCTTCTGAAACTTGATCATAAATTTAATAGTCAGCTATATCTTGCCAAGCATTTAAGCCTGTTGATGATTACTATAGTTTTTAAGAAAATCTTGTTAGAAAACTCTTGTTAGAGATTCTGCAAATCTTGTTAGAGATTCTGCTGAAACACATGGAAAATAAGGAGGTGATTGGTGACAGCCAACATGGCTTCACAAAGGGTAAATCACGCCTGACAAATTTAGTGGCCTTCTACAGTGGGGCTACAGCATTGGTGGACAAGGGAAGAGCAACTGATGTCATCTTCCTGTACTCGTGCAAGGCATTTGACACTGTCCCACACAACATCCTTGTCTCTAAATTGGAGAGACATGGATTTGACAGATGGATCGCTTGGTGGATAAGGAATTGACTCAATGGTCACACTCAAAAAGTTGTGGTCAACGGCTCCATGTCCAAGTGGAGACCAGTGACGAGTGGTGTTCCTCAGAGGTCAGTACTGGGACTGGTGTTGCTTAACATCTTTGTGGGAGACATGGACAGTGGCACTGAGTGCACCCTCAGCACATTTGCTAATGACACCAAGCTGTGTGGTGCAGTTGAGTTGCTTGAGGGAAGGGATGCCATCCAGAGGGATCTTGACAGGCTCAGGAGGAGAGCCCGTGCAAAACTCATGAAGTTCAACAAGGCCAAGTACAAGGCCTTGTACACGGGTCAGGGCAATCCCAAGTGCAAATTTGAACTTCTGTTTGGAAACTCTGTTGCTCTCTCGGATTCTTGGGCTGTTCTCTCTTTTCCAGGATTGTGGTTTCAGGAGTCTGTCTGCCCTGGGATCGGTAGCTGGGAATGGGCTGGGCCTTGGTCAGCAGGTGGTGAGGAGTTTAATGTGTATCACTCATTTGTATGCTCCTATATATTACTATAATTATAATTATCATTATTATTTTTTAATTTTGTTGTAATTTTGTTATTAAACTATTCTTATCTCAACCCATGAGCCTCCTTTCCCTTTACCCCTCTAATTCTTTCCCTTATTCCCTTAGGGTTGAGGAGGGTGAGCAAGCGCCCACACGGTCTTCACTGCTGGGTAGGTTAAACCATGACAATTTCTTAGGTCAGAAACTCCCATTTCTCAAAATGGGCATCTTGTCCTTCCCATCTCCTTCACAGAGTGCTGAGACCCTTAAAAAAATCACATTAGTTTTACTGCTGACCTTTTAATAGCCTGAGCATTTTAATGAGTTATTGAATGCTCTCTCAAAATGCTCTTCTTCAATAGGATCCTCAGGCACAGATCCCTCCCTGACATTCTTCCTGCCTTCCCAATGCAGGCAGATCTTTGTTGTATGTGCCAGTAATTTGTACTCCCTTTGAAGATTTTTGGAAGAGAAGCCTTTAATCTTAAAACAGAACTTGGATTTGTTTTTTAATCTGCTATATCTTTACGCTTTGCATCCTTAACTAGTTCTCCATCTTATTTGTACAATTTTAATGAAAAGTCATACAGAAGATATAAGAAGTTAATGGAACTTTTAAAGTGAATCTTTTTTTCCTTTGTTTCTCTCTAGGTATCTTTTTTACCTATTTCTCATGGTTTCCTTTCTTGTTAAGACTTATTTTTTAACTATCTTTGATAAATGTTAGAAAACACAGATTTTGTCATAATTAATAATGTATGCATATATCTTTTTATATATACATACATATTCATATAAAATATGGAATGTAATTATATAATAACATATAAATTTTATACATGTATACACACACATATATATATATATGTATACACACACATTAAGTTATATAAACCCAAGAAGTTGATCTACATTTTGTCTCCCTACATCTGTCTGAAGCGGTTGCTAGACTTAACGGAAAACAGCAGGTACTGGGGCCAATTCTCTGATTTCTTTGTTCTATAAGAATTTTTCTCTAAACTTGGTCTTTTAAGATCTTTTTTTTTTCCATATGTAAGAGGATTTTCCTTTTCTTCCTTTATGGATTTTTTTTTTTTTTATCTTTGACACATGTTTCTGTGAAGTTCCTCACCAATTACCTTTTTGGACTATTAAGGCTAGACCACTGCACTAGTAACTAAAAAGTTACTGGGGCCATCCATTGGCACTGCAGCCTTTTGTCACAGACTGGCCTGTAGCCATTCTATTAAGCTTTCAGACCCCAGAAAAGAATGGCTTCATGTAAACTGCCTGCTGCGAGTAGCTCCTGGCCTATTTCCCAAACTGTGCATAAGGATTATTGGGGAGAGTAGTTTTAATAGAATAAAAGTGTAATAGAAGCTTCAGCTTGAATATATAGATAATCAAGTGCCAGTGCCAAGAATGATCCTTGACATGGTTTAATTCATTACTTATGATGCAAATTTAATGTTTAAAAAGGGCCAAGAAGCATGCATTTGCTACAAACCACTTAGACCAGTGAGGATAATTTCCTTTTGTTTGTTTATTTGTTTGTTTGTTGCAGAATTTGATGTAAGGGGATCACACTGACTTCCCAGGACAAATCAACATCCCCGATGAAGCCTCTTCCATGGTATTGATAAACACTAAACTAACTGACACAGTCTTTTATCTCAGAATAAGTGTTTTATTAATTCAGCAAGTTCTTTTGCTCTCTGCAAAATCCCACATAACTGTATAGTATCTTTCAGAAGAGATTTATTGACAGAGGTAATGTGTTGTTCTTGAAAATGAAAAAAAAAAAGGAGGGAGATGGAGAAGGCTTGCCAGCAGAGGACTCCTGGAGGTTCAAGATATCAAAAAGAAAAAAAAAATAGAGAGGAATGAACAATAGCAATGCATCACTACTTCTTACTAATTCTCTGTCCTGCTTTGTTGTTCTAATGCATTTTGAATAAAATTCATGTGTTTTAAAAAGAAAAGTAAATAATATTTATTTATCAGTCTGTGAAAAATAAGTCATTTGATGGAAGAAGAAACCTAGAATAATCAAATAGTACTTTTTCTTCCTTTGCTGCCAGGCATTAAGGCTGAGGTTCACCTAGTTTTAGTCATTATTAAATGTTAGTGATCTAAACGAAACTTGTTGTTTAGGATTCTTTCACAGTCAATGGAAAGAGAAAGAAATCAAGAGAGCACCTCCAGAGTGTAATGTATCACTCCTCTTTTAAATACTCATATCAGAAATCTAGTGTCTTCCTCTCTTCTGTAAAGGCGTTGTGGTTTTGTGTGGTGGGTTGGTTTGGTAGCAGGGAGAGGCCACAGTGATGGCTCCTGTAAGTAACTGCTAAAGGTTTCCCCTGACTCTTAAGTCTGTTCTGGTAGCAAGGGAGGGGCTGCAGTGGTGGTTCCTGTAAGTGACTGCTAAGAGATCACCCCCACACCCGGCTCCAAGGTTCAGTGACCAGAGGGGAGTGGGGGAAGGGGTACCACTGATCCAGCCCCTGTGAGAAACTGCTGGAAGTTTCCCCAACCTCAGCCCACCCCGGGCCAGGGCTGAGCCAATCGGCGCCTCTGTGAATAACATAGTTAAGTGGGGGACAGAACATGGGGGTCAGCACGGCCCTGAGCAGGGCCTGGCCCAGATGGACTGGCCCAGCTGTCTAGCTGCCTGCCTGGCTTCTGCAAACTGACCTGCCATAGCCCAAGGCTCCACTATGGCTCACCCGAGAGTCAGTTTTCTCACGAGCCGATGAAAGAACTGTGGAGGAGAGAGAAGCAGGATCTGAGAGAGACAACTACGCAGACACGCTGGTCAGTGAAGAGAAACAAGAGGAAGGAGGCACCCTGGAACATAGATTCCCCTGCAGCGTGGAGACCATGAGAAGATGCAGCAGCTGTGCCCAAAGGAAGCTGTGAATTTTGAAGAAACCCATGCTGGAGCTGAACAGTTGTCAGAGGACTGTGACCCCATGTGGGAAGGACTCACATTGGAGCAGCTTGTGAAGGACTCTCCTACGAGAGGGACCCCAAGCTACAGCAAGGGAAGACTGTGAGGAACCCTCCTCTGAGGAGGAAGAAGCGGCAGAGACAACATGGACTGACTGCAGCCCCCATTCCCTCCTGCCCTGTGCCGCTGGGGAGAGAGAAGGTACAGAAACCAGAAACAAAGCCTGTGGGCCTGGGAAGAAAGGAGGAGTGGTGAAGTGCCTTTCTAAGATGTAGTTCTCTCTCTTGCTTTTGGTTTTGATTGTAAATAGTTAATAAATTAAATTGTGGTTTTGTTTTGTTTTCCCAAGTCATGTCAGTTTCTTGCCTGTGACCATGAGTGGTGAGTGAAACCCTCCCTGTCCCTGCCTCAGCCCACGAGGTTGTTTTAAACAATAGCCTGTCTGGTGTCTTTGCTTTCAAAACCATGACAAAAGGAAATCTCAAAATTAAGTTTAGATTAGACTGTCATAATTCCTCTGTAGATGTCCATATCTTAACCTTAGTTTTTTTGTGTTTCTTGCTTAGACACAGGCTAATAAAAATAAGTTTTGACACCAGGAAGACTGAAACACTGGAAAGAACATTTTTACAGAACCCTTCCAATGTTTTCCTTCTTGTGATTTGCCAAATTACTTTCTTTATCTGGAACATAGCAGTCTATTGATTTTTCTTGTATCCACCTAGCTTCCATTCCTCTGCTCCTTTATTTTGCTAAAATGCTTTTGTACAGTAACTTGACATTTTTATAACCAGCTCCTTTCTCTGTCCTTTTTTTTTTTTGCTATATGTGTTAATTAATTATTTTTCATTGTGTCTGAGTAATAATACCATTGGGGAAGAGTTATCACAGAATATGTAAGAACAGCAGATAAACTTCCACATCTATTCCATACCCTTATAGTCCCTTAATTGCTTTGTGTTCTATTTTGGGGTCCCCAAAACATATTGACATACTGGCTTTCCAGCGGTAAATCCAGCAAAGGCACAGGAGCACATCACTTGAGGGACAGATGGAGAAAGTTGGTTTTGTTCAGCTTTAGAAACAAAGGCTAATGCATGACCTTATTTCTTCTGACAGCTGTCTAATGTGAAGGTATAGAGGAGACAAGAGTGTGTGTCCCTTCCTGGAAGTGTGCTTAGCAGGATAAGAACTATCCCAACCATGTAATAAGAGAAAGGGAAATCCCAACCATGTAATAAGAGAAAAAAAAAAACAAAACCAAAACTCAGTGAGAGCAACCAAGTACGGGAATACTTGTATATTCCAGAGAGGTGGATTGTACATCAACAAAGATATTTAAAGCTCAACTGGGCAAGGCCTAGAGCAACCAGATCTAAGCTGGCACCGCATTTACCAGGAGTGGAAACACATTACCTCCAGGTATCTCTTCTAATCAAAATTATTTTACAACTTACTCTATATCCCTCTCCTCTCCTAATTTTTTAAAAAATATTTTAATATTTTGTGTCTGTGTGTGTGTGAATACCTAAACCAGTACTTAAAGATGCTAAGATTCTCCAGTGCTATATCAAAAGAAGAGACCAAGACATGCATAGATAAATATATCAAATATGTTCTATTGTTCTTCACAGTTTCATTTTCCTGTTGTTTTTTTTTTCCAATCCTCCTGCCTTTTCCTAAAATTTAACAAATTGCTTTATTAAAGACAAAGATGTAATGACACAACTAAGATCCAAAAAATAAGTTTTTCAAAAATATTGTGAAAAAAAAAAGTTTAAAGATCTCTCAATTCCTGAATGCCATGGAAACATAACACAGGATATATGAAAAAAGAAATTTCCAGGCTTTGAATTTGATTCCCTTATTAATCCAGGAAACACGATAAATTGAAAATTTCTCTATCAAAACAGAATAAGGTTGCTAATGGACCAGTTGCTAATGGACGCTGTCTGCACCTCTTTTCATTCCCCCCAGGTGCTCCATGTGTTGCCTAGAGCTTGAAAGAGTGCCTGGCCCAAATCTGTCCCTGATGTAGTCTCCTACTCCTGTGCTCAGGTCCCACACTCCAAATACATCTACGGCTAAAATACAACCCTGCAGCTGATGATAGTGTTCGGGGAAACAAGGTAAATAGAAAAATACTGTGCTAGGCTGTGAAGTAAAAAACCCGAGGTTCTTCCCTGCCGTGTGTCTGTCATGGGGCTGTCTCAGTTCTGCTGTTTTCTGCTCCCTGACAAATATATTCTTTCCTTTCAAAGTTCTTGTTTGAAGGAATAGTCATTTTAATCTGCGCATACCCTAGGAACAACTGGGATTGCTTTGGGGCAGTTCTATTCCACTTTAAAATCAAGGGAGTAACACCGTTTCAGAATTATTATCATGAATCACAGTTTATAAATGAGTTGAGATATAATCAGGAAAATTTTCTCAAGAGAAACAAAAATAATTTTCTCAGTGATTATATTATGAGGTTGAAGTTTCACTTGGAAGAATTTAAGCTTATAGACTGTCTTTATTATTAATATTAAAATTATTATATACAACGTAGATGTTAGCTAGGTGTTTCAGTCTTATTTAGCTTAATGGAATTTATGTGTGACTGTATTATTGTTGCCTAACAGTTACTTTGAAAATGTAAACACATATTTGCTAAGTTTTTGAACCTAGCTCTGTACAGATTCCAATATCCTGAGGTATTTAGAGTCTGTTCAAGGGCCAGGCTGAGTCTTTATTTTTTCTAAATTAGTTTTGGATGACTTTGAATTAATATAACACAATTATATAGTTTTTATCCAATTTTGATTTTTTTGTCTAAACTATCATTTACTTATGTGTTGATTTCTTTCTGGGCTTGTCAGACTAGCTTTAGGGAGTTTTAGGTTTGGAACAAGTAATATTGAAGGGCTGCTTAACTTAACTGAATTGAAATGTAACACAGGAACATGATGCAAATCATATATGTTATAACTGCTTTTATTTTCACTTGTACCGCTGTTTCATTTCGCTATTACACTGAGCTCTCTTCCTACTGGCTGTAAAATTACTAAATAATCTGTTGTGACCTTCAATTCCATTAAAAAGTTTCCACTCACCTCAGTCTCTAAATAGAGAGGTTTTTTCATGACCCTGCAAGCAGAGACACTAAATGCAAAAATACTATGGTCTTTTGTAGTTTCATATTCTTTTCTGTTTTCAAGAAAATGACAGATGTTAGAAGAACATCCTTTTGTTTTATATTTTAAGAGTTGTGGCTAGATAGCTTTTTATTTTATGATAAGGTATCTTGTTTCTTTGTGTGTGTGTTTAGTAACAATTTGAGAAAATAATCCTTCTGTGTGAAGCTTATCAATCAAACTTTTTTATATTAAATAAAACTGGTTGTAACAGTAGTTATTGACTGATTTTTCTCAAAGTAGCTACGGTAGATTAGATAAATAAAAACTAAACTGAGTGGCATCTACAGACAGCTGGTTTGGTATAACTAATATTAGTGGTCTTAAGAAACAGTTATTAACTTTAGTCCGTAGAATTTACCGTAATATTTTTAAATTCTCTCTTTTCATCATTCAGTAGTTTGAAATCAACTTGAAAATTAAGACATCAAGAATCAAATTTTCATTGAGTTGTAACTGTGTAAGAGTAAGTTCACTGATAATTTCGAAGAAATGTATGAATTGAATTATTATAATAAATTTGCAAAATAAATATATCAGGAGGATATAATATCTCTGCAGCATATAGATATCTTATGTCTAGTGGTATTGTTGAAAACAAACAAAATCCAATCAAACCAACGCAACTACAAAAAGTCTCCTATAAGTAGGATTCATAGTTCAAGTATGAAATACATATAGTTTCTTCCTTGGCCTTCTAAAGCTCCCAACATGATTTGTTTTAGAAGTTGGAGAACAAAGAATATAAGTGCTAAACCCCCTCCCCCCCATGTATTTCTGGGAACTAAACATTTCACATATCAGAATCTCACTGTATAAAATGAGGAGTAGACTCCTATCTTGACACAAGTCAATAGCAGAACACCTACTGATTACGAGGCAAGTAATTCACTTTGAAAGTCTGAATCAAATGCTGTGTTTTGCTACGTGTGCCTTTTTTTTTTTTAAGGCACAATTTATCTTAGATTGCATTCTTTTAAATTCCTGGAAAAGAAATTAACCTACTCATTTCCTCTGTAGAAAGCAACCAAAACCAACCAATCAAACAATTAAAAATGCCAACCACAAGACCCCTCCCAGATCTTCCTTTGTGATCTACCAGGATCCCATGTGACATTTTGTCTCATTGCATTCTTACTAGTAAAACTATTCACATTTTAGAGCTTCAAAAGAATCAGTTGAATCCTTACTTCTAGTTTTAATAAGTCACAAGACAGTAGAAAAGTTCTACGGGATTGGAAGAAGGCTCATGTTGCAGTATTTGAAAATGCTTACAGACACAGGTTAGTTAATTATTGGCTCACCAGAATATTGATCCTGGACAAATAAGGAGCATCTCACAAGTGAAAAGATGAATAAAGAATTAAAGGACATAAATAAAAATTGTTGTGAACATGAAAAAAAAGTCCTTTAGAGAAAATTCGTAACACTTTTGACAAAACTTCACAATTTTTGGTAATGGTAATAGATTTGATGTGATTCACTTTCACTATCACAAGGTATTTGACTTGTTACCCATCACATCTCACCAAAAAATAAAATGAAATGTAAAATGACATTGCCTGAATGGATTAAAATGACTATATGACTTCTGTCTGAATGTAAATGTACGATATAATTGAAGGCATGACATTTTAAAAGATATGTGGGTTCTTCACCATTCATTTTTTTAACAATGACGTGAAAGAAAATAATCCACAAGCTTTATTTGGAGATGATGCATGTGTTCAGTAATAGGGAAAAATTAAAAACATAGTGCTCTGAGTTATTTAGTATGCTGTTTATAGGGAGACAAGGTTTGTCCCAATACAGTCGTATGTAAAATTTAATGAATTACCATCTATATTTTTTGTACAGTAACCTTCTCTCTGAAAAGAGTGGTTTGCAGGGGACTTGTTGTCATTAGGAAAATGAGACAAACACAAGCTTCCTGTGTGACATTATTTTACAAGTAGCTAGTCCAGTTCTTGAATTCGTGTAACCTCATATGGTGAAAAATTCACTACTTCTTTGTATGACCACAATGGGGTCATTAGTTTTGATTCTGACATCTCCAATTCTAAATATCTGTAAATAATTACATATGAGACAGAACAGTCACAGGAATTATTGACAGAGTGATTTTTAATTTTTTTTCCTGAGATTTCAAACTGGAGATTCTGATGTATTTTGCTTGTTAAAAAAAAAAAAATTGCATGTGGTTTCATGACAGCCTTCAAGCACTCAAAGAATATTAATAGGTAATTGTTATTTAATCAGGCAGAAAAAATGTAGTGAGGCTTATCAGCAGGAAGCTGAATCTAAACAAATTTGGTCTTTAAATAAGGTAACAATGATAAAAGAACTATCCTGAAAGTTGTAAAGTGAATGAATACACTGTACATCATCAGAATCTCCAATGAGACAGACTTCCTAAGTGTTCATACTAGAGATTCTTTTAGGCTTATGACTGGACTATCAATTATTATTGCTCAGTTGATGGCTTCTGGGCTACTGGAGAGGTTCATAGGTGGCCCAGGAAAATAGATTGATTTCTTCTTTAGCTTTCACTTAATTAGCTTTCTTATGATTAATTTTCCTATAGTTAGCTCTTTGTTAACCTTCCTGTGTAACCAGGCTGTCAAAACAATACTATGTACACTCCATTGTCTCAGCTTTCCTGGATTTTTTAGCATAGCTCATGATGGATACATGACCACTCAGAAAAACTCTGAACTGCGACTGAAAAGTTCCCTCTCCAAGCCATTAACATATGAAGTTGATGTTAATCTGTAATGTTTTAATTTAATGGACATAAATGACCAGTTTCAGAGTCTGTTAATTATTTGGTAGCCTGTGCCCTCAGTTTTGTCCCAAGATCAGAAGCCTGAAGGAAGTAAGTTTTTCTAAGCCTGTGCAGAAAACAGAGTGCCATACTGCCAATACAATGTCAGTCAAGGCATATTGCAGGCAGAACTAAATTATGGCTACCAGTGTGAACTGAAGAACCACAGATATCTTGTCAGGTGTTTCTATGCACTTAGCGTGAGGAAAATGAAAATGAGGATGAAGGAAGAGGCGCTCACACTGGAAAAGTGGAGGAGAAATGTCCTTTCTTTTCAGACCTCTAGGAGAGTATCCTTGCTGAGGAACTGAATTAAATGGCTTAGAGTGACAGATCTGCTTTTAGTCTAGAAATGTACATTATACCCATTGTAAAGAGGAATTATAGTTAGGGGATTACATTGTTGAATGTTGAATGCTTCCTGTTGGCAGAGAGCAACCCACCTTAGCTGGCAAGGTAAGGACTCAGTGTGAAGTAATTATTGATTGTGGAGTGGGCAAAACAAAGGAATACAATCTTTACCTAGGTGCCAGAGAGAAAGTTGAAACCTACCTTCAGTGAAATCTAATTAGATTAGAAGCCATATTTGTTCTCAGTTCATTGAAAAAATACTTGGTTATAATAAACACTAGAGTTTTTATATATGTGTATCTATAAAGACAATTTAACCTATAAGGAAATAAAGTGGGATTTTAAAAGAGAAACACAATGCTGCTGAAAGAATCCATGTTGCAGATAGTTTAAGGCTCTCTGATATCTGGATGTGTATTTTACTTTCTGTAGCATCATCTCAGGAATTCAAAACAACCAGAAATGAAAGACCTACAGAATGAGAAGCTACATAAGTGATCTGCATAATACACTCAGAAAGGCTTTGACAAAATTGGTGATATTTCCTGGTGTTTAGTGTTGTGGCATACAGACAAGGTTACCCCTCTAACTATTATGCCAATGTAAACTCAGCATATGCATTACATGCTCAAAGAAATGGTTCATGCTTCTTAAGTTTTTATTAAATGTCAGTGCTACTATTCTTTGACAAAAAAAGGATTAATATGTATGTAAAATAGTGCATTTTTACAGTAACAATTTTATAGTAGGTAAAAGTGTCTTTTATTCCCATAAGAAAACATCAGGTTTTATGATAACTCAAGCATAATTCTTACATATAAGAAAAGGGTTTGTTTGATGAGACGTGGAAATAATGGAATACTAATGGAAAAATAGCAAGCAAATCTCCCTTTCCAGCAGTCATTAGCAACGGGGTTTAAATAACTGTCCTGATAGTTGAATGCCCTTTGAATAATTCTCTAGTTAGTCCTTCTTTGAAGTGTATTTAAGGAAAACATGTTTTACTTTTGTTTAACTTTATCATTATTTTAACTGAGTGCTGGATCTGTTAGAAATGTAAATGAGACATGATCTCAAATGAAAAAGCCAAATCTAAACTTAAACTCAGCTATAGTGAAAAACTTTCTGCTCCTCCTTTAAAGTAAATGACTGCATGACATCTGAGGGGAAAAGAAGTATTTGGGAGCAATGGGTACAAGTTGCACTTGGAGAGGTGTCATCTTAATATAAGAAAGACATCCTTTACAGTGAGAATAATCAATCACTGGAACAACCTCCCCAGGGATGTGGTATGGTGCCCATCACTGGAGGTTTTCAAGAAGAGACTAAACTGGGTGCTTGATACTTTCATATAGGCTCCCTTTCCCACAAAAGGTTGGACCAGATGATCTTTCAAGGTCCTTTCCAACCTGGACTGTTCTATGATTTTACAATTCTTGATATTTGGTTCTGCCAAAGACTTTGTGCAGGGAAAATAAATAGAAGTTATCTGTCAAAAAAACAACAGCGTCAGTGCATTGACACAGGTTGTGTTCTCCTCAATCCCCACAGTGGCAGGAATGAATACTGAAAGGATCAGGAGAACACACCTGATCAACACCTGGCTCAGAGGCTGGTGCGAGAGGTGCAATTTTGGGTTTTTTGGTCATGGGAAGGCTTATGAGGTACCAGGCCTGCCAGTGACAGATGGAGTTCACCTGTCTCACAGTGGGGTAAGGATTCTGGCTCGTAAGCTGGCGGGATTCATCAAGAGGGCTTTAAACTAGGTTCGAAGGGGGAAGGGGAAATTCCCAGGCCAATTACAGACAAGCCCAGGGGTGGCACTGTGAGGGTGGGAGTGGACTCTACAGTTCAGCTCAAGTGCAATTACACTAGTGCACGCAGTATGAGCAATAAGCAAGAGGTATTTAACGACAGAAAAGCCAGCAACAAATGCCCAGAGCCTGGAAAAGGTTCACAGGTTGGCCTGAGGGTGGCTGGTGGGCAGCACACAGGAGGTCCAGCCTCCTTGGGAGCCCAACTTAAGTGCTGCTATACGAATGCACGTAGTATGGGGAATAAACAACAGGAGCTGGAGATGTGTGCACACCTGCGGCGTTATGATCTTATTGGCATTACAGAGACATGGTGGGATGGATCATACGACTGGAGTGTTGGAATGCAGGGATACAAGCTCTTTAGGAAGGACAGGCAGGGGAGATGAGGAGGGGGTGTTGCCCTCTATGTGCATGGAGCTCCACCTGGGGTCAGATGAAGAGCCAACAGAGAGCTTGTGGGTCAGGATAAAAGGGAGGGCTGGGACAGGGGATGTTGTAGTGGGGGTCTGCTACAGGCTGCCTGACCAGGGAGAGCAAGTGGATGAGGCCCTCTTCAGACAGATAGGAGCAGCCTCATGCTCACAAGCCCTGGTCCTCATGGGGGATTTCAACCATCCTGACATCTGTTGGAAGAACAACACAGCACAGCATAGGCAGTCCAGGAAGTTCCTGGAATGTGTTGATGACAACTTCCTTCTCCAAGTGATAGAGGAGCCAACCAGGAGAGGGGCTCTGCTGGACCTTGTTCTCACCAACAAGGAAGGGCTGGTAGGGAATGTGGAACTCAAGGGCAGCCTGGGATGCAGCGACCATGAGATGGTGGAGTTCGAGATCCTCAGGGCAGTGAGGAGGGTGCACAGCAAACTCACTACCCTGGACTTTAGGAGAGCGGACTTT
>WKFP01014751.1:243199-306048 GCA_011057875.1 Pterocles orientalis | reverse complement strand
CATGGCCTTGCCCTGCCCTGCCCTGCATTGCCTTGCCTTGCGCTGCCCTGCATTGCCCTGCCCTGCCCTGCCCTGCCTTGCCTTGCCTTGCCTTGCCTTGCCTTGCCTTTCCTTTCCTTTCCTTGCCTTGCCTTGCCTTGCCTTGCCAGAAAATTAAGAAACCAAGGATACACCTATTTTCAAAAGAGTACTTCTTAAGAATTAGGAAAAGAAGTCATATAAGCTTTCACAGGCTCTGTAATTCAGTGTCCCGTAGTACCCTGTACAGAGCAGCCCTGCGGATAAGTACTTGGAGATACTGGCAGATGAAAAATTGGACATGAGACAGCAATGTGAGCATGCAGCCCAGAAAGCCAAACATATCCTGGGCTGTGTTAAAAGAAGCATGGCCAGCAGGTTATGGGAGGCGATTCTCCTTCTCTGCTCTGCTCTTGCGAGACCCCACCTGGAGTACTGCATCCAGCCCTGGGGTCCTCAACACAAGAAAGATTTGGACCTGCTAGAGGAAGATCATGAAAATGATTAGAGGACCAAAATACTTCTCTGAAGAAAGGCTGAGAGAGTAGAATAGAATAGAATAGAATAGAATAGAATAGAATAGAATTTAGTATTTCAGTTGGAAGGGACCTACACTGATCATCTAGGCTAACCGCCTGAGCAATTCAGGGCTAACCAAAAGTTAAAACGTTATTAAGGGTACTGATCAAATGTCTCTTAAATATTGACCACCTCTCTAGGAAGTCTGTACCAGTATTTGACCATCGTATTGGTGAATGAATTCTTCCTAGTACCAAGTCTGAAGATCTCCAGGAACAGCTTTGAACCACTCCCACATGTCCTGTTACTGCATCCCAGGGAGAAGAGCTCAGCACCTTCCTCTCCACTTCCCCTCCTCAATGAGGTCTTCCCTCAGCCTCCTTTTCTCCAAACAAGACAAGCCCAAAGTCCTTTGCTGCTCCTCACAGGACAATTCTTCCAGCCCTTTCACCACTTTTGTTGTCCTCCTGTGGACTCATTCAAGGACCTTCACATTCTTAAATTTTGGGGCCCAGAACTGTACACAGTACTCAAGGTGAGGCTGCACCAATGCTGAATACAGTGGGATAATCACCTCTTTTGACTGGTTGGTTATATACTGTGTTAGATGCAACCTGGGACGATGCAGTTTGTCCTCTTGGCTGCCAGGGCACACTGCTGGCTCACACTGACCCTGCTGTTGACCAGCACCCCCAGATCCCACTTCTGAAGGACTGCTCTCCAGCCACTGCTGTTGGCATTGTTTGCACTAGAAGGTCCTAGGAAGACCTTGTTGTGACCTCTCAATGCTTAAGGTTTATAAGAAAAGCAGAGACTTTTTACCAAGGCCTATGGAGACAGGAGAAGGGGCAATGGTTTTAAACTGAATAGGGGTAGGTGTAGATTGGATACGAAGAAATTGTTCATGATGAGGGTGGTGAGACACTGTAACAAGTTCCTCAAGAAGTTGTGCCTTCCCCATCCCTGGAAGTGTTTGAAGTCAGACTGGACATGTCTTTGAGCAACCTGATCTAGTAACATGTCTCTGCCTATAGCAAGGGGTTAAATCAGATCACCTCTGAAGATCCCTTCCAACCCAGACTGTTCTGTGATTGATTCTATGATTCTGTGTCTTTTCTCTTTGACACTAACACTTGTGGTCAGAAGAAGGGTTCATCTAAGGATCTAAGTTCAGAATTTCATGGTTATTGTTGTCAAAGGTAAAGCATCTACATGTTTGAGTTGAAACTGTTTCTGAGTGTAATGTTCTCTTTGTACTCATTAAAAAAAAAAGTTGCATTGTTTTGTCAAATTCTGATTATTCCTGCCTGAGTATCAAGAAACAATAATAATAATACTAATAATGGTAACAATGACAGTAATTGTAATGGAAAAAATCATTATAAAGTACAAAAATCATAAGTATAATTTTACATATAATTATGTCTCTGCTGGTTTCTGGATATGAAGATAATTGTATGGAGAAATTAGCTACAATGTTATATTAGAAATGACTTCAATTTTCAGTGTTGTTTTACATGCTTCTCTAAAGGATTTCAAATGATTATCATAAAGTTCAAATTGTAGGTGAATAACACGCATGTCTGCAGTGATTATATTAGTTACTACTACCATTTCTGTTCAGTACTAGTTTAAATGTATGTTGCAGATGTGTGTATTAGGCATTTTAACCTCACAAAGGAAGCCTCCCTGCAGTATTCTTGAAGTCTAAATACTGCTGGAAAATAAAGCCTAGAAAAAGAAGCAGCCACAGATTAGGATGTACATGAAGCTTGAAAATCTGATGCACTATCATAATGTAAATATCTGTTAAAATATGTTAAAAATAATTTAGAAGAATTAGATTTTTTAAAAGACTGTTTTGGCATTTTATGCCAAGATTGTCTGGGTAACAATAATCAGCCACTACTTATTACCAGATATCCCATGATTTCTGAAAAAAATATGTCTGCATATTCAGTTATTGAGAAAAAATCCCAAGTATTTTAAAGTACACACAAAATTAATCACCCAAATAAATGTTAAAATATGTTTGGAAGTCTAACTTAGACCAGCAGAATGGATAAGTTACCTAAGGCACAAGAACAAACTCAACTCTGCACATCTGTGGTATGATATCAAAATTAAAACTTAAAATAACTATGTCGTATCTTATTAGTATTGAATCATGTCATTGTGATATCAATTTAGTACAAAAGATGCTGATGAGATTCCAGGAATAGAAAGTGCTTTGCATGAAATCAGTTTGAAAGATGGTGAAAGATAAATTCCTTTGCTGTAAATGCTTAATATCTTACGTTGATGAAGTATACCTGTTACAGTATTTTTCCAGTTAGTTAAATACAAAAAAAATAATTCAGCAAATACACTATTTGGATTTTCCTTTGAAGTAAAGGACTTCTCTAAAAGAGAAACTTATTAGAATTCTTGTCTTGTAATCCTGCATTGCACTTCCAGCGATATGTGGTAGTTACAAATTTTTTGATCATAATAAAATATGAAAAGATTAATAAAAACAAAGTTCTTATTTTTTTCTGAAATGTACATTAACAGTGTGCTGTAATATCCAATCCAAGATATTTTAAGCAGAAAAAAAGACTAAAATAATATCAGATAACTAGAGTCAATTTGAAACCATAAATGTCAACCAGTTTAAAGTATAATTATTGGAAGTATGTTGGAAAACCAGTCATCCACTTTTCAGCTATCATATAACAATGGGAAAGCCTAGGATAATACTCCGGAAACACATTTGCTCAGTTTGGAAAAACAGGCCCAAAAATCAGAACATATGTTTTGTTTACATATAAAACAGTAAAATAGTAAAGGACAAATCTAATATGAAGACACAATGAAACTGCGAAGGACTTTGAAGGTAAGAATGAGAAGCTATCTACACAAATGAGAGACTAGGCAGAGATTCCATGAAATGCAAGTAAAACAGACAAGGAAAATGTAGTGATCTCCATTTTAGAATGCCTGAAGACCTGTCTAGAGCAGTATGCTGAGTATTAGAAAATGTCAGCATATAGAAAAATATTTTGGTTTTATGTTTCTCTTAATAAGATTTTTTTTATACTTAAATGTAATTAAGAAATAGTTGCTAGGTTTTATCTAATGAAGGGAACCTAAAATAGAAAGAAATTCTATAATTTCCTAGCATAAGATAAATATAAAAAAGATGGGAAAAGTAATGGGCACTTCTGTCTCTAGCATGCTCACATTGAGCTGACAGTGAAACATCCAAAAAGAAATGTCAGACAGGCTGAGATGGATGATAGCCCAAGAGAGTAGATGTCAGATGAGAGAAGATGTGAAAGAGAGTTTCAGTACAGAGAAAGTCAGGGCAAAGATTCAGTCAGTGGATCTGAAGATGAAAGGGAGAAAGGATGTAAAGATATCAAAGAAGAGAATGAATGGACAGTATACTTTTGATTTGTTTTTGTTTCAAGCTCATATTTAGAAATTGAGACCATGTTTGCACCAGGAAAAAAATAATCTGAGGTAAGTCTTCAAAAGAAACAAGGTCAGAGGAGTATGTTTTTTTTTATTTAAAGGAGAAAATATGAGAGAATTTGCTATTTTAATTGTCATTACATTACTGTATTTGAATTATTTTTTTTCATTTGTACATTTTTAGAAAATCACTGAAACATGCTTCCATGAGGAAAGAATTTTTAAGATAGATATCTCAACTCTCCTTCCTGTAATAAGAGTGTTTGGATTTGTTTTTATGTAGTAAAAAGTACGTGCCTGTACTAACTTTGCCTATCAAGCAAGATCAACATTGCTGGCAGAATTCAGTTTGTGTGATTTTTTAAAATTTTTTTGGAGGGAAACAGCAAGACTGTAAAATAAAGATGAAGGGGAGAGGTGAAAAGCAGGGGCTTACAGTTTATCTTATTCTAAAATGGAGGTTGATGAACATGTGGATGGGATCATACAAGGTTGTTGGAAATCAGCTAGACTATTTGATCCCAGAGGGGGTTTTTTAACCACTATTTGCTGTGATTCTATATTTGAGATAATATATTATGACCAAACAGAAGTTGGACAAAAAAGCCAAAACAAAACAAGACAAAACACGTACACAAAAAACCACGCTGAAACCAAAAAAACAACTCAGGAGAATGGAAGTAATGGAAATTGAACATTATATCCTTAAATTCTGTCCTTAAATTCTGGCAACCCTTATTTAGCAGCAGACCTTCTTCAGTGCCAAGTCGTAGGGAAGAGTAATAATTTAATAGCAGTTGAAAGTTGCAATGAAAATATGTGGGTTTTGGAAAGCAAATTAATGATGACCTAAATAGTAATTTTTATGCTAACAATCCCAAAGAGGATAAATACCCAACACACCACCTCAACAATAAACTCCAGCATGAACATACTGAATAATTAAATCTTCTTTGATCAAACATACCTGAACTATGAACAAAACCCCATGTACACACATGTATCCAGCTCTGAGTAATGTGCATTCACCACATATTTGTTTTAAACCTTCTTAATGAAAAAAATGGAGCATGATTCACTCCCCACAGACAAAGACTGAAAGTCTCTGCACAAGGAATCTGGCACAGTAATTCATGCACCCTCAAATTTCTGTAATAGTCAAAAATGGATACAATCCAGTGATTCATTGCAAAAATTAGTATTCATTTGAAGTATCCCCTCTATATGAGGTCTCTTTGACCACTAAAGACATATTACATTTTCTATATCACTATCCCAGTAGAAACTTCAAGGAAGAATGGATGAAACATATATTATTTTTCACAGCAAATTCATCGTTCATTTTATAAGCCTATATTTATTCACCTGGCACTCAAAATGTACCTGCACTTGCCCAGTAATTTCTCATTACTTGTCCATGTTTGGATGGATGATAACTCTAGGCTGGAATTTAATACCTGAATTTTAGAAATGAACTCTGTGAGCAGAATAGAAATTCATTAGAATATATTAAAAAAAAAAATGATGCTTTGTTCCAGATGTCTCCAGTTACTGATGGTATACATTGCTAGAATAGACAAAAAATAACCATTCCATATCTTGATAGACAAATTAGCATATAACAAATATGATATTGCTCCTGAGGTGTTACAGCAAGAAAACCCTAATTTATTATACAAATGATGTATACAATAAAGCATCAAAAATATTTTTTTAGAAATATCAGCTATTACAAATAAGAACTTTTTATCTGTAAGCTCTGCACTACCTTCACTACTAGGCAGCTTTTAGTTTCCCAGGAAATAATAGGATGGGTTCTTCACCACTATATATTTGTCTTTGTGTGAGTATTTCTTTCATTACTGATGCAGATTGATTTTGTCTGATTGTCTTCTCTGTAGGTAATAAGAATCCTGCATAACTCACCTTTTATTTTTACTGCAGATGATAAACTGAAATTACTTTTTGCTGCTATGGTAACATTTTGTAAAACTGTTCCATCTCAGCTTTTATACTAAATTTGCTCACAATGTAGGAGGAAGAAGAAAAGAAGAAAACTGACATAAGAATGAGAAACTGAGGATAATTTAAAAACACATACAAAATATTAAAAATTAAGAATGGGTTCTTTCATGTGTTCTCTCAGGGGAGAAAAAGACACTGTGTAAACTTCAATAGTAAGAATTTAATTAGATCATATTCACAAAAAAAAAAATAAGAGTCCGGTTAGATAGAAATGTCACCAAAGTGAAGCATAAGAATCAGAGGTAAAACTAGACATTTAAATGAATAAGAAAAAATGTAAACAAAATAAATACCCATATTTGAAAGGTGTCATTGAAAATAAGAAGTTGCAAAAATATCCAGAGACACTGCTTTGATTTCCTACATATTATACGATATTGTTTAAGTACAAGATCTGACAAGATATTGTCATGGAATCCTACCAGCTAATGAAAAACTGTAATTCCTAGGTCCTTTTCTGTTAAGCTTAAAGACATTTAATGCAACCTGTAGTATGTATTTTACTTCAGAAAGGCATTTGAGCTTGAATACATGCCTTAAATATATTTGTTTCAATTAAAATTTCCCTTGAAAAATAGTATGAAAAAATGAAAGAAAACAATAGTTCAGTGATTTCCATACAAAAATACACATAAAAAAATGTTCCAGGATTTATTATTGGGTTTTTTTTCTTTTTTTTTTCCTTTGGTTTGAGTTCTCATGTAGTGGAAAAAAATGAGTTATCTATATCAGTAAAACAACATTAACTTCCCCAATCCAGCATCAGCTGTGCAAAAGCAACAAGTTTCAAGACTTTTCTGTATCAAACCATGAGAGAGGAAGCTAATCGCTTTGGATGAAACCTTATTTCTGTTCAGAATTCATGTCATAACATTCAGCTAAGTTGATCTGCCATTTTAGCTTTGCTTAATTATAAGAGAAATTGCTAATAGAGCTCCCTGATAATTCAAACTTCCAGAACTTTGAAAGGCCTTAAAAAGAAAGGGAGAGAGACAGGTATGTAGGTAATATCAGATAATTTCAAGCATCAAATACCTTTTTTTGGTCATTCTTTCTCAGTGCTCCTAGAAGAGTTGATATGCAGGAGCTGTGTCAAGTTTTGACAGTGAACCTTGACAACTGTACCACCAATAGATTGTGACTCTGTTGTGCTCTATAGGGAAGACAGTTCTCTTCTTGAAGCAAAGGGAAGATGACAGCCATAGTTTCCGATGTGGGGAAGAGGAAGAAATAAAAGTGGCATTATTGGTAGTTTTGTGGCATCACAGATGTTCTTTACATGGAGAAAATAAGTCAGTCTCTTTTTCCGCAATATTTCTTTCTATGACTTAATTTAACCAGAGGCTAAATTTAAGCAAAGAAACAATAAATATCTTTCCAAATATGGACCATTAATGGCACTTGTTGAGAAAACATTTTCTTTTGTTTGTGCAGAAAAATTATTGGGTGTAAAGCTGAGCAAACATTGGATTTATTAGGGTAATAGCCAACTCACATAAATTAGTTCTGGTCAAACCAAATGTAGTTCCAAGAGCTTGAAGAAAGAAACAAAAAACAAGTCTTTACAAGGCACATTTACACATACTATCCTGATGTCACATATCACTCCTAAAATTAAATGAATTGTTTCATTTCATACTGGAAGCTATGAAAACTTTATCCTTTCCCTCTTTTTTTCTCTTGTTAAATGAATTATTTATCACATGAGGAAAACATCAATTCAAATTAAAAAGTTTCATTTGGATGTCACACTGTCTCAACATTTCTGGAACATTTCCTTTAGCAAAGGTGTACTGACTTTTTTATTGTTTTTATTTTAACTGAACCTATTTTAGTCAAATTCAGTCTATATTAAAAATACTTTCTATCTCTCCTAAAATGCATTTTTTTACTCATGTGAAAGAACAAACAGATAAATAAGCAAACACTCAGATCCATGTAGAAACACATTCCACTACCAAAACCTCCATATCACCTCCAGATGGATCCAAGATTGATCTGTATTCCAGATTTTCAGAACAGCATCACTAGGGAATTGCATACAATATTTGGAGCATACACAACTTCAGGGCATGAATGTTCTAAAAATAAAAGCTGACACTATTGTAGTGTGCTTAAATGTGATTGACACGAACACTGAAGTAATAAAAAATGAGACAAAATTGTTATGACACTAGGCAAACTGCTTAAACAATGACTGAGAAAGAAGAGGAGGTTGTGTTTGTGTTCTGTGATTTTTTTTTCCTCATGCATCCCAAAAGCAATAGCTGTGAAATGGTAAAGTTCTTAGCCACAATTTTTCCTTTTTTTTTTCCCCCCTGGAAAAAACCAGACATTCCACTTGACAGAGGTTACATTTAAGAAATGCATATTTCTTTCTTGAAGGGATAAAGTATATGAAACTTTATCCTTGACTGACAAGTACATTATTGTTCTGTAACATCCATTAAGACAGGAGTTTCACTTTTTGATACTCCTAGTTATATGCTAGTGAATTCTTCATGATTCCCAAGAAAGTGAGTGAGCTGTAGAAGTGTATGAGTACACTCATCAAACTGGTAGGAGTGGGATGGATTGAGGTTCCCCTCCCCCAGCAACTTCAGTTTAAAGCCCTCTTCACTGGGTTAGCAAGCCTGTGACCGAAGTTGCTCTTCCCCTTCTCTGGCAGATGGATTCATTAGTCCCCAGTAGACCAGGTTTCTCAAAGCAAGTCCCATGGTCTAAGTAGCTGAACTCCTGGATGTGGCACCACTTCTGTAACCTTTTGTTGACTTGCCAGATTTTACTGGCCCTGTCATATCCCTACCAGGATCCCCAGACCAGGAGGACTGATGAAAAAACTACCTGTGCTCCAGAGTCCCTTACTGCCTCTCCCAGGGCTCTGTAATCCTTCCTGATACTCCTCAGACTGCTCCTGTCTGTATCACTGGTGCCCATGTGAAACAGCAGCAGTAGATAAATCAGAGGACTGTAGGAGGCTCGGTAGTCTCTCAGTGACATCTGTGATACGAGCTCCTGGTAAGTAGCACACCTCTCTAGAGGGCAGGTCATGTCAGCAAATGTGTGTCTCTGTACCTCTTAGTAGAAAGTCACCTGCTACTATCACCCATCACCTTTTCTTATTTGTGCTGGTTGTTATACAGAGAGCAGGTCGGGCTACCTTACTTAGCTCCAGCATCTGTCCTGGTGTGACAGGTCTTTCCTCTTCCGTCTGCAGAGTGGTGAAGCCGTTCTGCAAGGGCAGCTCAGGCTTCGGAGGAAGCCTCTTCCTCCTGCTTGTCCTTGCCATTGCAAGTTTTCATTCTTCTGCATCATAGAACCCCCTCCCTTCCGTGTGTGCTGAGGAGGGAGCTTTTGGCTGTTTAGGCTCTGCATCCACTGCAGACTGCACTTGGAATCAGCTCTCTAACTCCTTCTCAGCCTCCCTTGTCCTCTGCAGCCTTCTCACTGCCTCCTGCAGCTCAGCCATTTGCCACAGGAGCTCCTTCACCTGGGTGTCCGCCACCTGCTCCTGCCCCAGGAGAAAGGTCTAGGCACCTCCTGCAGTCTGAGCTCTGCACACCAGCCTCTCCCTTCTGCAGCTCTGTCTGGGGGGAGGCATTGGCCGGCCACTGCTGGGGCAAATGGTGCAGACCCCCCAGCTGGAGCTGCAGCTTTGTCTCTCAGAAGCGTGCCCACCATTCTGCTTGAGCATCAGGCAGGATGAGTGCCCTTTGCCTGTGCAGATGGTCTCAGAGGCTGCCCAGTTGCCAGGTTTTGTTTACTCTGAGTCTCCTGTTCAGCCAGTGGATTGCCCCTTCTTCAAAGAGGCACCCTCCCTGCATGCCCTCCCACACAAACTGCGGCCCCACGCCCTGGCTGTTGCCCCACACCCTGTTTCCCCACCCTGTTGGCAGCACTCCTTGTCGCTGGTGCTCCCCAGGGCTGCTTTTGGTGGGAGTGGGGTGTGGCTGCCATTACTCCTGGCCCTGCCTACGCCATGTCAGCTGCTCTCCTTGGAGCTGCCAGTTTCTAGCAGGTCTCTGTGCTCCCCTGGGGTTCCCCTGGCTCAGGACATCCTTCTGTGCATGCAATCCCCTGCTGTGCTGTGGAACACACCTTTACTGAGCTGATTGCCTCAACTTTCCATGAGCACACTTCATTCTTCAGGTTTTCATATTCCATTTTCTCCTGTGTTGCTAGTCCCACAGCTGAAATGTCCATTTAAATATCTGTTCTTAATTATATACTAACAGAGCAAGTAGCACCTGCTGATTCCCAGGGCACAGCAATAAGTGCAGTTTGTAGACTGAAACATCTGGCACCACTATTTAACAAAATTGTGATTTACATTTGAAATATACTTGGTGTTTTATTAGGTTTCAGTAGCTACTTTTCATCATGTGACCATCTGTTTTTGCAGTTGCAATTTTGATATCTGTTCTCGAAAAAAAAAAGTCTTGCTAGATATTTTACAGTGAATCTCTCTACTGAACACTAAGGAACACAATTGCCTAATGTGGTTTAGCCCCCATAGGCAGCTCAGCACTGCACAGCCACCTACTCACTGCCCCAGCAGGATGGGGAAACAATCCAAAGGATAAATGCGCAAAAACTCATGGATTGAGTTAAAGACAGTTTATTATGTAAATCAAAAGCTACACACAGAAGCAAAGCAAAACAAGGAATTTATTCACTACTTCCCAGGGGTAGGCAAGTGTTCATCCATTGCCAGGAAAGCAGGGCTCCATGATGTGTAATGGTTACCTGGGAAGACAAACACCATCACACTGAATGTACCCCTTTCTCCTTCTTCTCCCCACCTTTATATGCTGAGCATGATGTCATATAGTATGCAATATCCTTTTGGACTGAGGGTCAGCTGTCCCAGCTGTGTCCCCTCCCAATTCCTTGTGTACCCCCAGCCTAGTGGCTGGCAGGGGAGCATGAGAAGCAGAAAAAACACTTCTGTTCAGAGTGAGATATTCTGAGGATGACTAACCAGTGACAAAGTCTTGCAGACTGCAGAAAATTTGTGTTTTGAAGCAACTGTGGTGATGCTGCAGACTGAAACACTACGGTCACTCTGTGGGAGTTATTTTGCTGTAGCTCTGGTCTGATGCCATGGACTGAATGTACTTTAGCATTTGTACTACATAGCACTCTTTGGTGCACCTTTTAATTTTATTTTCAGCCATGATGAGTGGAGGCAATTAAGGGATTTACTTTGAAAGCACAATTCTGATCCAAAATATTTTTTTTACATAAATAAATCCATAAAAACCTTTAGTTACTCCTCTTATAATGCAAGAAACTTCTTACTTTAGCTGTAATTGAGTTTATAGTGTCTGTAGCAGAATTCAGAAATTTGTGAATCTGATTTGAGCTAAAATTGAAACAAAATATTATAAAATAAAAATTTAAAAAAACAATATCTGATTTTACCCAATTGCTCTTTAAAACACTAACAGAAGAAAATGTGTTTCGTTCTTGGATTATTGAGTTTTTCAAAATTTGTCTTAATGAGAAAAGTTCACGAAATCAATGACTGACGGCTTAAAACATAACAGCACAGGTTAGTCGTCATGATGCCTACTTTTTATAGTATATTCTTCCCACCCCATTTTCAGTTTCCTGTGGCAAACACATTTATTATTTACACAACACAATACTTGCTAGCTTTAGTTATAGTCCACACACCGTTCCCATGACAGTTGTTGAACAAATAAGAGAATCTTCTCTCAGTGACTGTTCAATTAAGTGTTTGGTTGTATTAAAAGTTGTTTGCTAAGGCTAGTAAAAGAGTATCTTCTTTATTATGTTACCTCAGTGGTAGAATTTATATTTGTCTATAATGATACTACATTTGTTGTTCTCTGTCGTTACCTTTCTATTATTTTTCTGTTTTGTTACAAATTCAGTGGTAAATTTGACATAACCTGTCCTTAAAAAGAACCCAAAAGTTTCAACATTTAGATTACTTTAACAAAGAACAAGGAAAAAAAAAAGCATAAATATATAAATAATCAAGTCCCTGAGAAAAAAAAACACATACATAATTTGTCTTACTGCGTAAACACATGCAGTCCTTTATTAAGAGTTTAATCTTCATGATTACAGAAGAGGCAATAAATAGAATTTCTCTTTCTATGGCTAGGGATGCTCAGGCAGAGAAGAAAAAGGTCTATCCCAGGTTTGTGATGTCTTCTGCTGAGTACTAGGAGAAGTGCTAATTGCTGAACCCCTTCTCTAAAAGCTAGCCTGTGGGTTTTTATACCAAAAGACACAAGACGTACAGGATCTGTTTTATTTTGTTTCTCTCTTACTATATTAATATTTGCTCAATAAGAAAAGTCTCCTGAAATTCTGAAACTTCCAGACAAGCAGTAAATATCCATTGAGGATTAATGAAAGTATCAGAAAAATTGCCTCATATATCTAAATTAGCTCATAGAATCTAAAGATGATAATGAATTTCAAAGAGAATTGCAATTGTATATAATGAATCAAATCTATAGATGTATGATAAGTAAATCTGGTTCTAATCACTCAGTTTCCTTCAGGCATACATGACTCCACTGCTATGACAGTGTCTTACATTTACTGTGCTTATGATGAATCATTTTCTTTGCTTACTACATGACTACTTAGAAAACTAGATTTTTATTTAGAACAAGGGAGAAATTATGAAATTATGTTAAGCTTTTATGAGAAATAAAATGACTGTTAGCACTATGAAAACTATTTTCATACTCTTCAAAATCAGAAAATGTATTTTTGACTAAGGTCAAGTTGCAGTATTTGTCCTCACATACCATAAGCAGACAATTTCTTCCTCCAATTTTCCTGTTAGTCTAAAAGTAGGGGAGGGTAAAGATTAAAGAAATTTGAACCATTCTTTCAAGAGCTTCAGTCTGTTGGCCAGATGTGTAGGTTGGAATGTAATGTAGCAAAACCGTGACAAATACCTCATATTCCAGCTGCACTGTAATCTTTAGTTTAAATGTACACTCTTGTGAGATTCATTTTTGACAGGTCCTTTACTGATATTTGGCAACACTGAAAAACATTCAGTTTCCAGTTGACTGTAGTGTTCTGCTTTGGTTTACTAGTGTGATTTTAAAATAAGGAAACTGAAGTGTCTGGTCTGAATAACAATTTCCTTTTATTTATGTAATACTAAACAGATTTATAAATCTATGCACCATTTGAGAACCAGTCCTCGATCAACAAGCCACAGAATTCTTTTCTAGTCTTGGAAGTGATTTTATGAGTTCTCCACACCAAATGTTAAAAGTTGCTAATATATACTTTTCAATTTTACTTCATAATTTACATTCAGACTGTCATTTTGTTAATTCTTCACTGCATTTTTGAATTTGAGACACATATACGCTAGGTACTGCACAAAGCTGCAGAAGAAAAACTTTGTCTACACAGAATCACAGAATCACAGAATGTCAGGGATTGGAAGGGACCTCGAAAGATCACCTAGTCCAATCCCCCTGCCGGAGCAGGAACACCTAATCAGGTCGCACAGGAACGCATCCAGGCAGGCTTTGAATGTCTCCAGAGAAGGAGACTCCACAACCTCTCTGGGCAGCCTGTTCCAGTGCTCTGTCACCCTCACCATGAAGAAGTTTTTTCTCATATTCAAGTGGAACCTCCTGTGTTCCAGCTTGAACCCATTGCCCCTTGTCCTATCACTGGATGTCACAGAGAAGAGCCTGGCTCCATCCTCCTGACACTCACCCTTTACATACTTATAAACATTAATTAGGTCACCCCTCAGTCTCCTCTTTTCCAAGCTGAAGAGACCCAGCTCCCTCAGCCTTTCCTCATAAGGGAGATGCTCCATTCCTTTAATCATCTTCGTGGCTCTGTGCTGGACTCTCTCCAGCAGTTCCCTGTCCCTCTTGAACTGAGGGGCCCAGAACTGGACACAATATTCCAGATGAGGTCTCACCAGGGCAGAGTAGAGGGGGAGGAGAACCTCTCTTGACCTACTGACCACACCCCCCTTCTGATACACCCCGGGATGCCATTGTCCTTCTTGGCCACGAGGGCACAGTGCTGGCTCATGGTCATCCTGCTGTCCACCAGGACCCCCAGGTCCCTCTCCCCTTCACTACTCTCCAACAGGTCACCTAGTTACAGGCAACTTACCTCCCATGTGATACAGTAGTTTGGCTGTAGAAGATGCACAGTGTCTCAGTCAGATTAAAGAGAATTAATTCAGGCAGGAATATGATTAATGAATTACAGAACCTGTGATTCACACTGTTTACTGGCTCCGGAGAAACATGTACATGCTTTGAGAAAGGGGGTGAAGTCTCTACTTTCGCCTATATCCTGGGGGTGGGAGTGGTATTATGGTAATGTGAACTTGCTCTCCTGCCAGATGCTTGGGATGTAGAGCTGGGAAAGGCTTCCTGATATTCTGACTGTAGTCTTCTGCTTTCATGGTCAAGCATATCGTACCATGATGATCATAAAGTAAGCAAGCTTCTTAACAATAGTTCCCATCCATTAGAAAACTTTTCTAATAGTAAAGAAGGCATTTCATTTCTATTCTAAGTTTATTCATGACCAATTGATACCCATTTGTTCTTATTACTTGTAGCTTAAATAGCTCATGTATCTTCCTAGTGTTTATCTTTCCCTCTTTTCCATCTCCCCAATATATTTAATTTGAACAGTCATATTAGACTTAGACCTTAGTTTTTCAGGTTTAATGAGCCAAAGCTTTTATTTCTTCCAGCAAGATAAACTCTCCATTATTCTTATTTTTTCTGCAAGCCTTCTGTGTACGGATTCCAGTCCAACTACAGCTCTCTCAATATAGGTGACCTTGCAAACTTTTCCCTTTCTCCGAGTGCTAGCTGCAAGTCATCACTGAATCGTTAGCTTTAAGACATCATTAATGTTGTCTATTAATCATATCCATCTCCCCTTTGGCTATTTCATTAATTTGTTGCGTCACTTTTTTATTCCCCCACCTCTTTTTTTCCCCAGTTTAATCTGAAATCTTTTGTGAAATATCTGGGGTTTTTTGACTGTGACCTAATCACATTTTCCAAACCTACTTTTTGTCCAGATCTTCTGTTACGGTTTTGGTACTCACTTAAACAATATCTAAAAGCATATCACTTTTTACTGTAGTAACTATTTGATAAAGGAGTATACCACAGCACTGGAATAACTGGGCCTTACTATTTATTAACAGACTTTGTTCTTTAATATATATCTACGAAAATACAATTCTGCCCTGAAGACATTTCCTGATAGCATTTATTTCTCTCGTAAATTCATACTAAACTTGACCCATGGGGATTTATGAGCTTTCTACTCCTTAGGCTTCATCTGTACAAAGCCGTAGACTTAGGAGCTTTATGCAAGGAAAGCAAAGTGAAATTTTCCCAATGATCCTGGACTTCTTAAGCACAAGCAAGCACAAATCTGAGCAAGTTATAGAAATGAGCTCAGTGACAGCAAAAATAAGCCAGGCTGTGCAATTTTTTTCACATTTCCTTATCTTTAGTGAGGAACTGAACTGTAAAGAATGCAGTGAGATAGTGGTACGTCACTTCTAAAGAGTTTTCCATCTTAGCACTGTATTATTCTTCTCATCTTCATCTTACCCAGGACAGGTCACTAATGTTCATCAGTCCAAAATATTTGTTTTAGTCCTGTACTGGGTTTACATGCCAAGATTTTGGTAGTGGGGTTATCAAAAATGTCCTCTGTGAGAAGAGACCAGAATCTGCCCCAGTGTCAGACAGAGCCAATTCCAGCCACCTCCATGAGGGACCCACTGTTGGCCAAGCTGAGCCCATCAGTGATGTTGGTGGTGCCTCTGTGATAAGGTACTTAAGAAAGGGTAAAAAACACTGCACAGCAGCTGTGAGAGAGAAGAGAATATTTGAGAGAAACAGCCCTGAAGAAACCCAGGTCAGTGAAGGAGAGAAGGAGGTGCTACAGATGCTGGATCAGAGATTCCCCTGCCATCCATGGAGAAGACCACAATGAAGCAGGTTGTGCCCCTGCATCCCTGGAGGACCACGTCAGAGCATACATCCAAACTGCAGCCCATGGGATGATTCCCACATCACAGCAGGTGGATGTGCCCTGCTACAGCCCATGAAGAGCCCATGCAGGAGCAGGTTTTCTGACAGGAACTGTGGTTTATGGGGGACCCATGATGGAGCAATTATGCTTGAGCAGTTCCTGCAGAACTGCATCCCGTGGGAAGGACCTGTGTTGGAGAAGTTCCCTGTGGAGAAGGGAAGCAGTGTGAGGAGAAAGATGCAGCAGTGGCAAAGTGTTACAACTTAACAGCAAAACCCATTCCCCATCCCCCAGTCACTACTCGGGATGGAGGAAGAGGTATGCCTAGAAAGGTGTGGGTCGGGAGCAGTGCTTTAATTTTTTTATCTCTCGTTATCCTGTTATTAACTGACCATAAATTAAATTAATTTCCTCAAGTCGGGTCTGTTATGCTGGTAACTGGTGAGAGATCTCCCTGTCTTTACGCTGACCCGTGAGCTCTTTCATCTTATTTTCCCAGCTTGTCCTACTTAGCAGGGGGAGTGAGAAAGGCTCCATGGGCACCTGGTATTTAGCAAAGACTAACCCACCACAGTCCTTTTCTTTTCCCTTGCTCTAGCGTGATGTTGATGCAGAATCTTCCAGAGAGTCACATGTGGGATTAGGAGCAGTGTAAAACATTTATCATGTTCCAGCTTGCCACAATAAGGATTTGTTTTATCCTCAAAGACGAATTCTAATATTTCCACATAGCTTCAGGATGAAGACCGGTTTCTAAGAATAAGATGGACTAAGCTAAATGCAAATATAGCAAGGCAGTAATATTTACTTACACCTGAACAATTCTAATATGATCAATAGGAATTTTAGTTAATTGCAGACAAGGATTACAAGCAGAATGAAGACTGTTCTGCTGCTTATTTTCTAGCACAGCTTAAGCAATATAAGATCACGTGCAAATAATGTGGAGTCTGGTATTCATTTTATAACCACCTCCTGATGTGCTTTATATTAGTATGCAGGTCATCTGACCATTCAGTTTCCTCTGATTTAATCAGGCTGCATATTCTTCAGGAAGGGATCATGTATCATTCTGAATATGTTTATATATTAGCAAGGCACCACAACAATATAGAAACCATAATATCAAACACAATAGGGCTAGAAAGGCTGTGGAGGGGTCATTGGGTTCACAGGTTACCAGATGGTAAACACTAGGTTGGATTCTGAGACATAGTTAGGGATCTCAAATCTACTTACTTATTCTGAAATAACTGTGTTGCCTTCTATCATCTGAAGATCCAGATTACACCTTTAAGGACTATGAAAATGAAATTTTTTAGGTCCCTGAACATATCCAAGAAATGTGTTTAATACCATTTGGGTGTTAGAAACCAGTAATATATCCCTTGATACAATAGGAGTAGCAATGGAGCTGTCAGGACACAGGCATAAACTCCAATTTATTAATTTATTATTTATCAATCTTGTTGCTCGTCTTTTCAGCACATGATACTTTTCCATTCCCCTTAATAGCATAGGGATTGGAAATCCGTCTGTCAAGATGAAGTGTTTTCTAAAATCTTACATTTTCAAAATCAAGAAATCTTTCTTGCAGCAATGAAAGCTGGAGTTCTCCTTACCTGCACCTCTGCATCTGCCCCATCCTATCACAGTTCACACATATATTGCTGACAGAGCTTCTTTACGCTGTTTTCATGAAACTTTACCAATATTGCTTTATATGGCACTTATGCTACATAAAATCTTCACTATATAACTGGACATTTTAGAATTGGGTTAATTGCATAATTTATGATTATATTGAAGTTATAGAATAACTAAATGAAAATTTCATTTTACCATGTAATGAATCCATATTCTTCATTCCACGGGGTCATGATTAAATAAGAATGTTTATCTTCAGAATGGATTTGCTAACCATAGTTTCTTGACAAAATGAATGCAACTGTGAAGTGGAAACAGAGATCAGTAAATTATTTTATTTAATTTCTCTAAATCAGGACAATTCTGTGTCCTGTAGTTCCTAAGATACATGTATCTTTAACATTATGAAAGAGTTAAAGAACACACATGCTGGTGTAATGCTCTAGACTCTATATACAGCGTTGTTCAAGCAAATTGTTGGGAAAAAAAAAACCACTCTGCCTTATACTTTCTTCAGAGCAAACGAAAAGCTTCTTTGCCTTTTAGAAGGCAGATGTAAGTATAGAAGGTGCTTCCTAACACAGCAAGAGAAGGTGTTTCATTAAAGGGAAATGAGATACTGCTATCCATGCAGGAGACACCTAGTTTGGTATGAATTCCATTAGAAATATAGTGCAAGAACGTGGAGATTTTATTGCAAACATAGCCTAAGGAAGCAGTGAAATTAAGAATTTCTGCCTAGCCTGTGCTGGAGTATAGTAGGTTAAAGCCAGTCCTATAGTCTCTTACAATCACTTCTCTGTCTTAATTATACAAAATTATATTCACAAAAATACTCTTTCTAGGCAAAGGGAAAAATCATTTTATCTTCCCCCCTCCACCGTTAGTGAAGTACACACAGTATATGCCACCATTAAAAAATACATCCAAAGCTCAGGATAGCAAATATGTGTTGAAACTTGGATAAGGATGATCAAATCATTATGACTCAGATGTGGTTTCCAGAAGGGACTAGCATGTAGACTGAGCTAGGCAAAAGACTGACAGTTTGAAAAACGGTCTCACATTTTATCTTCATGGCTTTTTATAAACCCTTAAAAAGAAACACAGTTAGTTTCCCTGAGAAGCAAGTAGCTCAGGAAGTCATCTTCATATGTATACGTTTTCACAGAATCATAGAATCATAGAATGGTTTAGGTTGGAAGGAAACTTAGAGATCATTTAGTTCCAACCCCCTGCCATGGGCAGGGACACTTTCCACTAGACCAGGTTGCTCAAAGCCACATCCAGCCTGTCCTTGAACACCTCCAGGGATGGGGCAGCCACAACTTCTCCAGGTAACTTGTTCCAGTGTCTCACCACTCTCACAGTAAAAATTTTATTTCTAATATCTAGTCTAAATCTTCCTTCTTACAATTTAAATCCGTTACCCCTCGTCCTGTCACTGCATTCTGCAAAGGTTAAGATAAATCTGACCTACCACAGAGCATACTGGTAGGCGATTCTGAGTTTAGTCTGTACGTTGAATCAGATGGTTTCACTGAAGTAAAGAGGCTTCTTTTTTTTTTTTCTGGAAATAGTTTTGTAAATCTGGAATAATTTTGAATATTATCATATATTTGGGTTTGGTTTTAGGTTTATATCTCAGTACTTCTTTCTGTTCATGTGTATATAAAATTAATCTTTTATCTTTTAATAGCCACAAAAAACTTTAATGTTTCTATCATCATTTCTTATGATTGTCTCCGTATAATTGATACTCTGTTATTCAGAGTCAATACATTTTTTGCCAACTCTTTAACCTTTGATAGTAAGAATAATGGGTTATTTTCTGAGCATTTTATTAAGAATCACTGCATAAGAAATAAAGTAAAATAAGCCACCTTATCAGTTAGTAATTTTAAAAATTTCAGATAGCTGAAACTTTTGAACTAAGACAAAAATGCATCATCTGCAAGACTATCAGCTTTAGTTACGATACTGTGCATTTCTAAACAGAAATGCTATTTATCAAATATAAACTATGCCACTCACGCAAATAAAATGACATGAGAGCGTAAGTTTTATGCACTTAGTTTCACAGTTTATAGCTTTTTACCAATTATGACCTAAGATTACATTCCATTGTCCATAGTACTTGCACATATCAGACATCAAAATTCTTAAAAACAAAACAAGAAAAAAAATCAGTTGTGTAGTATAATAAAACTAAACATTAAGAAATTCTGTTTAATCTGAAAACTACACCTATTCTTCTTTTTAAATTATTTTCTACTTATATTCATTTATTTAGTCCTACTGTTCTCCGACAATGCCAAATTGCTTATATGATTTTTGTCATCCTGTCTGTTTCTCTGAATTAGGATTTCAGTAAAAATATATCAGCCTATGGGAAAAAAAAAAAAGCCTGTTTAAAGTCTAGTGTTTATCAATATTCAGAAACACTGGGAGGCATGCCAGATATATTACTTTAGATTAATTCAGTTATAGATTAACAATGCATGATTTAAAAATGAAAATTAAAATGGGCTATTTAGCAGATGTCAGATTTTATCAAAATATCTGATCTCTGTAAGAGACGACAAGATGTGTTTTTGTGGATATACTCTAAGCTCGTAAGACTCTAGCCAACTTCATGTCATTTCAGAGTTGAAAAAATGGCTACAAGGATGAAACAGACCTCTTGACTTGAATGAACTGAAACATCACCTGAATCTCTCCACCACTCACATGGAATTGAAAATCTTATCATGCCCTGAGCATTTAACTTTTAGAAAACTACAATGAACCAAAATGATACCTGCACTTATTGTGTGTCAGTAAAAAACAATTCACATTGTTTAGCAAAAGAATAAATGGAGAAGAATGAATAGACTTAATGGTTATCCACTGGATCAAAAGTGAAAAAAAATCAGTTCAGTGCCACACTGAAAAGACACTATAATGGAAATAAGGAACAAAAAAAAACCAAACCCTAAATAAAATAAAAATTCTAAGTTGAATGTCAACAAATATTTGTATTTAAGATTCCCTAGATTTTGGCATAGTCACTTAAGGTTACTTTGCTGCATGTTCCATTGATTAGACAAGAAAGTAGGAGAAAAAAAATGGAGCAGAATGTATAATGCAAATAAGTCTTCAGTTCCAAGTGTGTGGCTAGAGAAAGATTATTTCTTCCAGATTAATAAAGAAGAGGAATGGAACACATTCATTTCCTAAAGAGAGACCTCTCATATTTGAGCTAAACTTCATTAAATAACAACTGTGATTGTCTGAACTAGAAGAATCATGACAGTGACACAACTAGTCACTGACTTGTATGTGCTTACTGTTACAGGACACTTGTACCATGTACTTTAACTGTGTAGAGCTCCCATTCTTTGTGGAATTTATAAAACTCCTCAGCTTGCAAACAAGCTCTCAGCAAAAAATAAAACCTGTGATTTTCCACTTAAGGACAGCACACCAAGCTAATTCAATGGGTTTTAGATGTAATAGCAGTAGACACTCCCTTCTTAGATTAAATCAGAAGGGAGCACCACAGGCAGTTAAATATTGGTGACCTAATGCCTTTTCAATATATTTAATTATATCTTTCTATTAGTTTCAAATGCAAATCTGTATCCAGATATCAATGCCAAAAACCAATCTACGATCGTCAAAACTTACTTTTATATATGCAGATTACAGAATGCTTCCAAAAGGCAAAATTACATTTTTTGAAAGGTATCTGGTCTTATTTTAAATTTCAGTTCTTGGTTTATCCACCACCACCTGTGGTGAGTGTTTCAATGCATAATTATCATCATTGCTAAGAAATAATTTAAAGGTTAATTTTGTCTAACCTCACATTCAAGGCATTGGATCATGTCATCCTTTTATCTGCAAGACTAATAAAAAGACTGTGGTTACTCATGCATAATGCATTGTGACTAAGTTATATTTCCCATACTTCTCTTTGACAAAATGAACAGGTGGAAGCCTTTAAGTCTCACAGCTAAGGCCTTCCCCTGAAACTTAAATGCTCTTCATGTTTCTTCTGTTGTCTTCTGTACTTCGTCTTGAAGTTTGGTCATCTGAATCATATATAATATTCTAGTAGCAATATTTCCAATTCTCTTCCTCTTAAATTTTTTATTGTTTTTTTTAATTATAAAAGCTACATCACTGCACGTAGAATTTGCCTGAAAATGGTCATCTATGAACATCCTCAAATCCTTCTCTGAGTCATAGCTAACCTGAGCTGCAGTTCCCTGTCCTAAAAATGTTGCCTATATTCTTTCCACCAAAGATATTACATCAAGATTCTTCTGCTAAAATATGTTTGGCTGAACAGTGCTCGTTTATCAGAATAGTTTGGATTACTCTGTAAAATTTATACCTACTTTTTATTTACTAACCTATAAATGTCTGTCACATGAAAACTTTATTGCAAAGGCATTTTATAAACCGAGTAGCAGTGAAGGCATTGGGAAAGAAGAGCAATGTTACTACCAGCAATTGCATTCAGAGATCTGTCAGTAAGCCTATGTTTCATCTAAAAGTACTGATTAACTCAACTGAATGTATGAATATGTAAAAATAAATTACTATGTATTTCTAGTTAAATGTATTCTTTGTCACCACACTTTATTCTACATATCTATAATCTGTCATGAAGCAAATAAATAGAGAGCAAACATACTTGATCAAGCTTAATTTTCATCAAATATTTCTGAAAAGCATTCATTGTAATTTTTAATTTCTAATTCTTTGTTCATAAGAATTCCTATTTAATTGTTCAGTTACCCTTCTGTTAGGCTAACCAATCTGGAGTTCTATTGGACAACCTTTTTTACTGTCGTCTGTGCTCTATTTCTTCTCTTCTAAACAGTGATATATGGACTATTTTGTCATACAGTGAACGATTTGTATTTTCTATCTTTAATTCTCTCTTGTGTTCTCTCTTGCCTTATGAGGAAAACTTCATATATTTTGCTGCATGAAGGTGAAGATGTAGTTTATGGTGAAAGGATACATTACAGTGAGGTAACAGTTTTGAAAAAGGTAAGAGCAAATGAGAGAATCATAAATTCATAAGAATATCGTAATCATATAAATGATCACATGGAAAACAAGCAGGTTATTGACGACAACCAACATGGCTGTACCAAAGGAAAATCGTGCCTGACGAATTTGGTGGCCTTCTACGACAGAGCCATGGCGCTGGTGGATAGAGGAAGGGCAACAGACATTATCTACCTGGACTTGTGCAAAGCCTTTGACACAGTCCCACATGACATCCTTGTCTCTAAGTTGCAGGGACATGGATTTGACGGAAGGACCACCTGCTGGATAAGGAACTGGCTAGACAGCCGCACTCAGAGAGTGGTGGTCAATGGCTCAATGTCCAAGTGGAGACCAGTGACAAGTGGTGTTCCGCAGGGGTTGGTACTGGGACCAGTGTTATTTAACATCTTTGTTGGAGACATGGACAGTGGGATGGAGTGCACCCTCAGCAAGTTTGCTGATGACACCAAGCTGTGAGGTGTGGTGGACACGCTGGAGGGAAGGGATGCCATCCAGAGATACCTTGACAGGCTGGAGAGGTGGGCCCATGCAAACCTCATGAAATATAAGAAGGCCAAGTACAAGGTCCTCCACGTGGGTCGAGGCAATCCCAAGCACAAATACAGGCTGGGCAGAGAATGGATAGAGAGCAGCTCTGAGGAGAAGGACTTAGGGGTATTGGTGGATGAGAAGCTCAACATGAGCCGGCAGTGTGCGCTTGCTGCGCAGAAAGCCAACTGTGTCCTGGGCTGCATCAAGAGAAGCATCAGCAGCAGGTCAAGGGAGGTGATTCTCCCCCTCTACTCTGCTCTTGTGAGACCCCACCTGGAGTACTGTGTTCAGGTGTGGGGCCCCCAACATAAAAAAGACCTGGACCTGTTGGAGAGAGTCCAGAGGAGAGCCACAAAATTAATCAGAGGGCTAGAGCACCTCCCCTATGAGGACAGGCTGAAAGAGTTGGGGTTGTTCAGCCTGGAGAAGAGAAGGCTCCGAGGAGACTTAACAGCAGCCTTCCAGTACCTGAAGGGGACCTACAGGAGAGATGGGGAGGCACTCTTTGTCAGGGAGTGCAGTGGGAGAACAAGGGGTAATGGGTATAAGCTAAAAGAGGGTAAATTTAGACTAGACATTAGGAAGAAATTTTTCACTATGACGGTGGTGAGACACTGGAACAGGTTGCCCAGGGAGGTTGTGGATGCCCCATCCCTGGAGGTGTTCAAGGCCAGGCTGGATGAGGCTTTGAGCAACCTGGTCTAGTGGAGGGTGTCCCTGACCGTGGCAGGGGGTTTGGAGTTTTATGATCTTTAAGGTCCCTTCCAACCCAAACCATTCTATGATTCTATGATTCTATGATCACTGAAAGAGATTTCAGGAGATTTGAGTCCAGCTTTCTGCTTGAAGCAGGACTGTCATCAATGATTGCCACTCAGGATCAGTTCAGCCAGGACCAGGTCTAACCAAAGCTAAACTTTTTAGTCTTTATAGCCAGGACTTTCTAGCCAGGACTTGGAAAACTCTGCTCACTACGGGCTGGCAGACAGTCGATCGTTACCCTCAGAGTGGAACAGTCCAGTCAATTTTAAATCCCATTAACAAACTGCTCATTCATCCCAGTTTCTGAAATTATCAAAAACCTTACTTTAAACAAGGAATATTACTATCATTCTCCCCTCATTAAATTAAACTGTCGCTTCCTCATAGAAAGCAGTCAAGTTGCTAAAACATGATTTACTATTCCTAAATCTGTGCTGACTTGCCCTAATTCCCACTCCTTTTTGTTTGGATTCTTTTAAGCCTTTAAGACTTCAAGACTGGCAATTAAAAATCTCATTCTATAGAAACATAATCAAGATCTTTAAAAATTTCTCTGATCAGACTATGAGGAAAAGAAGAAAATAAGCCTATTTACCCAAACATAAGCAACAGGATGAGTATGGTTACTCTTAACTTCATACATGTACAGTTCAGATATCATCCTCTGAGCTAAAAAACCTATACTGTCTTTATATTTTAGAGGCAAATAGAGACATCAGAGGAAACTGTGTGGAGGTTACTGTCAGGTCTGTAACTCAGTATGAGCAAGGAGCTCCCGAGATCCAGACTTTCAACACTTGACTGGACTAGTCAGCCAGTCTCTTGTACAGGATTTCTCAAAAATCTAGTCAAATCTCATGTCCTGCATAGAAAGTAGGTTACATAGCCTTTTACATGACTCAGTGTTTTCCAGGTGCCTTATGAGTTCTTTAAAAATAGAGTGAATTTTCTTATATACCACTGGTCTTAACTTGAATCTGAAAAGAAACTGAACACAAACATGTGCAGAGTCCAAAGAGGATTTTGGAGGTCCTACTGCCTCCAAAGTTATGGCTGTCAGTAGAGGCACTGAACTGGAATATAGGGGGTGAAAATTCAAGTTGTACTCTAGGCTGCTGCTCAGGACCAAGGGCATACTTTTTGGTTTGCCATATCTGTAATACTTATCGGGAATTTTTTTTGAATTGCAGTGTAGGAAAACTGGTCAAAATCAGGGCAACCCTTCCAGTATGACTGCCAGAAGGCCATGCTTAGTTTAAATCTGGCAAAGAAGAAATTTGGACTCAATTTTCTGTCATGTCCAGTATGAGTTTCCTTACAACTGTGATATTTGTCTTTTTAGATCTGTTTTCCATCTTTATATGATTTTGACCAGATATCCTGTCCTGGAACCAGAAACTATTTCTGATGAAAGGAGAATCAATAACCATGTTTTGAAAAGTCTTTTTAATATCAGTAGCAATTTTTGCATGACTGTGACAGAATTTACAGCATTCCCCTTCTGATAATTTCCAAAGTGCTGCTCATAATAGTATGATCTGTCCTCCTAGAAGGCTTATATTAACAGAGGAATATGCTGTTACCCCCACTTCTTGGATATCATCAATTACAGTCATTCTCAGTTGTGGTGAAACATTTTATTTCTAACTTATCTCTAAATATTGAATAAATAAGGTTATAAGAATAAAATAGCCATTTATCTGACAAAATGTCATGTACCTCATTGGTTTTTCTCCAAATATCAAGTGTGGTAATAAAGTATATTATTTATTTAATTTAGGAAAAAAATATAATTAAAGTACAAAAGATAAAAATCTTGTGGTTGGAGTATACTAAATATATGACAGTACATTATAGGAAATAATCTGAGCTTTTTATGCATTAAGAAAAAAAATATCAAATCTGTCCATGGCTAAAGAAATAAGTTTATTTGTAAAAAATTTCAAAGCTTTAAATTTTTAGCATCAATATAGTTTTCTTTCCCATGTAATAAAAAATGTGTACTGATTAAAAAAATTTTGGTTTGAGAAAAAGTAAAAAACTTACATTTTAGCTAGAATGTATACAGTGTTACTTCTTGAAGTTTTTTGTTTGTTTGTTTGCTTGCTTGCTTGCATAAATTTTAAAAATATAGAACACATGCAGTCCACTGCAATCAAAAGACTACATAAATTTGAGGAATATTTCTGCATTAATCAAATGTAAGTTCAGATGTCTGTAGTGGATGTATTTTCATCTTAAGCAGCCATCAAGAATTTCCTTTAAAATCAGGAAGAAGAATAAGCACATCTGATGCAATGCACCTGATCTGTTTCAGGTTTCTACATTAAGATAAGATAAATCAGGTTCTAGAAGTGCCTATTTCTCTTCCCTGGCTTTAAAAAAAATGTTCCGCGGAGGATGTTAAGACAGGTTTACATGTACAACAATTCATTTCCGGGATCTGTAGCTGATGACACCCATCAACTCCAGCAATAAAAGTTACATTTAAGGACAATGAAAAAAACAGAGGAGAAAGAGAGGTAAAAAAAAATGGAAATTAAAAAGGGAAAGGAAAATATTTTCCCAGTGACCAGTTAAGAAGGGAAAAAAATGAGGGTCTCTGTGGATGAACGTCCTCTTACAAACACCTTTTCCAGTGCAACAAGTGCTCCCTCCAAATACCTTTTCTAAAGTAACTGCATAGTTTTCATAGGATCACCTCAATCTCGTTGCTCTGATTTATTATGTTAATAGTGCTAGATTGGAGCATACTTTGATCAGTTGCAGATGTTGCAGAGCTAATTGACTTTTAAAGCTGTGTACATGTGCATTATTGGGAATGTTTATGGCTCTCTAAATGGCTACTTTACTAATGCTATCTACAAAGTTCTATTTGTTCCCTAGTGTAAGATTATAAACTAAAAATTATGAAGCAAGTTTTGTAAAATGGGGGAAGAAAAGGCAACTCAAACGTTAATTGCAGCCACCTCCTTCAAATTGACATTATAGCCATAGCAATGTTTTCAGAACCTGCCAGTGCAAAACAAGAAGGATAAGTATACTTTGGAGTACGAGGATAAAAGGTAGTAGTTACAGTGGTATGCAGGGACATGTAGGTGGAAGGTTATGAACTGAAAAGGGAAACTGCAATGTTCTGAGCTAAAGAGCTGGAAATTGAAGACCCTTAGGTCAAAGTAGTTTCCCATAGGAGTCTAGGCAATTTTCTTTTGTGTAGGTCTACTCTTTAGAAGTTTGAAATTTGGACAGAAAAATTCATGTTCGTCTCAGTTCCTCATTTAGAAGGTAAGAATGTCTATTTTTGCTTTCTTTCCATGTTTACATTTATTTAGATAGCCAGATTCTCTCAAGCCTTCAATCTTTTTAACTTTAGGCATAGTGCTTACAAAAATGAAGTCCTTAGCACTTCCATAACATAACTAACTACAGCATTTTAGCCCTATTTTTACCTTATACTTTTCTTCTAAATTCATAGGAATCAAAATCAGGAGGAGGTACTACTTTACTCAAGGTATTTCTCAATATTATATACTCAGAACAGATAGAGGCTAAAATCTTGGCTACTCTGAAGTCAAGAAAACTGCAGCATTTCAATTTGGAGATGTGAGAATGACAGATAAAGAAATTGTTCTCTTAAAAAGTGAGGAACCATATGATTATTATTATTTACCATATTGTGTTCTGAGTGAATTTACTCAGCAACTTAACAAAGGAGGAGATGGAAGATAAAAGCTCAAACAACAAAAATGATAAAAGTTCTTACCTTTTTGCTGAACCATCAGCTGATGTCCAGCATATGAGAAATACTTGGAGTCCTAATAGCAACAGGCTATGGTCTACTGAGGAATCCCAAACGAAGATAAAATTATTTTGCAGCTGTTTTTTTCCCCCTAGACTGCATAAAAACTTGTTCACCTTGAAGAGAATTAATCAGAGAATCATCATTCTGCTACATTTATGGTACGCTTTCTGGAAGTGTTGACTTTTATTTCACTGTTATTTAAGCATTTCACTGCAGGGGAACCGTTCTTAATAGCATCATTAAGAAGTATTGCAAAAACAATTTCCCATACTACATTTGCAAACCAGAATATGTAATGATGGGATAGTCGTTAACCACGTTGCCCAGTATTGTGCAACAGGAGGCATAAATGAGATTGTAAAGCTAAATGACAATTAGTATCCTAAGAGGTTGACATTTATAGAGAGAATAAAAGGATTTCTGTTAACAGAAACAACCTGATTTAGAGAAGACTTTGGTACACATGGTGTTTACACAAATTGCTATTCTACTTTATATTGTCCTAGAACAATTTGGATAGTGACGTTCATTTGATGTTTTTGTTAGAATGGGTAGAATAATTTTTAGTCTTGTTCTGTGATTTCTAATTAGTATCTAAAACTTTTATCTTTATGGTTGCCAAAAAAAAAAAAAAGGGTTACAGTATATCTCTATATGATGCCATCAGGCCTGGAATCTCCTGCCACTGAGAGAGAGACTCCCTGTAATCCAGAGTAGGTGCTCATGGCTTAAGTCCAGAGGGGAATGGGCCAGAGATTATGGGTCTTTTATTACTTCATAGGGTCTTTTCCCCTCCTCACGCCATTGGGGAGTGAGTGGGATGAGGGGGTCCACAAAAGTGTCAAAACAATAAATGCAAAAGGAATAGGTATGTTAAACATGATTTATTCATCAAAACTGTAAGTCTTTAGATGATAACTGCAAATGGAAGTGTGGTATAAACGGATTCTGTTTTTAAAATTAAAATTCTCATTCATAACAAAAAAACAGCCAAAGTTAATACTTGACTCCTAAGGGCCTTGTTAGTTCCTCCACTTTTTGGATGATCTTTGAAGATCCCTTCCAACAAAAACCACCATATAATTCTACGATTTCATGAAAGTAAGTATTTGTCCAATTTGTCTTTCTGTAATCACAAGGTGCACACTTACAGAAAGTACTCTATAGAGGGAACAAAATGCTCTGGGGATTTACAGAAGAGCATTAGTTCATATGGATCATAGACGTACAAACTTACATGTCTTGAAAAAAGCCTTCAGCTTATATAAGTGGACAGGGTTCTTCTTTGTTGTTATAAAAGAATAGTAATTACTTTAGCTTTCCAATGACTGCACTGGAAACTTATAGCTGAGTAAAAATGACTGTTTCAAATTGAAGACAAGAAATAACATCACAAAAGAGTTATAAAGCAAGAGTAAACATGGAATAAAGAACAAGGACAGAAAACACTCAGGTTAGTATAAAGAATGGGGGCAGAGTAAAAAGACAATAGAACAAATAGCTAAACAATTCCAAAAAATTACATTTTATCAGATGTAATTGAAGAGATAATAGTAAAGGGAGAGAACAAAGGAATAAGGCAAAACAGAGCCTCTAAATGGTGAAGGACATAAAAAAAATGTTTTATTTTCTGTCACTGTGTCAGAATATACATAACACTAATCACAATAGATTGGGGGAGTATGTCCACGTTTTCTGTTGTGGCATTGTGCCATTTAGTCTTTTGCAGTCATTTGGGCAATTCCACAGCTAGTGAGTGACACACACCGACTGCAGGTCTTATTCATCAAATAGCAAGCTTACTATCATAATGAGAACACCATAGGCTTGATATAAATCCCACTGAAATAAATGGGAGCAATTCAAACAAGAGTTTGTTCACAGTACTTTTTTAAAGTGTTTCCTGAAAAAGCAGTGGCTGACAGACTCTGAGCCTTACAAGATTGTTATCTCTATAAGAAAATTTTGATAAGTTGTTTCCCAAATAGTATCATGAAATATATTTTTAACTTGAAGGGAGGTGGGGTGGTTGGCTGGTTTATTTTGGAATAGTAGACTTTTAGAATTAAAAAAAAATGTTAAAATAATTATGTTAAAACCATTAAATGATAACATTAAAGGGACATCAATATTGCCTGCAAAAAATAATTTTTTTCTTTTTATTAATTTTAGGTTTATACTGCAATTTTCCTATGTTTTTATCAAAAGCACAAATGATAGATTCCTGGCCTGATGTCCAGTTTCTACAGTGATAGAAGTAATAGAAGGTTCTACAGTGGATGTGTTATTTTCTTCAGTTATTTTCTTCTGGCTAGAGACTGGCTGTATTTCAGGAAGTTTATCAAATGAGACACTAACTAGTCTTGATCCCAAAGGAGCTTGCCAACTCCTATATTGCTATGATGCTATGAAGAAACTTTAGTTTTATGACAATGACACTTTCCTGAGTATGATAATTTCATGCAAATGTTCTATTAAAATTAAATCACATATCACATACTGTTTTTTCTCTTGACACAATTATTTTAGTATCTCTAAATGTTAACACTTTATTATGTATATTTAATACTTAATTTTAAACACTTCTCTATATCCTAACTTTAGCATTTGCAATTCAGTATTGAAATTTTTCTTTTCTTTTTTTTTTTCCCCACAGTTGGACTTGTTTGCTGAATGTCTGTAGATTTTTACTCAATATGACCTGAAGATTATATAAGATAAGTATATACTTATCATTTTGTTGCAGAAAATTTTACATATTATTATACAGTTTTTCAGTTATGGATGATAGTAAGGTTACAAGGCAACAGGAAACACTTTTTTCACTCTGAGGGTGACCAAGCACTAGAACAAGTTGCCCACAGAGATTGTTGAGTCTCTATTCTTGAAGATAGTCAGCACCTTTGTGGACGTGATCCCAGGCAACTGGTTCTAAGTGGTTCTGATTGAGAAAGTGGGTTGGACCAGATGACCTCCAGAGGTGCCTTCCAACTTCAACAATTCAACAATACATCTGTGTGTGTTGCCTTTGCATAATATGGTGATCTAACTGGCACGTTACAACAAATACATGTATGACAGGATGACGTAACAGTAGGTAGATGAAAAATACAATGTAAGAAATATTATTGTAAATTTCAACAATAGAAATTTATTTAGATATTTAAATATCTTTAAAAGTAGCCCTTTTTCTATTTTTTTTTCTCTAATATGGATTTTAAGGTTAAAAGCCTTCATGTCTCAAAAGAGGTGGCAATTGCAGTTCTGTTTTTCTTCAGTTTCTGTATTGGGAACTCCGATATCACCATATCAGAAATACTCCAGAAAAGGATAATACCATACTTTCTGCCTCAAAAGCTCATTTGGCATGTCAGATATTTAATGCTCACCTTTCCAACAGTACAGCTCTTGACAGGCAGGGACTTTTCCTGAAAGATACAGAAATTCTGTGCTTGTGTAGATAGTTGTGGGATCCTATTTTAATAAATCACTAGAGCTTTACGATAAAATGATTTGGAAACAAACCCATCATCTTCTGCATCAAGTGATTAAAAAATGAAAGCTGGATTAACTGAAAAAATGCATTTATTCGTCTGAAGTGTCATTTACAATTAAATAGGTAAGATAAGTTGCTAACAGCAGGCTGATTTTTTGTTTTACTACTGAATCCAGTATTAGTGAATCAGACTATTAATGACAAGATTTTCTGCACCAGTAAACAATATCTCTAGAAGAATATTGACATTTAATGGCTGAAGAAAGAAAAAGTGGTCAACTAACAAGAATCCATATGGTATCAGCTGCATAAACAATTAAACAATTTGTACATAACATATTCCTGTTGTCCTTAAATACATCTTTATGTTTCCTCTAGGAAAAAATGTATATATTTAATACGAATAAATACTGTGTATGCTTACCTAGGATCAAAAACCACTGAGCAATCATGCACTATGTATACCAAGTAAAGATTAAAAAAAAAATCCAGCCTGCCAGTAAAGACAAATTACTTAAAAAGGAAAATTACTTAAAAAACTAGGTTTGAACACAGTGCTTTAAATTAAATACATATTAAAGTGAATTTTTAGTGTAAAAGGGACTGGTTTGATGTCTTGCATGGTTGTTTTCATTTAGGGAACAGAGACATAAGACAAAGCAATAAAATGTCCCATGCCACTCTCTATATGGTGTAAAGCAAGACATAACGCTTAAATTAACTTTAGTTTCTGGGTATCTCAGAGATTTTAGTAGAAAATAAAAGGTGATTCTGGAACAAAAAATTTACTACATGCTAACTCTCATCGTAGCCCCAGATCTAGTGGAATTCATAAGCCACAACTTCCCACCTCAATATCCTTTTATTTAATTGAAAAAAAAAATCTTTACAATACAAGTGTACTGAGGGTTTTTTTAGTATTTTGTTTTTTAAGCAAAATTATAATTTTATTTTAAAGTTGTAAAAGATGTGACAAATCATCATGCAACTAACTTGAAAAGACAAGATGCTTAAAAACTCATCTTTTCCAAACTCTATCATCTGGTGCAATAAAAGACAATAGCAATCCACAGAAACATATTTTTATGTCTTTTGACCTGCACAGCTTCATTGAAAACCATTGTTTATGGAAATTAATGTAGTGCAAGCTGAAAGGAATTAGAAGTTATTAAGAGAAAAATGAAGCTACAGCCTATTTTCCAGATTTCCATGTGCTGTACAGCCACCAGAGGACAATCCACACAGGCAGTGTTCAGATAGTGCCTTATTTTGAATTGCAGTGTTGTTACTGGAACTGGGATTTTGGATTTAAAACTGAAGTCTCAATAGATATTCTGTTCATGTACAGATCCTGTGTCAAAACCTCATAAAGATGTGCACCAGCCCTCACCAGTAACATTTTTGTTTTCAGGGAAGGGAAACTTCACATAGACAAGGTGGAAGAAAACCATGGTGTGAGAAATGCCCACTTCTCAGGCTCTTGTGTTTATCACAGATCAGCTGCACCAGTGCCAAAACTTGTAAAGGAAAAAAAACCCTTTTCTTTTTTTCCTATGAAAAAAAAAAAAAGCTAACTTTTTCCTTTTAGAGAGAAGAGATCCTTTTACACTTGACTTCTTCTCCCAGCCACTCCTTACAGTCTATAGGGTAAGTCCTGATGTCCCACACTTTCACCCTCAGTGAGGTCTCATTTTTCTTTGCCCACTTACCCATTGGAGACAGAAGGAGCTCAAGCCTTGATTTCATAGCATTGATAATATCACCACACACCACCTGCATACATATCACAGTTGCATTTAAACATGCATTTTGAGCTGACACTTGGTCTAATTCTTGCTTATTCCTAACTTTAGTTTTTTGAATCATCATTGACTTCAGAGAGGGTATAATGCATTTTAACATTGTAACAGACCTCAGCATCAAATCTACTTAGGTCATTCCACTGAACTGCAAACATAATACACTGAACATTAACTCTGAAAATAATCCCATTCTCAGTAGCACAAAATAAAAGGTCTAATATGAGAAGACTCTTTCATCTTTAATTTACAAGACGTAGTTAGAGAGTACATTGTAAATATTATTTTGCCTAGCGCTTACAGAAATTGCTCCTCAAATATTTTATATACAATCTCTACTAGAAAGAGGACATTAGAGGTACAAATTCAAGATTTCATATTAAAATTTAAATACATGCTCACTCTTTTTACAAATGTAATATAGTTAAATTTTCTCATCTTGGGAGGGTTTTGTAAAAAATTAATATGCTCCTTGAATTCGTTATTAAAACCCCATACGTCAGTTTACAAACATGGGTATTACATTTTTATTGTCTTTCTTCTTCAAAGCTATTGATGAATTAAGTGATCAATAAAGTTCCAGAAAGCTTTAATAATAATATGACTGGGTTAACACTTTAAATGCAGAAAATTAAAAGTATAAGGAAATCGTGCATGTCCTTCATCTTACATACAAGATTGTTGCTAATTTTAACCGAGCTGTGCTTTTGCAGTCAATATTTTCAATTTTAAAATTAGATTATTCGGGACAACATTTGTACCTCTGTGTGTATATAAAACACCAGCATCAAATATAAGAAATGTCATAAGTAAGAACTGTTAGAGTTATTAAATTTTGCCCAAAATCTGATGAATAGATTAGTAGCTGCAATCATCAATTTCATGCATGTGTGCCAATAAATCCTCCATAGACCGTAACACATTGGAACTTCATTCAGACTTCAAACTTCTAGCATGAGGAACATGGCCCTGTATCACAATAACATGTCTGCTTTCATCAGTGTCCACATCACTAAGTAACATCAGTAATCACTCTCTGTACACTATGTAATTTTGAGGCTTTTTACGTCGAAGAAAATTATCTTATTTTTGAACAGGGACTCATAATACACTAATCTCCTTCCAAGTCTTACTGCATGATAATTACATAGTCTGATAGGCCAATATCAAAATAGGGAACTTTGACGACAAAGAGAGTTGTGAGAAAGCTCAGGAATGATCTGGAATTTAAAACTGGTATGTCCCAAAAGCCAATCTAATACTCTAATCTGGAAACCACCTCTTCACTTGATGAAAATCCTTTAAAATTGTTCCTCATGTGTCTTAGTGAAAACTGGATTGATAAAGAAGGATCTCACAGCATTTACTTGGCTCTGGCAGTTTTTATGTCAATGAACTATGTAGTTTGAAAGTACAATATATAAAAGGAGGCATACTAATGCCAGTTATTGTTATTGTAGTTAATAAATTCTCAGCACATTCAATACATAATTTTTGAATACCAGCATGTTTTCAACATGCTTGGTCTATTTGTCTTATTTCCAGTAACTTGGAAATAAGGAAATAGGTAGCAAAATATTAAACAGATACCATTGCTAGCAAATAACTGAGGCAGTACTCCTCATTACCATAGATACTTTACTAACCATAGAGTCACAGAATCATAGAACGGTTTGGGTTGGAAGGGACCTTAAAGATTATTGAATTGCAACCCCCCTGTCATGGTCAGGGACACCTTCCACTAGACCAGGTTGCTTAAAACCTCATCCAGCCTGGCTTTGAACACCTCCAGAGATGGGGCATCCACAGCTTCTCTGGGCAACCTGTTCCAGTGCCTCACTACCCTCATAGGAGAAAATGTCTTCCTAATATCTAATATAAATCTACTGTCTTTCAGCTTAAATATTTTGCTAATACTTCCTTTTCTGCAATGGTAAAAGAAGGCAGGCAATAACAACTGCGTGTGACTCTGCAAAATATGATTGGATCTAATAATTTATTAAAAAATTCTGTAGAACAAAAAGCACAAACAAATAGTGGTTAAAAAAGACAAATATTATTTTCAATAACTTTTTCTATGTTATTTTTTATTATTTAGTATCTGCTGTTCCTTCAGAGTTTGTGTGTGGAGTGGTCATGTTGCAGTATCATCTTCTGGATAAGATGCAGGGAAAAAAATAGTCCATGAAGTAGTATGTACAATGAAAGTACATACATACCTTCACTATAAACTCATTGTGTTTTTCAGTAATAGATTTGTTGAAAAAGACCTCGCGGGGTGTATCTGCTCTCATATAGTTTGTTCCACACAGAGTTCTGTAAGCAAATTTGGTTTACAGCTCTCTTATTACGACATTTCAGTCTGAAATCACATGATCATCTGCTGTGTTATCTAGCTAGATACTGACATAGTAGGACACCATATATAAAAATTCTCACTGAAAAAAAAAATCTCTAATTCAAAGTCAATTCAGCCATTGATTTAGTATACTATGTTGCTAAAAAACACAGCAAAACAAAACAACGTATAAAGCCTCCATAATTTAAGATTAAATCATTTTTACCTGAGAATAGTGACAGAGGTAGATACTTACATATATAAGTACATATATACACATACACATGCATGTACACACATATCTGGTGGAGACGACAATGTTTCTGCAATGTTGCTGATAGGATCAAAATATGCCTATTAATTTTGCATTTCTGTCGTTTTTGTAAAGCACCATCAGTCTTTAGGGGACTATATTTTACACCAGACGTGATTCCAGCATGTTGTTACTTGTGTCTGAGACTTCTAATAGCACATACGAATTTTATAACATACCAAGTGAACATATTGTCAACACAGGCAGTCCAGCAGAGTACACGCAAGTCTCTTCTCACCAGGTTTCAAATATAGCCAAACAAGACAATTTGAACATTACCATAGTTTTTCTAATACTCTACTCCACAACTGAAATCAAAATTAATCAAATAAAGCCATCTGCTAAGACGTTTAAATAAGTCCTTGTTGATATCCAGAAATATATTTGATATCAAAATTACTTTATTACTTATTGCAAATGTGTGAAAATCATATTGATTTTGTGGTGAAAACTGTACTCTCATTCAGCATTACCAGGCATATCAACAAGCACACTATCAAGTACTCTGCTCAATAAAGCATTGGAATAGCTTTATTTTTATTTCTTGCTGTGCACTTGTACAATCAAATATACAAGCTGAATTCCTTTTGTTATTTCCAGATAGGAACTTCTTTGGAACTGCAACATACCCTATAAGAACGAAAATAAGAAACAAAATTTAGGGAGAATTTTTCATCTGGATAAAAAAGATACATCTACATCACCTAGTTGTAAAAAAGCTATTGCAAGGTCATTTGATGGTAAAGTGTAAAGAAAGATTTCCTGGGGCTGAGAAGAATCATTATTACCACAAACATCATTACTACTGCTAACAACAGAGCTACAGGGAGAATAAGAAATATGGATCATATTATCACATCATGGATCACATTATTATACTTTGAAAACAAGTTATTTTTTAAATTATTTATGGCTATTTCAATGCCTTATTTCATCACTGGGCAAAAGTGATTATGAAACAGCCAAAAAAGACACCAATACTTTTATATATTACATACTTCTTCCTTAAATAAAGCTAAATAACATGCCTGGTTTTGTTTAATCTAATTTTTCTCACACTTCAGGCTAAGATGTACAATATAGATATTTAATATTTTATATGCTTATTGTCCCACAGTTTTATTATCATGTCAGAGATTTAGAGTTGTATACCCTGTTCTCAATGTCTGTAATCCTCTTTGATTGTCTTTTACTGTTATGTTCTTCAAATAGCTTTAAAGATCAAAAAACAACACCACATCCTCCCCCCCAACCCACCTCTCTTTGAATCTTATCAGAGGTCTACTTTCCCAGCACAAACTACTTTAAAGGATAGTAATCCTGTACCAGTTTTTTAACAGATATAGTAATCATTGGGAAAAATTCCTTATAAGAAATGCCTTCTAAATATTTTAGTGTGCTAAAAGTGTTTGGTCAATAACTGGTTGTGTCTTACCGTGTAAAAATGTTTTTGTTATCACATTCAAATTCAACCAGTAATGGATAAAAGGTCACCTTTCATAGAGGCATACTTTAATACATCATTGCCTCCAAATCAATCTAAAATATTTTAAAATAGCATATCTATCAAGAGTGCTTTGATGTTATCTGGCTATTAATTTAGGCAGAAAAGCAAAATTTGTACCACTGCAGTGAAACTGATTCTAAATTAGTGAAGCTGATTCTGTTTTCCCAAAATGAGTGTTCAAGCAACAATTATTCAGACAGCATTTCCATATAACTCCCCATAATTTTTGAAGTTTTCATTTATGTGGTGAGATTACTATTTAGTTCTTGATGACAGCTCTTAAGGTGGTATGGAGTGTGTTTGTTTGTTTGCTATTTTTATTGAAGGTTATTTTAAATTTTTGAATAAAGTATACAAACAGCAAATAATGTGTCTATGCAGAATTTTGTTAAAGTTAATTCTTGCTTAGGATTACTTCTGTTTTGGACTTCTAAAATTGAGATTACTTTTCAGGTTGCATAAGCTTTGCGCTTTTACAAGTAAAGAGAAAAACAATTACCCTAGGTATCCAAGCATTTTTGATCTTTCCATTAGCTTTTTTGCTACAGTGACTGTACGCTAGTAACTGTAATAAATAGAATCTCAGGCTTGTGTCATTTCTTCTACTGTAATTCCAATGACTTTGTGATGCTGTTTCTGATTTTACATCTGAGACTGTCTCATCAAACCAAATACAATTGTTTATAATAAAGTATGTAGAGATAGTGACTCCAGGTCATTCTCAGCTTGGTTAAGCAGAAAATGTCCAAAGATATTAGTCCTTCTCAAGTTCAAAATTTAGGCAAAGCTTTTATGACTGCTACATAGCAAAGATTTTAACTTTTGTCCAAAGATTTCTAATTAAAACAAACAAACACAATCTATAAATATAAATACACATCTGCTGAACTCTGTTAATTTCAGTCAAGATATACTTGCCCAAAATAGGGGCATGACTTGTAGGAAATACTGATAAGCAGAACATCAGACATTTTTATTGTGATGGAACAGTAATATTGCTGTCATGTTCACATAATAACAATCTCATTTGAATGTTAAATTAGAGGCATGAACTTTAGAAAAACAGGAGTCCCACAGTAGCACATCCCACATTTCCTTTATTATTCCTCCTGAACTAGCTTTCTGTCACTTTGTTAAATGCTCTGCATCCTAATCTTGTTTCTCATTACATTCTACCTTTATCTTACATTTGCATTGAGAGAATTTACTGTACAAAAAAAACTAATCAAAGGACACCTAGGGTTCAGCTTTGAAATTGCAACCAGTATGCTATAAGAAATGAAAGACTGGCTGATTGCTTCGACCATATAGATCTACTAAAGTCATTCTGTCCAGGAAATCGGAAAGTTCACGTGTGCTTAATGGTTGGTAAAATTGTATATGTCACTGGGATAAATTTGCTGTTAACTTGTTGTCACCAGAGCTAACAATTATTCTGTCTGAGTTTGTGGATTGATGACTTGGAGAACAGACTGAACAGTCACAAAAAACCTTGGAAAATTGAGAGCATGACTTTTGCTATAAGGCTGGAACCGGAGCTTGGGTTCTTTTGTTCCCCACTCTTCATAAATTAAATTATCTCACTATACGTCTAAGATAAATAATGCAATGAGAGTATAATAACTATTTTTGCTCCTTTGCAAATCTCTTCCTAAGAATGTGGGACATTTTATTTGTTCCACTTCTTTAAAATTACAGTCCATCAAAATTAACCAGCTAAACAAATCACAGCAATCCCATACTTGTCAACCAGTAAGCAGGAACTGGGTTTATTTATTAAAGCATTAGAAGCAAAAATACCTATTAGTTTTCCATTACACTGGCCTCTCGAATGAACAACAACTACCAGTGGTTGGTTAAACATGGAGGGAAAATTACAGATAAATGATGAGTAATCTATTATTTTTTTCTCATAGCAATTCTCTTAACAGCAAAACTTTTGGTAAACCAAGATTTGAGAAGTTTAGTTGATACTGCTTTCTGTGAAGCTTTAGTAAACACACTGTATACAATAGAGGTTGACATAGTGTATAATTAGTATTACTTTTTCTGCTTTCTCTCATGATGACGGTAGAAAGATCAAAATTGAGAATTCTACAGAGGCAAGAAAGACCTGCTTTGATATGGAAAATAATCCAGTGAGGATACGGAAATGGGCACTGGAATGGAAAGAGACTGCTATAAAAGATCAGAAGAAATAGGTCCCAAAGAGAACTGGCTGAACAGTAATTGGATGTTTCCTTCTAAAGGGTCTGATTAATGGTAGCAGAAGTATAAATTTACCTTAGAGCTTTTTCCTTGTGAGCTTTACGTGCATACAAACACGCTTATATATATATTCATAAAGTTATTTCAGAGAATTTTAACATCATTTGTGCCATATGGCAGAACTATTGCACTTTAAAAAAACCCAACCAACCAAAAAAAAAAAAACCCCAAAACCACTGGACAGATATCACACTACAAAGGTATCATGTATTGCTTCAAAGGGTAGTAACTGTACTAAAACCTTACATTCTTTAACTACATATTGAGCTCATAAGGACTCATAATCCTCACTCATATATAAGGACTATTAAAAGACAGATGATTGCTACTGCAAATTTATTTTAACTCATGCACAAAAATTAGATAAATCTAAAATTATGATAGATTACTATTTTTTTAATAGTAAAGTTGCATAGAGCTGTACTGAGATCAATGCTTTGGCAGAAGTTCAGAATGCAAAAGCTTGGATGCTCTTGAACAGGACCTTTGTAGGATGTAATATAATTACGTACTGTAGCAATGTTCTTAGCAATGGGAAATTTCCATTTATATATTTAATTATATTTCCTCTGTGTTTTTAAATACAACAGAAAAAAACAGTTTACAGAATAGCAGAATTATTTTCAGAGCCTGAAACCTCTTTAAATAGCTGCATGTTCATTTCTCTCTACTTAGAATTTAAAATGTTCCATTTTAACAGTCTGCATCATCCTATAATCTCTATTGTGATGAATATTACAACCCATGTCATGATGCTTTTGACAATTATTTGAAAGAAAGTGCCTAGGGATGTAACTTGGTTTCTGTCGCATACATTATTTTAGTTATGTATTAAACAGTTTTGAAAAAACAATCCATATTTAACCAAAGTACTACTACACTCACTTCCATTATTTACATGCAATACTGGAAGTCTACTATATCTGTTCAATTCAATAGTTTTCTGGAAAGAAAAAAAAAAGGGTGATAGCAAAAAAATTAACAGAAAAAAAATCACAAGTGGTGAAACTATTCTTGACTTCCAAACTATAATAAACATCAATACATTCACCTTACTTGCACTATACTGCAATCACTGTATGCTTGTGTGTTTAGTTGTTTTTAATTAATTCACAGGAATAACTTCATGCAAAAGTGTCTCAGTTGGGTGTTGCTGTTCTTTTGGATCTGTATTCTAGCTGCTATACTATGAAAAAAAGCCCTGTGGGATCAGTGATACTACTTTTAACAGGAAAAAGAAAATAAGACCAATCAGCTTTTTAATAAAGATGCAGTTGGAAGGTTCATAGTTGGATGCCAAAGTTGAAGAAAATCTTAATGAAGAAAATTTAGTTCTATTTACTTTTTTTAGTTTCAATGATAGAATGCATTTCTTCTGAATAACATGAATGTAACAGTGGGATCAAAGAGCAAACTCCGGTAGGCGGTGAAGAAGAATCAAGTTACTGATCTTTTACAACTTTTTGTAGTCTTTTACTACTGTGAATACGTCATCTACAAAACCTTTCATTGGCTGTTAACTAAAAACAACACACTGTTTTCTAGTGAATTTGTTCCCTTGTTTACATCTGGATCTTTCCATTGTTTACAACCCCATCAGTTCTCCTTCTGGCCATGTCAGATCCTCCATCACCTCCTCTTCCATTCTGCTTAAGGGCAAAACCTTCTTCTTCTGGTCTCTTAAGGTCTCTTCTGGTCTCTGGTCTTCATGTCCCAGAAGTCAAATCCTAATTCAGCATCTTCTCATTCCCCTACAAATGAAAGTGTTTTATTTTTCATTTAAAATTATGTAAACATATCTTTTGAGATATATGTCATTTAAAACTGTATTTCAAGTATATTTGCCTTTCTGCTTCTATTTCTTTTTGGAACACTATTTTTCTTCAAAATCAAGCAAACATCAATTTTACATCATATAATTTGCTATGGCTAGTAAGAAGGAAAATTATTGTTTCTTTTTTGTAAAGTAATTTCCAGGTATATATCCTGTAACTTCTTCACAAAGTGAAAAACCATGACATAAATTCATTATTATGTTAACTGACTGCAGTTGGGTTTAAGGCTATAAATACAGAATGAGTTTTCTCTTCTCTGTTCTTGTAAGCCTTGTTTTGTTTTGTGTCTTTTTTTTCTTTACAAGATTTATGAATATTTTAATACATTAAAACTGTCTTTTTTTTTGGTTGGTGGGGTTTTTTTTTTTTTTTTTTTTTTTTTTTTTTTCCCCATTCTAAAGTAACCAGGGGAATGTTCTCTACCTGGATACTCTTTCAGACATGATATGCTGTGAATTCTTTGTGTTTGAATAACTTTGTCTTTCTCTTTTAAATTTTACTGTTTATTCTTTTGATCATTCTCTTTTTTCATCTCTCCTTGTGTACCTTTGGTATTTGTCTGTATTGTTTTACTAGCAGGAGTTTATTTCTCACAATGTAAGGTTGAGGTTTTGTTATTTTTGATAAGGAATAATTTTTAATTATCTTTGAAGACATTAGCTGGCTGGAATTTAAAAGTTTATTGTGACATAATGAATCAGTAGAAATCAACAATAAAACCAAAACATGAAAAAAAGCTCAAAAAGCTAGATGATAACTACCATTACAAAAGCAAGTAAAGAATTTCCTATAATCTCAGTTTAATATCTAGGGAAGTAAAAGTAGAATTTTTTGTAATTTGATAAGCCTCTTAAAAAAGACCCTACACAGCTACAATAATTTAATATCGTCATCTATTTCAACTGAAGAAAGAGCAGGCATTTATCCTCAATGCTAAGCAAACACTAGCCTCTTCTTTATTCCAAATAACTTACTTATTTCTTGCAGGAATTAAAAAAAAAAGAAAGAAACTCAAATAATTACTTACCAGGTATTAATTGACAAAATCCAGTAAAACTGTGAAAAGCAAAAGCATGATCGACTGACTTAATTCAACCAAAATCTTTTAACTATCTGAAAAAGTACACTAGTTTCATGTGTAGCCCAGCTCTCTGGTAGATACTTTGCCAGGTAGATACTACCTTCTTTCCTTCCTTCCTTTTTTTTCCTTTTCCTTTTCCTTTTCCTTTTCCTTTTCCTTTTCCTTTTCCTTTTCCTTTTCCTTTCCCTTTTCCTTTCCCTTTTCCTTTTCCTTTTCCTTTTCCTTTTCCTTTCCCTTTCTTTTCCTTTCCCTTTCCCTTTCCCTTTCCCTTTCCCTTTCCCTTTTCCTTTTTCCTTGTCCTCTTTCCTTCTCACCTTCTCACAGAATCACAGAAAGCTAGGGATTGGAAGGGACCTCGAAAGATCATCTGGTCCAATCCCCCTGCCGGAGCAGGAACACCTAGATCAGATCACACAGGAACGCATCCAGGTGGGCTTTGAATGTCTCCAGAGAAGGAGACTCCACAACCTCTCTGGGCAGCCTGTTCCAGTGCTCTGTCACCCTCACTGTAAATAAGTTTTTTCTCATATTCAAATGGAATCTCCTATGTTCCAGCTTGAGCCCATTGCCCCTTGTCCTATCACTGGATGTCACAGAGAAGAGCCTGGCTCCACCCTCCTGACACTCACCCTTCACATATTTATAAACGTTGATAAGGTCACCCCTCAGTCTCCTCTTTTCCAAGCTAAAGAGACCCAGCTCCCTCAGCCTTTCCTCGTAAGGGAGATGCTCCATTCCCTTAATCATCTTTGTGGCTCTGCGCTGGACTCTCTCCAGCAGTTCCCTGTCCTTCTCCAGATAAATCATTCAGTGTCCCTAAGGTAGCATCTATTTAAGAATTCTGATGTGTAAACCCTGTAATAATACAAAACTGGTGTGACTGCAAATATCTGTTTCATAGAATCATAGAATCATAGAATCGTAGAATGTTTAGGGCTGGAAAGGACCTTAATGAACATCGAGTTCCAACCCCTCCCACTAGACCAGGTTGATCAAGGCCTCATCCAACGTGGCCTTGAACACCTCCAAGGATGGGGCACCCACAGCTTCCCTGGGACAACCTGTTCCAGTGCCTCACCACCCTCACAGTAAAGAATTTGTTCCTAATATCTAGTCTAAATCTGCCCTATTCGAGTTTAAATCCATTACCCCTTGTCCTGTCACTGCTTGCCCTTTTAAAAAGTCCCTCCCCATCTCTCCTGTAGGCCCCCTTCAGGTACTGGAAGGTTGCTATTAGCAGCATCATTCTGCATAGTAAAGTGCAGAAATTGTTTCATAAGTTCATACCCCTCAATCATGGATATCTTTGGAAGCTGGAGTGAAAGAAGAGAGAAATGCCTAGAGAAGGTCACTCATGGATATTACACGGTGCAGCATAAATGCCGATGGATCTCTTGACATGCACTTGATATTTTCCTAATTAAATGAGGTGAAAGCTCATAAAAAAGGTGAAAAGGAGGCTACAGAACTATTGACCTGTGTTTCACAGTTGTATTATTGAATTATGTGGCAAAAATGGAAAACATTAATATTATTTTGTCTATATAAGATGAAAAGACTCATTCAATAATATTTTGTATTTATTTTCTCCTGTCACACCCTATTTGATATTTGAACAGAACTCATTTATAGTGACTTTTTAAAATAACTTATTTGATACCAGTAGCTACTTTCACTACTTACTACATTTCACTCACATACCCAGTACAAGAAATAAGTTTGCTGAAATTTAAGGTGGTTTTTTGTTTGTGTTGGGTTTTTTTGGTGACAATACTTTTTCTTGTACCTATTATGTAGCTGTTGTTTTTGTATTGATTTCTGAAGCTCTCAATTGAAATGAAAATTTCCATGGTGCTTTTGATCTGACTTTTTTTTGTCAATTCCTAAAATACTAGTAAATGTTTAATCTGCCATTTATAGTAACCATGATGCTTCACAGTAGGCAAAATCAAGACATTCTTTGGAATCTGATTTCAGGCTATATCCTGAATACAGTTGATTTGGTTTAGGGATCTTTTGGTCGATTTTGTTTGGTCAAATTTGTTTGTTTGTTTGTTTTTCAAATAAAGTCAATAATAAACCCTAAAGTATTTATTCTCATTTAACATGCTTGAGTACATTGTTGAAAACAAGAAGTTTTACACACAGCATGAAGATCAGGGCTCTAGCCTTCTTCAAGTAGAGTACGGCCCAAGTAGTATGAAGTCTAATATAGGTTCCAGAAACCACGGAAAGGTGGGATATAGAGAAACAGGAATGGAAGAATAGATCCTGTTATCTCTAAAGGCAAACAACAGTTGAGATTACACAAGAGATCTCATTTGTATTTGCTTCAGTGAACATGACTGATTATAAGAATGTACTTTTAAAAAAGTATATCCTAATGGAAATCTCAAAGCTAAAATACTATATTCATCTATGAGTAATAAATAGATGAGTGCTAGTTGTTTGATTTTTTTTTTTAACATTTTGTGTGTGTGTTATATTTAGGACAGGTCTTTAACTTGATTTCCAAAATTCTTCTGCATTTTCCCCCTATACATTTTTTGTTTTACATTAGTAGAAATTAAATAAAAACAACAACAAAACCCAATCTATATCTTCTTGCAAACAAAATGTTTTCATAAAATACTATAAACATAGATTCTGGCTTCTATATGATATGGTAGCAATGAACTAGATACAAGGATCACTGATTGTTGTTGAATGAGCAATCGCATTTTTGTCTACTTGGTCCTCAGACATTCTTTCCCTTCCTATTAGACTTAAAAACTCAGTGTTACTTACGATTGGGCTTGTATATATAGAAAGTGGAAGAGTAATATCTTGGATATCAGGTATTAGCCCAAATATAAGAAAGTGCACCAGAGCAAAGACACATCAGAAAGCTAACTCCTCCAAAACTCTGAAATGCTTGCAAATATCTAAACCTCTGTTGTTAGTCTCTAGTCCATTAAAGCTGAGCACTGTTTGATCCAAACACTGTTATTTATCTATGTACTAGTGCAGACAAGAAAGATTAGAACAGCCTTCCTTCCAAAAGGCAGATTCACCTGAACAAAATCATAAGCAACCAATCCTACATTAATCAGATGCAGATGAGATGTGGCTCATGCTGTTCACATTTTTATGAAAAACATTTGAATCACCACAGATTCACCTTTCTCCCTGTGAAAGAATAGAAAAAAAATAAATGTTTCTAACAAAAATATTTAAGGTCTACTTTAGGGATGAAGACCAGTAGCTTATCCTTTCCTAAAGTCAAATTCAATTCCAAACATACTTCTGTTTCTCATCCTATCTCTAAGAAAACTCATAGGTAAATACACTGAGATTTTTGCCAGCAGTATGTGTTGATTAAAAACAAAGTCTGCTTAAACTAAGAAGACATTTAAACAAGAAAGACAGGGAGAGAGAAAAAATAAATTAATGACAGTAGAGTCAGTTATATTTCAATGTTTTTCAAAGAAATTGAAGCAGTATTGTGACAATAAAAATGGAACAAAAAGTTTAACTAATTTTAAAATTATAATTGAGAAATTTGTGGATAAATGATGATTGTCTGTGATTCCAAGGGACTGGATTGGGTGATCCAAGAGGTGTGATGTTCAAAGAACTTAACATCACAAGACTTCACAGTTACAAGAGGCACGTCCACCATCAAAATTCTTAGGTATAAAAGTACTGTATTAAATCTTCAGTTCATCAAGACACTCCAAAATGAATTAAATTATACACAAATAGTTCTGGTAATGGGATTATTTTTGTGCTCATTTCTACAAGGGGAAAAGGGCAATTGACTCTTTAATAGGTAATAAAACATAGCTATTTGTTTGGTGGTCAGAAAATCTGTATGATACATCAGGTAGGGATGTTGCCTTTAGAAGGCAATCATCACTAGTATCACTAGTAAGAAACTTAAACAAAGAAGAAGAACAAAAAAAGAACACAAAAGATGGAGTTTCTTACATTTTGATACTTTTGTTACCTATCCGATTTTGGATTAATATGATAAAAAAAGTTCTAAACAAAGAACAATACTCTGCACTAACTTCAAAAAGACCACAAAATATGAACAAAATATCAGTAATAATATACCATCCTAAAATATGTGCTAGTAGCTTTGAATTTGCTTCTGATGGCTTTAAACACAATGAGCAGTCAATAATTGATTTTCAAGGCCTACATTCCTTTCACAATAAAAACAGTAATTAACTTGAATTTATTTTGTGTGGTGAGGCTGAAATAAGTTGTCTGTGTGAATCAATAACAGCTTTTTTCATCAAATGAAAGTTTAAAAGACTAAGGTAAGCCTCATCTGTCTTTCTTAGAGCTGAACACTGCTTGCTGTTGTATCTTGAATACAAGATTCTGAAGTGTTCATCACTGGATAGCATAGTTTTGTCCTGGAAAATTATTCCATATGACCCCCCCCAAAAAAATTAATTATTAGGATTTAGTGAGACACCATGTTATTTAAAATTGTCAACAGAAACCTGAGAGACTGTCTGTAGGCAGCAGTTCCCCTCCCAGTTATGTGGCAACCTGAGGGGTAGCCTGCAGGCTGACTCTGGATGCCCTGTGCTGTGCCGGGTTGTGCTCTGGCACTGTATTCTGTAAGGACTGACAATGGGCTGCATTATCAAGAGATGGGAACATATTGAAAAAAGACCAGTTAAGATTCAGTTTATTTACATAGATACATTTATTTTTGCTTTAGGTTTTGCCCTACAGAATCTCAAAGATGGATGCAATGTTTTTGCTTCTTTTTAAAGAAACCTGTGAACTTCAATCCTTGACCAGGCTCTCAGCTGTACTGTCATTGATGGGTAAATTCTTGAGTACAGCTTGTCAAAAAGTCTCTATTATTTTCTGTTATTCAATTGCCAAATATATCTTCTTACCATTCCCCACAGCCTGTTCTACCGAAAATTTTAATTCTCAAGTCAGGTTTTCAAATTTCAATATTAGGCAATAGAATCTAAGTGGGCATGGTCATTAAAGGAAAAAGGGAGAAACAAGCAATCTATTTTGAATAAGAAACAGTGGATATCTACAAAGTTTCATTTTTTTTATTATTTTTTGTGGAGAAGTTGAATAAAATTTTAGTATTTCTGTCTGCTGATGGTAGTTGTCCTGCCTAATTTTCTTTTTTTTTTTTTTAAGATTTCTTCTAGTAAAAGTTAATTAGACCACAGAAGCTAGGGCCAGATCTACAGATATTTAGGTCCCATTTAAATGTACCAAAGTTACAGAATTAAAAGTTTTGTGGGATTTCCACTGTTGTTGGTGTTTTGTTTAATGTGTTCAAATGAGGTGGCCTTCAGCGAAAACTTCAGAAAAGATCATTTTGAGCAGTGAGTAGTCTGAATGCAATCCATTAGTACAAGAATATTTTTTCTCCTGCTGTGACAACACTGCCACTGTGTATTTGTTTTAGACAAGGAAAGATCCCAACAGCTTTAGATCTTTTGTACTTCTTTTTGGAAACTGCTCATTCTGTGTACCAAAGATACTCACAATACTCTTACTCCTTCTTAATTGTTTTCTTCTCATTTAAATTACATTACTTCCTTGATATTTTGAAGTTCCTTATGTCAGTTCACATATGCTGATAGTGTTCCTTCCTTTTCTCTTTTCCAGAAAGCTTATACATTGAAGATTGGAAATGAGTTGTGGAAAAGAACAGAATTTTAAAAAGCTGTGACTGTCTACGAAAATCTCTTTCATGCCTGTAACAAGCAACTTTTGAAAAAGTAAAAATATGTGAGAATAAGCTTTTCATTTCTTTTTTATTTCCAGACTCTCCCTGAGATTAAGAATAATTTTGACTTTATCATGTAAATGATGACTAAAAATACACTTCCTTATTCTGATGTACTACTGGTGTGAATGAGACTTGCTTGAAAGCAGGCACCTTCTGTTTTGTTAATACCCTGTGAACACAGCACAAGTGACACCTTTTAATATTTTCCAAATTTCACTTTCAATTCTTGATAAAGCCTATTTCTTAGAATCTCAACAACCTGACATTCCACATAGGAACCAAACAAATACAACAGGCTATCAGATCAGGTCATGGTATACATTGTCATAGATGACTTTCCTTTCTAGCTCAAAAAGCACTGAGTAAGTAAGAGATAATAATTTTTACTTTTAAGAATGGAAATTTAAAAAATAAAATTGTCCATGAATAAATGTCTCAAATAATCCATTTCAAGTTACAATAGAAAAACTGTATTCCAGTGATTTAAAAACATAATAATGCAAACATTCAATATTATATGTAAGAAATGCATTGATATATAAAATAATATTTAACAGTTATTAAAACATTTTTTCTGGGAAAAATTGATCTCTTCTGCTGAATTTAAAATATCACATAATGACAAAACATAATGGACAGCGAGAGAAAAGGGAACCTTGGAAAATATTTTTAAGTGTCCAAAGAAGGACATTGGATTATTCTGAATGTATTTTGTCACTAATCATATAAATAGGACTACTGATATAGAATGCCTGTGTTTTTATAATGCCATGTGTATACAAATTTTTAAAATGTCATGGCCTATTTTACGTATTGCAACAAAATAGAATGTTCCCACTTTTTCCATGGAATTGATAAAACCCATTACACTGACAAGCACCTACAATAGCTTTTTAAAAAAAATCAAACTCAAGATTAAAAAGTTTCTTTTATACTTTTTTTTTTTCCAGTGTGGACAGAAAATTAACTGATTGTAGCTGGACCGTGTCCTGAATAAGCTTGGCACATCTGAAGCCATTTTTGCACATCTGAAGCATGGTCATCCTGTTCTGTGACTGCCAAGGGCTGCCCCACTTGTTCCTGCTGGCACACCAGTGTACATGGGCATGAAATATTAATCTTTTTTAATCTTGTCCTTCCCCCGTTTTTCACTCATAATTCACAAAAGCTATCATCATCTTTGTGACAAGGTGTCAATCCTGACTGTTTCTTCCCATCCTTCTGTCATGTATCACCCTGCATAAATACTTTTTTTGGTATTAATACATCAGTTTACCTGAATACAAGACAGTACATTATTCAGAAAATAATGTGGCAGCAAAAGGCAATGGACAAAGCCTATTACGAAGGCTAGACATGTAGCTAGAACAGATTATCACATTTGAGACAGGACTTGTGGGGTCCTATTTTTCTTTGTGTTAGATAATACAGAATTTTAGAAATAAAATGAAAAGTGGTAGTAAGAACATCATCAATACCATATGTCAGTAAATTCAGTGGAAAAAGGTCTCTATTACGCCAGCAGGCCCACCGGTGTACCTATTTGAACTTTCGGGGCACAATTTTGGCCAGTCCAACCTCACATGATATTTCCTGTTTCTCTCTGTCCATTTTTACTCAGACACTTTACTTTTCATCTTCCCCCATCTTTTCTATTAAATAGATAATTGTGATTATCATCCTCGTAGTCTACACTGTGTAGCATGACTGAAGTCTCCCATCAATCACAGTTGAAGAGAACCTACACCTTCACCTGTACTGTATCTATATACAATTTCTATTACACTCTGATGTAAGTTCAGTTACTCACTTAAGAACTTAATCTAAAATATCTCATGTTCTGATCTTTTATTCCAAAACATTTTATGCGTTCCTATGTACCATGAGATGTACTGAAGTCTAAGTCAATTATCTATACTGCTTTGCTGTTGTCAGGTCTCATTGTCTTTTCTCTGTGAAAACTAATCAAATTAGTGATGCATGACCACCTTCTTGTTAATCATATCTGACAGGCTAGCAGTCCCTGCCCATACTGCACCTGGACAAATAGTCTTTGTCTTTGGACTTTTTAAAACTCTAATGAAAAATAAAATTCAGAACTCTCTTTCTTACCATCAACCTAGAATCTTTAGAATCCATGCTTTAAATGGAAATTACTTTTTTGCTTTATCTTATCAGCTTTCCGTTTTGGAATAATCAAAGTGGTACAAATATTCTTAATGATTATTCAGTTTTCATCTATGATGAGTTATTTTTTTCATTAATTCTGCCTCCCTCTGGGAGAAAATGTACCTGTTTTCTTGACATCTCCTAATAAGAAGCATGACAGAGAAGTTATCTGAAGGCACTTTATTTTCTCGCAGTGTAAAATTCACCATACAGAAGTAATCTTGAAATATTTTTTTCCTATAAGAACTCAAATGAAAATTAAGCGATATGTAGTCTGTGTGGTGTGTAACCACGTAGCCCTGTAATACAGTATTGTCACTACCAGTGATACCATAGGCTTTGTACCAAATTTGCAAGGCCTCAGGACTGTCTTGTCAGCTCTGCCTGAGCTTTTGATCTGCCTGCAACTTTGATTTACTTGGTACAGGTGTAACATTAATTTCTCTCCTTGGCCCATTTGTTTTATTTTTTATCTTCAAGTTGCATAACCATAGTTTTACAACGGTAATAGTCATCTATTCTAGGAGTAATATTTATGACTCAACACAATTATATAGTGTACAGAAATACCTCCCTATGATAGGAAAGGCTGGGACAAAGAGTGCAGGGTAGAGGAGTACAAGCATAGCATGACAAAACACAGGACATAGGTCTGGAAAGCCCAAAGACAAAAGCTATTCAGAAATGGTCAGTTAAAAATGTAGATGAAGGTGGAAAAAAAACTTATTTTAGGGATAACAAAGATCATATATAGAAATAGTATCTAACTAACACAAAAGACATATGTGATGTGGAGTTGCAGACCAATGAAGAAAAAGCAAAGATGTAGAAGTTTGTAAGCAAATACATAAAAGTGACACCAAGTTGATCCTAAAGTGCCGAAGAAGTCACGTACATCAACATGATATATCTTCTGAATAAGAACTCCAGAAACATGGTGTTTCCCTATCCAGCAGATGAAACTACTGGCTTCAGGGCCTGGAATAACAACAGAAGGGTGAGCATAATCTCAAGAAAAGGAACCGTAACTGTAAATACATAAGTTACAATTCTATATATTTTATATATATATTAATTGTATGATTACTACTATTGAGGCCTTCTCTGTAGGGAAATACTATTATTATTATTTGCCCTTTTCCTGTAATAATTGTTTTTCAGATCAATTCTGTAATAATTATTTTTTAAATAGAGTTTTAAGATTTCAAAAACAATAACCATGAATTATTGAGTTTATACATAAAATGTGTCTCTTTTTTGAGCATAAACAAGATTTTGAGAACAGTTGTTTTTTATGGAGGTAATCTTTATGAACAGGTTGGTTTCTCTAGTGAAAAAATCGTTTCACTAAAAACAAACCACATTTGAATTTCTAATTACCTTGCATATATCTTCCTATCTTGTGTTTCAATTAGAAATCTGATTTTCTTAATAATTATTGGGGGAGGGGGTGGGGACACAAAAGGAAAAGCATTATTACCATTAGTATTTTCCAGAGAGTTGTTTCCCACTTGTGTTTTTGAGAAATCAATGATGGCAGCTCAGGTAACCGGCCTGAAGACTGGATGAACCCAGGTATCTGTTCAGGCTATAGCCATAAGTGCACATGCAGATAACAATAGCAACTTGAATGACATTTGCTAATAGCACAAAGACAGTAGTTTATATTCTTCTTCTAAAGCCACTAGCCCTAAAAGCCCGAGGAATCCTCTAGCTCTTAATCAACCCAGAACAAAGTACATCATCTTTCCAGGGAAGACAGTGGGTCTGCTTACAGTGTCTCCGGAAGAATGCTATCTAAGACAGTTGCTGCATTAATATGTACAGCAACTGGAGAGGTTCATGTAACCTTCTTTTTGGTTATCTCTAAGGGCTTTAAAAAAGACAAAACTGATGACCTGTTTTACTTGGTTTGCATGCTGGTATTGAAGAGAAAAAGAGGTCAAATAATTACAAACAGACTAAGTATTACAGAAAACAGAAGACTAAGAGAAGTTCTAGCAAATGTCCCTCACAGAAAAAGAGCAAAAATTGAGAGGAAATCCTTACTTTTTTATGGCCTTGAGAGACAGAAGCCTCTTGTAATACTAGTTGAGGGATTATAAAAAAGTATCATAAAAAAGTCTTTATATTCTGTAATATGCAAAGCAAATATCCTAAGAACCCAGCAATGGTTCCCTGATAAGAGGTGTTTGTTTGCATTTGGGGGGTACAATTCTTTTGCAATTTTCTAAGGAGGAAATAGAATGATCTTTTGTCAGACAAGTCTGTAGAACCGAAATTTGTACTGACTATTCCATATTAAGTTCTGCCTATATAACAATGGATACAAATTTAAAACTGTAATTTCCAATGACCACTAAAAAGCACAAAAACTTTAAAGTAAAAATAATCTCTTTCTCCAGTCCTCAACTTTTAACTGTGTATGACTTTTAAGTATATTGTGACTTGTAATCTAGTATTAATACTGTAATTATTTACCTCTTTTTTTAACATCTGTTTTCACTGTGTATAGAATCAACACTACTGCATATTTATTAGTGCAGCTGGCCAAAACCAGTGGCTCCATGAATATACATTATAAGGAAAAGAAAAGAAACAAAAAGGAAAAAAGACAACACTATCAAAGTTAAGAATTTGTGAATTCATACTTATTGATGAAGAGTATGTAACTTAACTCATTTTAAAAAGAGTGAAAATAGAACACTAGAATTTGTGTTTCTACTGTTCCAGGTACAAATTTATCCATCACTTCACCCACAAATCTATTCTCGCCTTGTTCCAGTAAGTTGCATATCCTCTAGCTCTGCTTCCTCACCTGTGCTCCTCTTTGTGACCTTTGTCTTTCACACAAAAAGAAGCACAATCAGTGTTTTATGTTCACACAAGTTATTATAAATCTCATAATTCTACACTTCCATCAGCACAGCATGTGACCTGTTGTTTCAGATGATTATTTCCTAATAGGGTTCAGCTGGTTTTATACATATTCTGAAAGAAAGACAGCTATTATACTGATTAGACTCAAATTTAGGATGTCTAAGTAGCTTTCCCCAATAAATTAATGCAAGATAGGAAGATGTTATTATCCGTTACCACTAATTTCTTTAGTTGCCCTCAGCTCTTTGGGGAGATCTGGTAGGACCAGAGCTGCTATTGGTTTTGAAATCACAGAAATATATCCTAATTATTTTTATCTGTCTCGTGGTGGCAATGAACTAGGAAGACACATGGTTGTTGAATTTCTGCAGGGAAATGCAAGCTTTTCAATGAATTTGCCTGAAAACTTCAACATGGGAATAAAAACCCTGTCTTTAATAAGGAAGACAACCATTTCAACCAGTTAAATAGACAGTTACATCATCTTCCCTGCTTGTCAGTAATCTTTGAAAACATTGTCTAACTCATTCCCAAACTACTATGTTCATTGCAACAACTTTTGTCCATCTCAAGACCTTTCTGAAGGAGGAAGTCATTACAGAACATATCAATATTCAGATCTGGCACAAAAATACATATACATTGTAAATGACCAGTCATGATTGCAGTATTTTTCAATTACTGAAAACTATTCTTCGTGCCTTAAAAGAAATTATCAAATGGAGCAAGTTGCTGGTTTTACCAGCAGAAGGCAGTGTATATGTATTAGCAGTAGATTTTGCAATAGATTAGTAAAACTGACATGTCATGATTACGTTTTCACATCCACCAAAACTCAGACATACCAGAAACATATATGCACCTTTTCTTTTTAAAAGTCTTGTAAGCTACAATAATTCATTTAGAGACCCGAGATATTATCCCTAGGGAATGCATGTCACCTGCTTTTGACCTTTTTTACTTTTAGCACATAATATCTGCTAATCATATAGCTTCCTCTGAGAAAGAAAGAAGATTTTTCCAGGAGCTTCATTCCATCCTAAAACAGATGTCACAAAGTCAAAGAAAGGGACATAATCGTGTTAGACAACACATAGTCTTCAGCTAGATAATCTAATTAAGCAGACTAGAGAAACGCATTTCCAACTTCATTAAGAAAATAAGAAATTACCACAAAAAAGTCAAACAATAACATATTTATTTTGTTAGCATAACTATATCGGTTAGGTTTAAAGGTATCACACTTTATGGAGATACAAAAGTAAACAGAGGTCATTTAGGAATTTAGCCAAAGTTATGTGGTGAAGAAAATGCAGAGGGATATACTTTTCTAGTTCTTTGCTTTAATCCGTTGTCTCTAAAAGATGTTCCTTTAATGATGAACTTTTATTTTCTTTTTTCATTATTTTTTTAAAGTTCCCTTCCACTCTTATTCTTCTAATACTGTTCTTACTAAAGTCTAATTCTGCTCTTACTAAAGTTAATTAAAGGAACTATTTAGTCTGGTAGCAGCTGAATTAAGCCAGTTATGAATATGCAATAAATGATATGGAAACACAGAACGAATTATGTTTGAGTAAGGTAATTTTCCACCTTCTGTTGACACAACTGCCCTGGTTATTGTTACTCATTGTATCCTTTTCTAATTACGAGATTTAAAGTACAACATCAAAGGGTTCTTAGTAGTCACATTCTAATCTATTGCTAGATTAATGCAGAAAGAGTTGAAAACCCTGTTCTTAGTCTTTAAGCAGGTTAAAGCATACAACATCTTATGAATGCTTAAAAACATCCATAAGGTTAGGAAATAATCTGAACTGGCATGTTATTATTTTATTCATAGAGTTATATGCTCTTGTCTGAGACCAATCGTAGGGATATGGGAGCAGGAAGGAACTGTTATTTGTCAAAAAAAGATACAGAAAACTAAAGTCCCTCACGGCTATTTGTGAAGCTGAAGATGTGAAAAAAGATGTTCAGACCAGAAAATTAGCAAGAAAGAGCCTAGTTAGCAAAATAACCTCCTAATATTTATCTAAAAATATATTGTAACTAAATTAGTACATAGCAACTTTCTTACTAATTATAAATTAAATTCTTATTTGGCCACTTAATTTAATAGTATGCTTCATAAGTCCCTATTTGAAGGGGAGAGAAGATAAAAGGGAACTATTACTAAAACTTGTGAAAAAATATTTTAAAAGAACATGAATTTTAAAATTAATTAAATTAGTCTCTCCTTCAGAGATACACATCCCGTGTATTTTTGTACACAGAGGACAAGGACTTCTGTTGTGACTGAGGTGAGTAGTTACTGCTGTTTTAAGTAGCATCTGGAATGTTGACTGGAACTGTTTATTCACCTCACTTACATTTCGATGTTTAAATCACCCCTTGAGCTCCACTAGGTGTAGAACTGGATAACTGATTCAGCTCTGCAATAACTGATAACCTAGATATACAGCTGTGCAACTGGGAACCGTGGCAGCTTGCGTTAATGCTGAGAGGACACACACTGTAAACATCCACGTAGGATCCAGCTCACAGATTAAGATACCTGCCTTTAAATACCTGTCTGTGGATCTTCACTATGTGGCTTAGGAGGCAGGTGCTACTCACTGTTGTGGCTACCTCTAGCAAGAGAGAAATAGACACAGAGACTGTCTTCTCTTGAATAAACTTAAAACAGTAGCCCTGTTCTCCATAACCTACATGTAACTCATCGTCAGATGAATTTGGAATTACATGAAAAGTCATAAAATTCTAAGACCAAGTTAACAACATTTATCATTATGCATAATAATTTTGTAGGGATTTCTAGATCTTTCTGTTCAGATCAGAACTTTCTGAAATAGCAAAAGTGTATCTTCAGAATTTTTTCAGACCAAAATACTATAGCTGTTTTGTTTGAAAGCACAATGCTAACATCTCCCAGTAATTGTTGTACTGAACTTTAGGTGAGTAAATAACTTCAGCTTTCACTTTTTCTTCTGCATTGTAGTAGATGTGCTGTGTTCTTTCAGAACAGACAATAGCCAGACTTTTCTACAAATGTGTAATGGGGAAAGAGGGAACAAGGGGAAAGCTGGTGTACTTCTATTTGTTTATCTCTGTGTTTACCTCTTAAAGCTCAAAGGATATGCAAAATATGTCCCACAACACGGTGCCTGTACCTAACTTCTTAGGAAAGAGTGATGCCTCAACATTATACTACTCAGTATGAATACCGAAAAAAAAAGGAGTTTCTTAGAGGTCAAATAGCATGTCAAAATCCCCATGCATCCCAGGGTTAATTTACATTTTTTATCCACTGGAAGTGCATTGGCCATTCTTTTTTAGTGTTGAATAATCAAAACAAGCACATGAGAAATCTAAAATTAGAGTTTTCTGAAACAAGTTGTCTAGGTGATATATGGTCTCAATTTATTTTTAAGAATTGTTTCCAGCTGTAATATCCATGCTACATATAAAGTGGTAATTAAAAGAAATTTATGTTGGATCTCACTAGGAAGAACTTACTAAAGAACAAGAAAATTATGCTTCACTCCTTCCCCTGAAGATTAAAATTACCTCAACAGTATAAGTTGTTTATGATACAACCAAGACAGAATCTGAGCTAAATGAGTCTAGACAGAATTTTTGAAACGTAAAAAAAACCCCTGTTCCTGAATTTATATTGAAGAAATAAAATGTTAGGAAATCCTGAAAGAAAACTTGTATGCAAAATAAAGTAAGAAAAAAAAACAGTTACATATGATATAAGCTTACAACTCTATTTACCTATGTACTGAGTGTCACAGTGCACAAACTGTACATTCAGGAAGTTAAAATATGGACTCAGAACCTTTATGCGTGCCTGCAACAAGCCCAGATCTTCAGTTCTCCTGTCACTGAAAATAGCATTTTTTTTCCATTTCTGTTCTAACTTGCTTTAAAGAATTAAGGCATCATTGACAACCGTGAAAATTTTCTTCAGTGTTTGCTTATAGAACAAAATTTTAGATTTTTTTGGAATTCCTTTTAATACATAGGTTTCTAAGGGTTTTTTTCTGGGATCATAAGAAAATATTTCTAGATGACTGAGATAGAATATTTTAGGGATTTAAACATAAATTGTAATGAAAAAGAACCAGTTCAATGGTATCACCATTAAGTGCATCAATATATAGACATCTTATCCCTGAACTATGTATGAAAAATGCTATCCAATCTCTTATATCTAGAAAAAAAATTAAAAATAAACAAGATTATAGAGTCTAATAAAGGTGTGAAAAAAAAAGTGTAACAGAATGCTCGACTGTGATTCAAGATTTATTGAATATCAACCAAAAATATAAGATGGACATTACAGAGTAACATACCTGAATTTTACATCAATTCATGTTTAATTTATAGAACACAGACATGCATTGCACATATTGGAAAAATTATTAAGGAACACAATTCTTTGACATTAAAAAACACATTTTTGAATAAAATATGAAAATATCAAAGAACTGTTAAAAAAATTTAAAATTCTCCAGAAAAGGAGACTCGACAGCCTCTCTGGGCAGCCTGTTCCAGTGCTCTGTCACCCTCACCGTAAAGAAGTTTCTTCTCATATTCAAGTGGAACCTCCTGTGTTCCAGCTTGCACATATTGCCCTTTGTCCTATCATTGGATGTCACAGAGAAGAGCCTGGCATCCTCCTGACGTTTACCATTTACATATTTATAAACATTGACTAGGTCACCCCTCAGTCTCCTCTTTTCCATGCTAAAGAGACCCAGCTCCCTCAGCCTTTCCTCATAAGGGAGATGCTCCATTCCCTTAATCATCCTCGTGGCTCTGCACTGGACTCTTTCCAGCAGTTCCCTGTCCTTCTTGAACTGAGGGGCTCAGAACTGGACACAATATTCCAGATGAGGTCTCACCAGGGCAGAGTAGAGGGGGAGGAGAACCTCTCTTGACCTACTGACCACCTCCCTACTGATACACCCCAGGATGCCATTGGCTTTCTTGGCCACGAGGGCACAGGGCTTGCTCATGGTCATCCTGCTGTCCACCAGGACCCCCAGGTCCCTCTCCCCTACACTACTCTCCAACAGGTCAGTACCCAAATTATACTGGAACCTGGTGTTGTTCTTGCCCAGATGCAAGACTCTACACTTGCTCTTGTTAAATTGCATGAAATTTTTCCCCGCCCAAATCTCCAGCCTGTCTAGGTCTGGCTGGATGGAAGCACAGCCTTCTGGCATGTCAGCCACTCCTCCCAGTTTCGTATCATCAGCAAGCTTGCTGAGGGTGCACTCTCTTCCCTCATCCAAGTCGTAGATGAATATATTGAATAGAACTGGTCCCAATACCGAACCCTGGGGGACTCCAGTAGATACAGGCCTCCAACTAGACTCCATCCCATTCACCACAACTCTCTGGCTTCTTTTCTCCAGCCAATTCACAATCCATCTCACTACCCGATCATCCAGATCACACTTCCTCAGTTTAGCCGCAAGGATACTGTGGGAGACGGTGTCAAATGCTTTTCTGAAATCGAGGTAGACCGCATCTACTGCTTTACCATCATCTATCCACCTGGTATTGTCCTCACAAAGACTATCAGGTTGGTCAAACATGACTTCCCCTTGGTGAAGCCATGTTGACTGCCTCTAATGACCTTCTTATCCCTGATATGCCTAGAGACAGCATCAAGAATAAGTTGTTCCATCACCTTTCCAGGGATGGAGGTGAGGCTGACCGGTCTATAGTTACCCGGGTCCTCCTTCTTGCCCTTTTTGAAGACTGGTGTGATATTCGCTTTCCTCCAGTCCTTAGGCACCTCCCCTGTTCCCTACGACTTACCAAAGATGACGGAGAGTGGTCTAGCAATGACTTCTGTGATCTCCCTCAGTACCTGCGGGTGCATCCCATCAGGACCCATGGATTTATGGGTGTCCAGATTACTTAACTGCTCCTTAACCCAGTCGTCATCTACCAAGGCAAACTCCTCCTTTGTCCTGACTTCCTCCGGGGCTTCAGGGGTACGGGACTCTTCAGGAAAGCCTCCAGCAGTATAGACAGAGACAAAGAAGGCATTCAATAACTCTGCCTTCTCTGTATCTTCTGTCACCAGAGCTCCCACCTCATTCATCAGTGGGCCTACATTGCCTCTGGTGTTGGCCTTATCTGCAATGTATTTGAAGAAGCCCTTTCTGTTATCCTTGACCCCTCTAGCAAGGTTTAATTCTAAGGAGGCCTTAGCTTTCCTAGTTGCCTCCCTACACTCTCTGACAACATTCTTATATTCCTCTCAAGTGGCCAGCCCCTCCTTCCGTGATCTGTATACTCTCCTCTTGCACTTGAGTTTGCCCAGCAGATCCCTGTTTATCCATGCAGGTCTCCTGGCACCCTTCCTCGACTTCCTACCCATTGGGATGATCCGATCTTGAGCTTGGAAGAAGCAGTCCTTGAACGCTAACCAACTATCTTGGGCCCCTTTACCTTCAAGTACCCTGTCCCATGGGATTTCCCCTAGCAATTGCTTGAAAAAGGCCAAAGTTGGCCTTTCTTAGCAATATTTCTACTTACACTGAAATAGAAAAGGGAGGAAAAAAAGGGTTTTTTAAAATAATTCTCTGTCTGAAAAAATCAGAGTCAGGATCGTGTGTGTGTGTGTGTGGGGGGTTGTTCTGTTTGTTTTGTTGTGGTTTGGTTTGTTGGTGGTGTTTATGTTCCCCAGAAAATAGACCTAAAGACAGGGTATTTATTTTTATACCTATTTTCTATCTAGTGTCATTTCAGTACAGTATGTCCTTTTTATCTGGTGCTGAAATGCTCTGTCATGTGTCAGTCATTCAAGGCTGGAAATAATCAGGGACTGGGACAAAGAAATGTTTTTGTTACAGTGATTTGTCTTGGTAAACGACTTCAAGAAATATCACTTGAAATGGTAGTGGAATAAGTCAAAGGGAAGAGCAAAGCAGAGCAGTTCATGTGGATATATAGTGACCTGATGAAAAGGGAAAATCAAAAACCACTCTTTGGCACAGTGCCATATACCGCTGTCTGTGGTGGTTGTTGTTCCTTTCTTGTACAGAATGTCCACTGATATTTGGACCTCAAGGGGTAAATAGCTGAAAATATTTTATCTAAGGACAAGCTCACAGGCAAATTATCCAGTGATAATGAAAAGTGACTCTTGATTTCCCACAAGCAACAATGCCTTGCTTTTCATAGCATTTGAAATGAAAAGATACAGAAGAGAATGAGGACTGTAAGTGTCTGTGTTACGCAAATGAGGAGTTTAAAGAAATCATACATTAATTCTGGAAATTATACTGAGAAAAAAGTGCATATATATTTCCCAGTTCATAACCCAAAATGTTTTCCACAGCACAATTAAACTGTAGTCAATTCCCAAATAATAGAAAATTTCTGAAAAGAACAGATAGTCTTAAAAAAGCCCCCAAAAACCTCACAAAAAAATTCTATGTATCTTTCTGTGCACACACAAACACACACACACACACGTACACTTACTTTAAATGCAACAGAATGAAGCTAAGGTGGACCATAATCACATTCTTTGATGTAAAATCCATGTATTGTGTCCTGGTTTCATATTTTCCAGCATGCAAACCATTCTTTAGAACTTCTGGCATGCACCTAGTTTTCATTGATGAAAGTTCTGCTGATTAAACTCTTCCATAAATAATAGATCTGATGAAGAGCTTTCACATTCATATTGAAAGTAGAGCTACAGTTGGCTGGCATTCACCAGCTCTATTCAGTGTCAAATTCAAATTGCCTGTTACATGAATAATGACAACAAACAAGCCTGAGAGCTTAGCAAGCTCAAGCAGTGAACTTCCTCACATATACGATATGCTTTTTTATTTTATGAATTGAAATCATATATGTTCGTGAAAATCTATTTTTTCTAACTTAAGTATAAATCATTGCTAGCTTAATTAAAAACATTTGCACCACAATAGGGTCTGGAAGCTTTGAAGCAACCTCTCTAATCTTAGGAAAGTTACTGGATGTTTGGTGCAGGCCATGTGACATCAAGGTATCACATTAATTTTATCTAGCATTTCCTGACTTCAAATTGGATCTTACTCAATCATTGTAGTTATTTAAAGTATTCACTACTTTTCTTCTGAGAAAACAAAACAAAACAAAACAAAAACATAGCTCTGCTTAAGCACTTCCCAATTAGAATCATACGACCATACAATAAGGGAACTCTGCAAGGCACCTGGTCCAAACTACTGCACTAACCTTAAAATATTAGAAGAGCTTGATCAGGGCCCTGTCTGGTTAAGCACTAAATTTCTCCAATGAGAAAGATTCCACAGCCTCTCTGGGCAACCTGTTCTAATTGTTAATCACTCTCTCATAGTCCATTTCTTCCTCATCTCCATTCATGTGATGTGTGGCTGTTGCCCATCATCCTTTTGGCACCTGGGGCCACCTGGACTTCATTATCTGAATCTGTCTTATTTGCAGCCCCCTTTTAAATAGCTGTAGAAAGTAAACTCTGTTTAGCCTTCCCGTCTCAAAGCATAGTTCTCTGGCCCTTTCTCTCATCATAGGCAGCAAGAGCTTCAACCCTGTAAGCATCTTGGTGGCCCTCCATTGGACTTACTCCAGTTGGTCAAAATTTCTCTTGTATTGGGACAGAAAAGCTGTGGACAATATTTGATATCTGGCCTCACCAGTGTTGAATAATCACTTTCCTCAATAGGCCAGCTACATTTTTTGCCAATTAATACAGCGCAGTGTGTAGTTTGCCTTCACCACACCAGCACTCTGATGATTCACATTCACCAGGCCCCTTTTTGAAGAGCAATTTGACTGTCATACCCCAGCCTGTACTGTTCCAAGAGTTCCACTCCAGGTGCAGGACTTCTTATCAGGTCTTTTGCGCATTGTTCTCTTCTACAACGTTCAATATCTATTTCCAACTTAGAGACTTGTGCCAGTTCTCTCAAGCCAGATAGTTTTCTTGGATTCTGAGGCAGAGTACCTCGAAAATTCTACCTATAACCTATTTTTTCTGGTGATCCTATTTCAGCAGCATCTTCTACTGGTGTAAAATCTTTCATTTGCATGGTTGTTTGCCCTAATGTCAGTCCTGAGTATTTGAGTATAACTAGTGTAAGGATTGCTTCAATATCCCTCTGAAAAGAAGTAATCTCTAAATTTTCTTAATTCACTACTGTTTGTTATCTGGTGCCATTTTCCAAACTGAGATACTGGTGTCTGTAATAAATATGATGATGCACACCAATGCTCAATAGAAAAAGCTGGTCTCAGACTGCAAAGAAATTCTCATTCCATTCTCTCTTCTCCAAGCATCAAACTGACAGATTATTTGAGAATTATTCAGACAAACACGGTCAAATGAAGTTCCTACAGGAACATGCATTTCCTGATTCAGTCTTTTCTTTACATCAGTTATGAATCTTTTCACTGAGTTTCATGCTTGTTACCTATTTTGTAATATGGAAGAGGCTTTCTCATCTAACTAAACTGGGA
>WKFP01014751.1:217508-241253 GCA_011057875.1 Pterocles orientalis | reverse complement strand
AATTTTCAGTATTCCTAATTACTTGGTGAGTTTTACAAAGTGTGATGGAAAGCATATTTTCTTTTCCAGATGCCTGGAGGGATGTCTTAGCCCAGGAATGCATACTGAGGTGGTTTGACACTGTCTCATGTGGCTCACAAATTCTTTTATGTGATTTCTCCTCCCTAACTATGTCTTAGAGGTGTGGAGCAGATTAGAATTTCAAAGACTGTTAGAAGGACTATCAGAATACAGGGGAAAGGAATTTATATTTTCTTATGCTTTTTCACTCTTTTTCATCCTATTAGTCAGGAAAAAAATGATAGCAAAGAACCTTTGATAATAGGGGTTATGTTTTTAGGACATAAAAAAAGGAGTGTATATCTGTAACCTCAGTGTACTACTGCCATGACTGTTCTTGAAAGCAAGAGTTTCATGGGGCTTTGAAGCTGGAATGAGTTTATAAACCAAGTTCAACATCTTCTGTTTCATGTTTAGAATTTATATATACATTCACTTTGTTTTAAATGCACTTTATTTTAAATTTAAAAGTTTTAATTAATTTGGATAATCAAAATATCACTGTGTCCTTTGGTATTCTAACTTTTTAATCCTCTTTGAAAAATCGAAGAAATGTAAAGGACATACATGATTCCGTTGCCTGAACATATGTGTCACTTCAGACAGGCAAGGATATCCAAATCCAAAGCATGCAGTCCTCACAAGTTACTCACAAGAGACCTCAGAAGAAGCTTGCATGTTGCAGAACAGCAGATGGGATGCACTAAGCAGTCACAGAGAACACTGGATGTATGACCCACCAGGGAGTGAAGTTCCCATTTAAGCCACCTTCAGTGATGCAGGAATTTAGAGCTAAGCTTGGTATCTATTCTTTATTATCAGTTACAGCCGAATAAACACTGCTCCTGGAGTTTCAAGAGCATTTCATCCCATCTTAAGTCTCCCTTCTTTCCTGATCAGAAAACCTTAAATGTCAGTGCAAAAAGGATAGTTATTTTCTTGATAGTTGACCTTTTACACACCCACACTCAAAACACAATTAAAGTCTTGAATACATGATCTACTCGATACTTGGCAAGACCAAGAAACACCAAGGCACACATGCACTCTTCAACAGAAGAATCCAAACTCAGATTCAGCTCTGTATGCTTTTCCTCTCTCCTAGAGGGTGAGATGGGAACACCGGGATGAAATGACACCCTTCCTGCAGGTGTTGAGTGTTCACAACCCTGGGATTTATTACTCATGGGCTACATCCATCTCAAATGCATTGTATTTATGGCATTTGACCCATAGAAGTAATTGCAAACACTGAGTTAAGGAACAACTTTTACAACATTCCAAAAGTACAGTCTTTATTAGCTAGTATATCACATAAAGAAATGCCTAAAATGACCATAGTTATCCAACAGGAAACACCAAAGGGAAGGGGGAGCCCATATATCTCTTGTGTTTTATTTTCTACTCCAGTCCTGAAGTAGGTGTATTTGGAAAGCTGAAGCCTACCCAACTGATTAAATAACTAAAGCTTCCATAATTACATTAAAACTTGGATGGGTTGTTCATTTTTTCCCTTTAAAATACAGTTATAAAAGGAAAAATGGGCTGCTGTTCAACTTTTATCTAATAATTAAGCCGTCACAACATTTACTTTGGGAATAGAAGATCTGTATTCAACAAATACCTTCTCCTGAGAATTTGTATATACATATTTTTTATGTGAGAGCCAAAACAAGCAGTAAAAACAATAGAAATGTTGTAAAAGAATTATAATATTACAGACAGAAATTTAGATTCCTGTGAAATCCCAGGTCATGAATAATTAAACAGGATTTGTTTTAAGGGATTGCTAACTTGGATTTAAATTACACTTCAGATCTCTGAGTATCTCTGTAGGCTTCAACCTTTTGTCTAGAATAAGAAAAAAAGACTCAGAAATTAGCTATTCAGAACCATCCTTTCTAAGAGCCATTTCTGGATACAAGAAGAGTATAATTTGCAGCCCTTTCGTAGCAAAACTTAAATGGTATGTAATCATGTCTTGCACACAAATGCTCGTGTTCAAAAGCTTTCTCTATAGAATTATTTTTTACTTTAGAAGATAGCCTTATAAAAATAATAGTCTTTTAGTTCTCCCATTAGTTTATAATCCGTATGTCATCATTACATTTAAATGGGAATATTTTAATTAAATAAAAATATTTGTTGGTACTATGAATATGCATCAGCAATTTGGAAGTTGAAAATTGTTGGCATTGAAGATGATCATAGGTTTATTTATCACATGGGAAAGAAACTTTAATAGCTGACTTGCTATGAGAATAAACATAGATATGTGAACAGAAATCCTACTTGTTCTCATATTTGTGAAAGTTTCTGTTAAACTGGACAACAAAAGGGAAAATTCATTTGCTTTCTGTCATTAACAGATATTTTATGAACTGACAGACTACTCTTTATCTTGTGTTTGGTACTTAAAGGTCTGTTACAATTACTATCAGGGGACCATACAAACAAATAATCATAAGATCGTGTTTTTGCATAGATAATTTTTAATAATTAAATTATATATTTAATATGATTTTTTTCCTCAAAGCCAGAATTCAGCTTTGTTTTGTTAGTGGAAAGAGTAATATTTCCATTAATTACTTCTCCAGATTCGTTCAGAATTTAAAATTCTGGTTGTATTTTAGAAACATTGAAATTTTATATTATTACAGACATTATTACAGTTTATGTTATGTGAAATTTGTTTTATCTTTATGAGGTAAACAGATGCTTGTAATTAAGCATTTGCTTCACAATTGTCTCATAATTTGCTTTCATACCAGAAATTTGCGAAGTGTAGTCATAAAAAAAGGATGAATTGAAATAAGTAATTATGGATTGTCTGAACCAGCGCTTCACTGGATGTCAGTGTGAAGGATAATTTTAACTACCTTAGTTCCTATTAACATTTTTTGCTTAAAATTGTTTACATTCTAGTATATTAGCTTTCACTGTCACTACTTTAATGCAGGTTTACCTGCATAGCTTTGTCCACTTTTTGGTTTTAAACCATTCAAACAATTTTCTTTGATTTCCCTTGGGAAGCTGCTGCACAGTTTAATAAACCTGAGTGTTAGCAAGTGTTTCCTCATGCAGTCTTAATTTTGCTTTCCCATTTTGTCTGATTACACTCAATTATACTTCTATATATCAACTTTAACAACTGTACTCATTTCTTGTTTATAACCTATGAATAAGTTGAATTTACTTTATAAATTCTGTTTCTTTGGTAATCATTTAGCTGGGGTAGATATTATAAAATCTTTTCCTAATTTTGTTTCTTAAATCACTGAAACAGCTAAGTTCAATTTCTTTGTTTTAACTTTTTAACATTTACAATGGGTTTAGAGAGAGTCAAATGCTCAAAGTACAAAAAAATTAAGTTCTGGAGATTTTATTTAAAAACTTTCTCATTAAAATATGCAGCCTCTGAAGAAATAATTCTATTGGCCTTCCTGATCACATATCTGAGCTTTCTTGACTATTTGTATACAGTGCCAGAAAATGCATTTCCTATCATTTTCCTACAACAATTTATGTCTAGCTTGCTGTTTATTTTCCTCTTGAGATCATCATCCCAGCTTAATCTGGTTGAGATCTTTAGTTAAAAAACAAACAAAAAAGAGAATTAGTTTACTTCGTGGAAAGACATACAAATCTAATGAATCTGAAAAATTACATTTATATCAATTTTTAGATAACTTTAAAACTGATTATGTTAAGACAATTGAAGTATTTACATTCTTCTAAATATGCTTTAATTTTCCTTCTTTGTGTCAGAGACACATTGTTATTATACAGACAAAATAATATTTGATTTCCTGTACTTATTTTTTATCTTACATCTTTTTATATTTTTATTCTTGCAATGTGCCACACCCTATTCTGTGGTGAAGATCTAAGCTAAACCAAAATCATTCAGAAGCAGCAGGTAGAGTCTAGCCAGGGTATCTTTCATCTAAAATGGCAATATATACCTCTGTTTAGAAGGCTGAATCCTAGTACTCAGGCAGAATAAATTCGGTTGCCATTACACTCTTGACAGACTAGGTCTTAGTATAGTTACCTGAACACAAGCATCCTGTACCTTTTAAGGTGTCTTTTTGTGGCTTACAGGTGTTGTTCAAGAATGGCTTAGATATTCTGTCACACCTTAATTGTCTGTCATATCTGCCAGATAACACAGATGCTGTGCATATACTAGGGTATCTCACAGGACACTGTAGGTCTCTGGTTAGGCAAGTGAATCAAATCACCAGGTTACATTATTCATAGAGTCCGAAACGTATTTCAGCTGACTGAGTAAAACTATCAATCATTCGAGACCTGCTCATCTAGAAGAGCACAGTCAAACCTCCTTCTTATCTCTCGGGCTCATATAGATGTTTTAGATACTCTGTAGTGCTGAAATGGCACTGGATGTGTTAGGACTGCACGGAGAGGACTATACCACTAGCCAGAATTTAAGCTAACTGGGAAAATGATTGGACGTGACCTTGGAAATTGCTGGATGTGACAGATGAACATGTGACAAGTGACAAAAACAGCAGTTCTGGGCTTCCCAGTACAAGAGAGATATGGAGCTACAGGAGAGGCTCCTATGAAGGGCCACTAAGATGATTAAAGGAGTGAACCGTCTCCCTTGTGAAGAAAGGCTGAGGGAGCTGGGACTCTTTAGACAGGAGAAGAGAAGGTTCATGAGGAATCTCATCTGTGTATATAAATACCCAAAGGAATGGTGTAAAGGAGATTAAGCCAGGATCTTTTCAGTGATGTCCACTGGCAGGACTAGAGGCAATTGAAACACAGGAGGTTGCCTCTGAATGTTAGCAAACACTTTTTCATTGTGAAGGTGTGTTGTTGACTCTGGCTGGATGCTAGGTGCCCACCGAAGAAGCTCTATCACTCACCTCCTTAACTGGACAAGGAAGAGAAAATATAATGAAAAGCTGGTGGTTTGAGATAAGGCCAAGGAGAGATCATTCACTAATTACTGCCATAGGCAAAACAGACTTCACTCAGGGAAATCAGTTTAATTTGTTTCCAATTAGAAGTCTAAGTAGGGTAATGAGAAATAAAATCCAGATCTTAAAACACCTTCCTCTCATCCCTCTCTTCTTTTCGGGCTTAACTTTATTCCCAATTTTCTCTACCTCCTCTCTCTGAGCAGCTCAGTGAAGCAGGGAATGCGGGTTGCGGTCCGTCCTCCTCAGGGGGAGGGTTTCTCACACTCTTCCCCTAGTCCAGTGTGGGGTCCCTCCCATAGGAGACAGTCCTTCGTGAATTCTCCAACATGAGTCCTTCCCGCAGGCTGAAGTTCTTCATGAACTGTTCCACCGTAGGTCCTTTCCATGGGGTCCAGTCCTTCAGGCACAGACTGCCCCAGCGTGGGTCCTCCACAGGGTCACAGCTCCTGCCAGCAAAACTTCTCCAGTCTGGGCTCCTCTCTCCATTGGTCCACAGGTTCTGCCAGGAGCCTGCTCCAGTGCAGGCTTCCCACAAGTTCGCAGTCTCCTTTGGTCACATCCTCCTGCTCCAGCACAGAGTCCTACATGGGCTACAAGTGAATATCTACTCCACAGTTACCCTCCATGGGGACAGCCTGCCTCACCACAGTCTGCACCACGGGCTGCAGGGGAATCTGTTTTGGCACCCAAAACACCTCCTCCCCCTCTTTCTTCACTGACCTTGGTATCTGCAGAGTTGTTCCTCTCACATATTCTCACTCTCTTCTCTGGTTGCTGTTGTGGAGTTTTGGTTTTGCTCTTCTTAAATATGTTATCACATATTGGACAGTGATGGTTCTATCTTGGAGCCACCTCTGTTAGATATAGGGGAAGCTTCTAGCAGTCTCTCACAGAAGTCACCATCTTAGCCTCCCTTGCTACCAAGACCTTGCCACACAAACCCACTACAGAAGGTGACTGAGCACTTGAACAAGTTTTTCAGAGAAGTTGTAGAATCTCCATCCTTGGAGATACTCAAAAACCAACCTGGACACAGCCTTGGACAACCAACTCTGTTTGATCAGGGAGGTTGGATTAGATGAGCTCCAGAGTTCCTTTCCAACCTCAACCATTCTGTAAGTCGAAGACAACTTCATGATGGATGGGCTGGACTTTACAGGAATTTAAAGGAAAATTATGTGAGAAATTACCAAATTTGGTAACATGTCAATAATAATACAAAAATCATAAATCATACAAAGCCAAATGTGCCAAGGTGATGATATAAAAAATATCAGTCTGGATATAGACGTAAGAAAATTAGAACCAAAGTGAAAAATGTTATTAGGGCTCACTGCTCATTTGGAAGGATACTGTAATGGAGAAAGAGGACAAAGTCAGGAAAAAAGAAGGTAAGCAGTGGAAAAAGAGATAATAAGTTATCCAAATCATGAGGTCAGTGCTGTTCAGAGTTGGCAGCCATGCGAGTGAACTCCATAGCCTAAATCAAGAGAATAAACCAATCTTCTTTTTCTAACCATACTTCACGTGTCAAACACGTGGTTAGGATAGAGTGCAGGTAACTGGGTCCCTTCCCTGGCTAGCAGGAAAAAAACCTAGATGGATGGATCGAGCATATCGACATCACTGTGTTAGTGCTCATTCCAAGCCCAACACCATCAGCATCTACCTGCCACTTTCTACCTCCATGTCTGTGTTCAAGCAAAGAGTGTCCCTACAGGGTCTGTTTCAATAGCTGAATCCACTCCTCATTTTCTGGTTCCTGCATTCCTGAGGCCTATGCATTCCATTTTTTAATGCCTCTTAAGCTGTCTAAACTTGGTTTCTTTTTTGTTTGTTTGTTTGTTTTTTTCCCAGGTGGTTTCTGCTTTTTATTTCCATTCCTCAGTGCTTTTTTGTAGTCTCTTCACAAGATTACACTCTAATTTCACTTCCAGGATAACAATAATTTTCTCCTTTCTTCCACCCAATTTTCTTTTAAAGAAAAGCACCAATCTCTAATTTCTTTATTTAACACTGTCCATGCTCTTAATCTCACATATCTGTGTTGTTTTGCCCTCTAACTTTTGTATCGTTTTCCAGTAGTGCATTTTTCTACACTATCATCTTCAATTAAGTCTCTTTGTTGCTGCCTAAAAAAATACCATCGGCATCTTGATTTGTCTCTTACACTTTGGATATGCACATCAAGCAATTATGGACCTTATACTGTAAACCAGATGTACTCAGGGCACAAAAGTAACACTACAGTCTTGGGGAGTACCAGCAATCTAATAGAACAGAAACTTCAGGGGAAATCTCAGTTAGATCCTGCAGCTGAGGCTTGGAACTCGCTAACTGTCTTAAGAAAGCTTGATTACTGCACTATGATGAGCCACTAGCAACATGCTCAGAGATAAAATTTTAAAAGCCAGTCCTAAATGATACCTTTTCTCACCAGCAAAATAAATTATCCACTCTTGATATGTAGCTGATCCCTCTTCAAATCTTCCTACCTCTGCTCCAAGCCACGGCAGAATTAGATTCCTTTGATGTATTTTGCTTGTACTTAATTTGTTTGCTCATTTTGTTCTTAGAAGTAGTTCAACCACTTTTCGCTCTGCTTTACTAAATTGAACCTAAGGAGCTATCAAGCACAGAAAATCACATTCTGAATAATTAAATACTTATATAATTTTATACATAGCTGAAAACAATCTGCTAAAAGGAAATCTTGTGTTGTAAGGATAGTCCTGCACCAGTCTGCAAAATTCTCTACAGAGTGTATAGATGTTATTTTCCACGGGTAGATTGCACAGAAAATAGGACTTCTTTAGATATGCCACATATCTGGATATCTCATTTTCTATTGCATAAGCACAGACTTAATGATCCCTTCCTAAACATAGCTCTTAACAATAGAAATTAAAGTCAGTTGGTTGAGGAATGCTACAAAGCCAGTCCAGCTCACGCTAAGTGTAACTGTAGAAGTCCCTTAAACACTTCAAATTTAGATAAAATCGTATTATCAGTTGGACAATGCTGAAGAATAAAATTACTGAAGCCTCTTATTGCATTTTTCCACTAAGAAAGTTATTATTTACTCAGTTCAACTACTGCATTATCACAGAAAAAAAAATAATCTTTCTCACACCCTTTTCAATAATTATTAGATTCATATTCTAAATCTAAGAACCAAATTCTAACCATATAAGCTATAATTGCACTAGGAAGGGTATTACTTACAGCCAAGTGCACAGGCTGTCTTGTCAAACTAAAAGTCATTCAGGGATTTTGTGAGACAAGTTTTTTAGGAGTGTTCATGACTGGAGCTCAAAAAAAATCACACAACTCAGTAGCAAACAAGCAAACAAATATATATATATATGTATATATAATGTGAATACCAACAAATGTAGTCAAAGGCAGCAGGATAGTTGGCAGGTTTGCTATAGAACTAGTTTCTCAGCACGGCTGAAGAAGGAGCAGGAGAGGAGAAATAATGTTGTCCTTAAAAAGGCCAGGCAAAAGAAAACCCACATTGTATCCAAAAGTATAATCTTATTTCAGAAAATAAAAATACATTGTTTTTTATTTCCCTTTCTAGTTGTCAGTCTCAATTCATTAAGACATAGAAATAAAATTGTGCTCAGTCTAGCCAAATTGTTATAGCGACACTGCACTCTGAGCGCTTGAAAATAAGTCCACCTCCAGACAACAGGGACGGCTAGCGAGGTTTTAGATTGCTCGCTGGACCGGAATGCATTTTCTTTTGCAGTTGCTCTGTGGACATGCTAAGCAATGTAAGAAGCCTAAAAATAAACTTACCTGCTTATCTATAGCTTAAAAAAAACCATCAAACTCGTAAACTTTTAAGAAAAATATGTATTTTGTAACCTGCCTGCTGATGGGAAGCAGTGAATGAATTCTTTGTTTAATTTGAGCACAGAGCTTTTGCTTTGCCTATTAAACCCACGAGCTGTCTCACTTTTACCCTTCCAATTCTCTTCCCCATACAACTGAAAGGGAGTAAGCAAGTGTCTGTGTGGGGCTGAGCTGCCTGACAGGGTTAAACACCAGCCCTTTTCCATGTTCAGTGTGGGGCTTGAGGGGTTCGAGATAACAATAGATTTGATTGTAGTGTGCTAGATCAAATTTATAGCTGTTATTACTGCTTAGCTACTAATTAACAGGCTCTTCTGCTTACCACAGGGTTTGCCTACCTTACTGTATATTAAATATATTTCCACCTTGGGATTACTGTCTTCTGTGAATTCTGAGTGCTTTCATAATCACATTTGTCATGTTTCAGTTTAATTTACATGCCTATATAGAGAAATCTGCATCTATGTTAGCCACTCTAATACCTATTGTCACACTTGCAGTTGTATCATTTTAATTACTCTTATTATATCAGGGATATTCAAGACAAACATTGTAGTAGTCAGAGGACATTTTACAGCTTCTATCAGTACAGCACTAGAAGAGGTCAGGAGTTGGAAAAATTTTCCATTTCTGTTTGTCCATCAGGCAATGCAAAAGCCTGAAATCTGTTTCCTGAATGCTTGAGAAAAGGAAGAGTGCTCTTCAGATTGTCACTATTGGTGCTGGGGAGGAGTAAGGTGTCTTACCACAGATATCTCATCTACACAGATATGAAAGCTACTTCTATTCACAGCAGTTGTGATGGCATCATCCATGGTTGCCACTAGAGGTACCAACCCCTCCGCTCAATCATTTTAACTGCAATTGCTCTAGCTTAAGTAAATCAATAAATCAAGTAAAGATATTTCATAAAAGTTCTGTTAGCTGATTGTACTACATTTTGTTACTGACGTGAAGGAAATACTATCCAGAAGTTGTAATCCAAATGAAATTATTAGTTTATTGTGACATAACCATGGAGAACTAAGTCAGCTTCTCAAACATTTATTTAGTCTATAAAGATTGTTATAGTTCACTAAAGGACATGATACATGCATTGCAGGGAATTTGTAAGTTTTGTTTAAAATTGGCTTGTGTCAAGAGGTATACAGCTTTATTGTTTGACACAGAATGCATTACCATCACCTGCTTTCAATGAGTTTTAAAAAGTAACAGTGGCTCAAACAGGAGTCACTCAAACAGGAAGAGAATAGCAGTGAGTGAAGCTTAAGCATCTTGTTTATCATTGAACAGCTTGAACAAGACTGCAAGGGGTATGGTGTAACTATGGCTCAATTTTAAATAGAAACCTTTGTCTGAATATGGACGCATATATAAAGCTTACTTATTCCAAGCATATTAAGAACTATAGTTATTTATACTTTGAAAAATCCATCCTAAGCCTCAAGTTTAACAGATGTTAGCTCAGCTAATTCAGGATTTTGGCAGATTCCGTTGTATAAGTATTTAGCATCACTGACTGAATTTATTATTCTGTTATCACCTGTGAAGGAACAATGAATGATGGTGTCATAATTTCTGAGATATAGAATATTTAGCATTGAAAAGTGAATTGATGAATGCTGCTTACCTCCCACAGTACAACAGATTTGTTTCCCAGCTATTTCACGGTATCTATGTTGCATCTCACAGCTTCATAAGGAATGGACTTTTGCTTCTGATGTTCCTGTCCAGAACAACACCCCTGATATCTTAGTGCCAAAAAATTTCAATGACTTTCCCAAAGAAAGGGTGTTTTAGATGTGGCCAAAAATATTTTTCCAGATTCTCTCTGGAATCTATCTTTTCTGTTCTCCATAAACCTGCTTAAACCATGCTGTGAGTTGGAAAGTTTATCAGAACAGTGTATTTATCAGAACTATGTATTTATAACACTTTCTAACAAGTTCTTTTGCTGGATTACAGACACTTTGTAAGTTTTTATTAATTAGCTAAACTAATTAAAACATTTCTATCCTGCTTACAATATTTGTCTTTCATTAACCTGTTTTCCTATCACAATGGACTAGTTTGGGTCTTCAGATTCATGACATGTCTCTAAAAAGTCTTTGAAATTTCTGACGTATAGACATCACAGATGTTGGACAGAAATGTACTCCAACTAGAAAAAAATAACAAAAAAAATAACATTGTTCCATAACTAGTTTTTTTTTAACTGTCTCTTCCAAACAAACTGAAAACTATTGCCCCTCTAATTTACGATGCAGGTCAGAAATGTTAACTTTCATTGGCAATAGGATACACTGATTTCTGCATCAGCAAAAAGATTAGAATTTGCCTAGGTCAGAATTATCATCCCATACGATATACCAAGAAGGAAGGGCTAGAATACAAAAATACTGTTATCTCAGAGCTAATATATGGGAAGACAACTGCAAATTGTGCTGAGAGGAGGAGGCAAGAGCAGAAGACATCATTTTCCTCAAAGATGCATTTCTTAATTAATCTTCATTGATGGTATTGGTGAACATGAGGCAAAACTAGCAGATATAGTTACTTCAGAAGACCAGAATGTCACATAAAAAATTATGACACTAAAAATTATAGTAATTAAATGATTGACCTGAGTAAGAAAAAGCAGAAGGTAAAGTATGTAAAGGTTAAGAAGAAAAATTTTTTCTACAAGAAAGGAAAACTTCAGTAGAATTCAAAAAGGAAGCAGAAAATGCTGGGTGTGTCCATTACTGTTGTGTAACTGTGAGATATCAATACAAAAAAATGCTAGGATGTGACATCAAAATATTTTCACTGTCAAATTGAAAGAAAGGGGGGAAGAAGAACTAAACTAAGCAACCCTGTCAATACAAGTATATTGCTATAAACTGATCATGAGCATAGCTGAGAGAGAAACTGAAGCTTTCCAGCTGTCAGTATAGTATAATTGTGGAACAACCTTCCTGTACAAAAGAGTATGAGGGGCTAAATAGTTTTGAGATGAAATCTGATCTGTTTCTGAAAAGGCTGTGATTACCTATAACAACTTATGATAAGTCTTCATGCACTTTCTTGTCGTATTTCCATGATCCCAAAGTGCTTTCTTTCACTCAGACTGAAGATTTTAAGTATTACATAATTCATGTTAAACTAATAAATACAATACAATATTTTTGAACTTTTACAGAAATGCAATGATTATTTTCGTTACCCGTGTTTCATGAGTTTAAAATTTCTCAGAGAAAAATATATTCTGTGGGAAAAATTCTGAATATGTTTGTGAGAGAATTCATTTCACATAATTTTAAAAATTAGACCTTCTTTTACCACTCCACAAAACCCAATAGACAGATCAAAGCATGTGCAGAAACTGAAACTTTCCACCTACTTATCTCAAACAACAGTCTTGGAATGGAAAAAATATAACCCTCTTGAGGCATCCCTCTGTATGCCTATAGACTCTAGAAGAATGACAGTGAATACTGTGATGAAATTTAAGTTTGTGCAAATGAAAATTATTTTTACAATGTATTTTTTGTACCAGATATCAAAAGCTTTGTTATTATTTCCATAAGTATGTAGCACAAACTAGATATCTGAGTAGCAATTCAAGTCCCTAAAAAGGGATGTGTAATAGCATTTAAGATGCCTTAAATTTAGTAAGAAACTTTAAGTGAGTAGCAGCTAAAAGATAGAACCTATGGGATACTTCCTTCTGGAATAGAAACTTCAGGCCAGATTAGAGTATAAGACCTGGAAAACAGTACTAGACCCCTAACTATGGGCAAATGAATCCTTCCTGATGGATGCTAGGAGAACAATTCAGGTAATCATATTCAAGTAGCAATCAGAGGGTGAACTGAACATTTCAGTTTATTCAAATGGTTGTCTAGCTTACTTGCAGACACCCAAAATGTAGGTATTTTTATCTGTGAGGCTGCTACTAACTTTCAGTTTATGTAAGATGGGTAAGATGAAAATCAAACAATGTTTGAGATCAAACACTTTTTTTTGTTAACTACTGTGCAGTGTCCAATTGTTTTTTCTCCCCTTCTAGGTAAAACACAGGGCTGTCCTGGACAGAATGGTCTCAGTTTCACTGTCCACATGCAGGCTCAGAGCCATTTATGATGCCTTATTGTATCCCACCTAACCTTCAGCTACGTCTCCCAAAGGGCCTGGGTTTGGTGCATGTCCTGGGGCACAGTCTCCATCCCTTCAAAGGTGTTTCACTACAGAATCTCAAATGGTTTTAGGGCTTGCTATGTGAGAATTGGACAGACAGATCCAAATTCAACCCTAGCAACCAAGGGAATTCCAGTGTGTAAAGCAAGAAGAGATTAACCACATAATATATAAATAGGAAAGAAGTGGAATATTTTCTTATCTACAGCTGAATAAACCAATATTCAATCCATTCTGATCAGTACCATTATTTATTAATAAGGTAGCAAACCTGCACCAAAACTGAGACTGTTGATGAGGGTTCTCTCATGTACACCCCATACACTCTATACATATTTTTAATGGTTTAGCACAATCCCATTCTGGAAAAGTGATGCTCAGTCCTGTGATCTAGAGTATCTTCCTCTTTCTTACTACTAAAAATGAAAACATACAGTGTCTTTTTAAATTTTAAGTCAGTATTAGTCTAAATTTTATTCCAGACATTTCTAATTTCCAGTGGTTTTCTTCTTATCGATTAATAGAAAGAGCTAACTCTTGATTGCCTGCATATGTGTCACAGCTATATATGTTTCCTCCTGGTACAATATATTAAGCCCACTTCTACATGAAGTAGCTATCTTGAGTACAACAATTTCTGTAGCCCTGTATTTTGTTGGGCTATGCTTCATACACATTCATATGGTCAGTGATAATTGATAGCTTCTCTCTTTTGAACATTCCTGAACAATTTAAACACAAAAGCTAAACTTGAAAAGCAATAATTTTTTCAATATAATTGCATGTGCATGTTATGCATGCAAATACCACTTAATATACTCTCTTCTCAGGGTTTTTTATTTAATATTAAGCTAATTATATTATAAATTTGTCATTGACGTGGAGCTCAAAAGATTTTCTGACTACTATAAGAGGCATATTAAACCATGAGATTTGACTAAATCAAAAAAAAATATATAGCGGTTATAATACAACATAGTTGTTCGGTGGAACAAACTAGTGATTGCACGATAAGAGAATAACTGCTAGCATCAAAGTTCTGAATTTATTGTCATCATCATTGCAATAGTTAATCCAGTGCTAGCAATAAACTGCCCTCTATTAAACGATATTAAATATAAAGTTACAAAAGCAACAACTCATCTGTTTAGCCTGAAATATTTGATTTTTTAATTACTGTTGTTCTGGGTAACTTTCTGTTAGATTGGTTTTAGTACAAGACAGTATCACCAAAAAGTTATTGCCACTACTTTCAAAATTGTCTTCTTCATCTAAAAATTATAAAGTTGAAGGACACATGGAAATGTATTGAGATTCCACTGAACCATTCAGAATTGAATCTGTTGTAACACTTTTAAAAATTAAGTTTGTGATATAGAAAGAGGTATTCTTATTGAATTTTAAGAACTGCAAAATCAATTACAAATTTTGTCACTATACAGCAAAGCACTGAATTTGTGCTTAAGTTAAGCACATCTGTTTGGTAAGATAATTTATATCTCCTTGTGTTAGAGGAAACTTGAGACATACTGCTGATTTTTTGAAAACTACATCCTTCAAATCTTCTACCTTTAATACCCAAATATATTAGTAATATCCTACTTTGTTTCTAGTTTCAGTTGGCTCTCAGACATATATTAATCCTAGTATAAATATTTTTCCAGTGATACAAAAGCCAGCTAACGGGTTTTTAATAACCAAATAGGAGGTTAAAAATTGTTTATTTGCCTAATTTCCATTGGTTTTAATTTTAGTGGCATGCAGTGATTGATTGGGTTACTCTGTCAACCTATGTATCCTAAGTACTGCTTTCTCTCTGAAAATCTGACTCACTGTTCTGGTTTCAGCTGGGAGTTGGTAGCTGGTATGAGGCTATGTTTTGGATTTGTTCTGTGAAGGATGTTGATAACATACTGATGTTTTTAATTGTTGCCAAACAATGTTTACATTAAACCAAGGACTGTCCAACTTCCCATGCTTTGCTAGTGTGCAATTACACAAAAAGATAGGAAGGACCACAGCTCATAATCACTAGCCTAGAACTGGAGCTTGGGTTTAGGATTGAGACCCAGATTGGCCAATGGGATACTACAGATCATGCACATTGTGCCCTGTACATGATGAAAGTCTGTCCAGAAGCTCACTCTTGCTCTCTCAGTCTCTTGGACTCTTCTCTTTTTTCTGGGATTGTGATTGCAGGACTTTCTCTGCTCCAGGATCATTAGTCAGGAAGGGACTGGGCCTTGGTCAGCAGGTGGTGAGCAAATGCACTGCCTAACACTCATTTGTATATTTATTATTATTATTATTATTACTAATATAATTATATTTTTCATCATTATTATTATAATTATCACCATTATTATTTTTACCACTTTCAATTTTATTATATTTCAATTATTAACTTGTTCTTATTTCAAGCCACAAGTCTCCTTTCTCTTTACCCATTTAATTCTCCATCCTATTCCCATGTGGGTGGCGGAGGGTGAGCAAGCGGCTGCATGGTGTTCAAGGCTGGCATACAAATCAATGTACCATACTTTGGCATATGTATCAATATTCTTTTGACTTTTTAAATGCTTCACAAGAATAGAATTCTATTAAAATATATACCATTCAAAAATCCAAAGAAAGCAAACAATAGCCACAAAATTGCCAACAATAAACAAGTGGCTATGTTAGGCAGGGAGGCCATTAGCCTTCAGAACAGGAAATATTTCAGTGCTTCACAAGACGGTAAAATAACTTCATGGACCAATCACAGACCACTTGTTTTCAAAACAAAGAAAAATGTCTTCACATAAGCACGTGCACATATCATACTCCGTACCCATACAAGAGCAACAGTAATTTAAAATGATGCTTAGTTTCACAGCAACAAAATTTTGTCTTACAGATCAGGAATTTAGCAATAAATTGTCATTTGTGGTAGTTCCTATCAGCTAAGTGGACTCTTAAAATATTCAAAACATGTATTCTCTTTCTCCAAAGACTGCCTTACTTAAAGGAAAGCATTGATTTTTGCCAAGAGATATACAGAAAGACAATCAATCAATGACAGCTTTGCAAGAAGGCTACTAGTAAAACTACCCTTGGTTCTCACTTTGTATTCCTCGAGGTCATGCATTAATTTTAAATTTTTGTTTCCCTGATGATTGAGGGGCAGCCACAATTAGAACCAGTCTTAATCAATTTCATTTTTGCATACATGAAATAAAGGAAAAAATAATGAATAAGAAAAGAAAAAATATGATTTTAAAGGAAAACTTTCCATGAACTGGACCCCTTCTAGTTTGTTGTCTTTAAATGTGTTTTTCTTTTAGTTCTTTATGAACATTTGTGTTTCAAGCTATGCCACCTGGTATACCTAATTATATATCTTGAAAACCTTAATTGCTTATGTTGCTTGTCTGAAGTACACGATATTTCTGGTCAGCATGGCTTTCGTCCAAGGTGAAGTTATGGAGATCTTATCATTAAACTACAGAAATCATGTAAGAATTAAGTGAGAAACAACTATTAAAGTCCCCACTTTTTCTCCCAAGGCAAAAATTCGTTCAATACAACACAGCATTTTACAATACAAATATTTGTATTTGGAAACCAAGATCTTGCAGAGACTAACAATGTTATCTAACTGCAAAACGTATTGTCATCCCAAACTGCTATGTTTTTCTCAAAGGAAAAACAAAGCCAAATGTATAAGCAACACCTAAAAAGAAACTCCTCTCCTGGTTTTAAGATGGCTGCAAAACTTCAACACTTTTTAAAAAAAGTCAGACTGCTGCTTCAAGAGAAGACTTGCATCTTCAAATAAAAAAACCAAAACAAACCAAACAAATTCCAGTCATGAGACTTTATCTGACACTATTGAAGTTCCAACCTATAGATTGCTTATGATTAAAAAATATTACTACCTCAAGTCACTGAAACAGAGATAATTGCATAGGTGACAGAGAATAAATGAATGGAAATAAGTAAATGATAACTGTATATGTTACACCTGTTGCTATGTTACACCTTTATTGCACCATGAAATGGAAAAAAAAAAGGTGCATTAGTAAACATGTGCTGAAACACTCGATCTGAATCTTTCTCCAGAATTGGGTGAAGTGAAGGCAATGCTACTTTTCTTTATTTTTTTCAGTGACAAATAGATATGATTTCACAAGTATATGATCCTGCAAAAATAATAAATTTTAGAAAGATACCAATAAATTTTCAGTTTTGTAAGAGATTTTTCTTCAGAAGCTATTACTGCATGGGACTATATACCGGTCCAGAAATCTCTCACCCAGAAGATACCAACCAAATACAGTGAAAATTCAAAGAATTTTCTACTGCTAAAGGCATAAGGCTATAAAAGTATTCTCCTGGCAAAAATACAAAGAGGCAGAGCAGTGTTTTAATTAAGAATGTATTGGATATAAGGTTCCAGTGAAAAATTCCAAGTACGTCAGGTAAGAAAGTTGTCTCTGTCATGTTATGCAATATATGCTACTTCTTGTATCTCATCTCAGTCATATAAAATGAAAATAAAATATTAAGCTAGTACAGAGGACCTAAAAAGCAAAAGAAATTCCCACTATGGTTCAACATAGTAAAATGTAATTAAAAAAAATAACTGGCAGTAATAGCACTCTATAAATCAGTTTATTTTGTAATAACCAATGAAAGAGAGACTATTCTCATATTCTTAAAAGAATAAGAGTAATTATCCAAATAGCTACTGTGGAACAGATTATCTTTTAGAAATCCTTACTCTTGTTTAAAATGCGTTAGCTTGCTTTTCTTCACATTTTTAGTGATTCTAGGCTGGAGGTAATGTTTTTCAGCACAGTACATCCTATGATTGATCTGACTATACAATAAATGTTTCAAAGCCTGCAGTAGAGGTATTTCGTGTTTTCTCATCACTGTGAAGTAGTATTTCCCATTTAACTCCAGAAAATAAGTAACAGTAATGCAGAAGAAATGTAAATTTTCTCACTAACTTTTTAAATAAAATGTCCTATTTCTTCACAAATGAAGTACTGTAACTACAGAAGACCATGCTCAACTAATACTTATGGGACATTTTGTCCTATCCACAAAAACAAGACAAAAATATAATTAGAAAAAAGTTATTACAATTAAATTGTTAGTTTGATACTTTAGTAATACATTTATGTCAGGTATCTTATATTCTTTCCAATTAAGGTTTATACTTAACAGTCAGTATATTTTTCAGAATTCAGTCCAGTTTTAAATATCTCAAAAACTTGGTCTTCCACTTTTTTCCTTAGGAAATGACTCTAGTCTTTTCAAGTTATGGGTATGCTTATCACTACCAATTGACAGTGCTTGCAGGTAGAACATAGTACTCTTTTGTAAGACCTGAAACAATCCCCACAGAAAGATAATTGAAGTGGAAAGACATGCTCTTAAATTTAATCCTTGATAGTCAACTAAATCAAGGAAGTCAGAATGGAGACTAAAGACACTTATCATGGGCTGCCTTACAGCTTATGATCTATCATGGTGCAGTAGTGCTTATTCACTCCAGTTTAGCTTTTCAATTTATTTTGCATCCAGCATCCAACATATTTGAACAATTTAGAGCTAGAGACGAGATCAATGTTATCTATTTACTTTACCCTATTTACCTTACCTTTATATTTAACTTATTTATAGGCTATGTGAAATGTCATTTCAAGTACCTTATTTATGAAGGAGTTGCTTCATAGTTATGCAAAGATTTTGAACAAATATGAAACTACAGGCTGTCTCCTATGTCACAAGTTAGATGACATACGAAGAAGGCCCTAGCTAGCAGTTTGTTATCTTTTCAAGTAGCTGATATGGGAATGAAGCCTACTTGGTTGCATGCACTTGTAAGATCACTCAAGAGTATAAGCGTTTGTCAGGTTGGATCTCTGGACACTAAATAACAGGCATTCCTATTTGAACAGCCAGCAGCAAAGGACAATGGATTTTACACATTTTATACATGTACACTTGCATGCATTGTTAATGGATGCCATATGAGAACAAACATCGTTATAAGATCTTCATGATCATTTTGTACTCTTCACAAAGAATAATTAAGAGTGACAGCTTTCTGGCAGTTATACTGTTAGCTTTTTCTGATGATAGTTAAAATAAATCTCCAAATCATTTCGTCTTCAGCCTGTGGTCTTTAGAAACTAAAAAACTGATGGCTGTTTGACACCTGAGACCTACCTGAGAGATGCTGAGTCCTCCTTTGTGAACTGTAGTATAAAAAAATGTATCTACTGATGAGACATTTCCATACCCATAGGAGCATATATCCATGTTTGTGGTGGTGTCATTTAATTATTGAGGGCTTGCTCTCTTGTAGGAGGGAGACAAGAGAGGAGGGTGGCCATGGGGCCAACAAAGCCATGCTCTCCCTTGAGCAGAGCTCTGTCCTGCAGAGCTGAGGGAGTGAGCAGGAGTGAAACCGGGATGGTGATAGGACGAATCCAGAGCCCTATAACTACCCAGGAAAAGCATGGTGATGGCATGGCTGAGATCTGATCTGGCCCTAGGGTCAGAACACCATTGAGGCTTGACACATAGAGCTGAAAGAGACTCGGAACAGTAATTCCTGATGACAAAGCTGTAGAAGTTGGGGTTTTTTTTAATCACTGATGATTGATTTCTGACTAACCTGCCCTTCAAGATCTTCAGGAGATGATACACCTTTTTCAAGCAATCCACTCTAATAAGGTTTTGGGGTTTTTTAGGTTTGTGGGTTTTTGGGTTTTTTTTTAATTTTTCTGCTGTCTAACTTGAATCTTCCTTGCTACCAGTTGAATCAGCTACTTCTTGTCCTGATCATCCTGTTACATAGAAAAGAGATATGCTCTTTCTATTCAAAACAGCCCGATATTTATTTGAAGACGCACATCCCTTCAAACTAGATAAGCTCATGTATTTCATTATTTTGTTTTATGGCATAGTTACTGACCTTCTTTTATCTTTTTTTTTTACTAATTCCTGTTTATGGCATCAGTATCAGTGACACTATCAGTAAAACACCAGCAGGTCCTTCCAAAAGTGAGGAGAAAGGTGTTTTTTGACAACTGCTGCAAGCCTTGCAATTACAGGCCCTGTCACTTACAAGACACATTCAGCCTGGAGGAAAGAAGGCTCTGAGGAGACCTAATAGCAGCCTTCCAGTACCTAAAGGGGGCCTACAGGAGAGATGGGGAAACACTTGTTATCAGAGAGTGTAGTGAGAGGACAAGGGGTAATGGGTATAAGCTGAAAGAAGGTAGAATTAAATTAGATATTAAGAAGAAGTTTTTCACTGTGAGGGTGGTGAGGCACTGGAACAGGTTTCCCAGGAAAACTGTGGATGCCTGTTATGGGCTGTCTGGCAACGAGGAAGGGGTTAAGGTGTTGGCTAACTGCTTGGAAGGCAGGGTCTTGCTCAGGACGGACCCACCCCAAGCCAGGCTCCAAGCCAAGGTCAGCCAATCAGTGCCTCTCTGAATAACATATTGAGGAAGGAGCTCTTCTTCCAGTGCGGTTGGGGAAGTGCCACGCAGCTCTGGGAGCTGGGGAGCCAGGCATGGCAGGCGGCCAGCGTGGCCATTTTCACCCCCCCACCGCCTGCTGGGCTTCTGCGAACAAGATGCTGTAGCCCAGCCCCCACCATGGCTCATCCGGTAGCCCTTTTTCCTGGGAGCCAATGAAGACCTCCGATGGTGGAGAAGAGGAGCAGGATCTGAGAGATAATGGAACTGTGTGGCATTTCTGGTCAGCGAAAGCCAGACCATTTTCCCCTGCGAGTGAAGAAACAACCTTGGACCGAAGCTATAATCCTCACAGGAGTGAGGGAGTCGCCGGGGGACTGAAGCCCCGTTGGAACATGGTAACTGGGAGCGGCAGAGTCTTTGAATTGACTGTAACCCATTTCCCCCCTCCCCCCTACCATGTGCCGCTGGGGGTGGGGAGAAGTACGGAACAAAGCCTTTGGGCTTTGGGACGAAGGAAGGGGTGGGGGAGAAGTGCTTTTGTGTAAGATGCACTTTCTCTCTTTAAATATCCTGCTTACTGTTGTAAATAGTTAATAAATTCAGCTGTTCTACTGTTCTCTATGAGCCGTGTCGGTCTCTTGCCCGTGACCCTAAGTGGTAAGTGAAACCCTCCCGGTTCCCTGCCCCAGCCCACCAGGTGTTTAGGAAACTGTACCCGTGGTTTCATGAACCACGACAATGCCCCATCCCTGGAGGTGTTCAAGGCCAGGCTGGATGAGGCTTTGAGCAACCTGGTCTAGTGGGAAGTGTCCCTGCCCAGAGCAGAGGAGTTGGAACTCAATGATCTTTAAGGTCCTTTCCAACCTGAACCGTTCTATGATTCTGTGATTCTATAATTTACTGGGTGGGCAAAATGCTTGGGTTCAAGCAAGGTGGTAGATATCTGGAGTGTGTTGATTACAGTTTCTTGATACAACTCAGCGAAATGTCTAAGAGAAGACTTCTGCTTGTTAGCAATGGTCACTAACAGCCTCAGCTACAACAATGTCAGCTACAGCAAGGTGGCTGAATTTAAGATCATAAGAGAAATGAGGAGGGCAAGTAGAACTACAGTCCCCCACTTCAGGAGAACGGAATTCTGTTTCCTCCAGGGAACTGGTTGTTGGAATCCCATGGGAGGCTGACTGCAGGGTGAAAGAACACAGGAGACCTGCCTAATCTTCCTGGACAGCCTCCTCAAACCACATAAAGGGACCATTCTGATATGCAGAAGTTGAGCAGAAGTAGTAGAAGGTGGACTGAATAAGGAAGTCAGCTCAGATGTGCAAAAGGAGCACACAGAATGTGGAATCTGGGATACATCACCTGAGAGGAACACAGAGACTTAATTCTGGCATGAAGAGATGGAGTTCGGTTTGGTACAGAATGTGAGAAACTGCAAGAAGCACTTCTGTAAATATGTTGGCAGAAAAAGAAGACTAAGGTAAATAGACCAAAAGCTCAGTAAGTTGGGAAATGCAGTGATAAAAAATACAGAGAATCACTTTTTTCATAGAACCACAGAAAAGTTCAGGGAAACCCTTGTCTAGAAAGTACCTATGGAAATCTTGCAATATAAATCTTGACCGCTCAAAGCCTTGGGAAACCTAATCTAAAACTGAATTTAACTTGTATTTCAAACAAGGTTAGCCACATGACCTGCAGAAGTTCTTTCCATGCATTCTACTTTTACTCCTTAAATTATGTTCTTTTGTGTTTTTTCCACTGATGGACAGAGAGTTTTAAAGTGAAAAAAGTTTCCAGAAATGCTGCATCTGCAGTTAACCTCACATGGATTGACTACTTCCTTGATGTCTTTTACAAACTCTTCTTTGTTAGAATCAGTGCTTTTCCATACAAGCTTATTACTTTTTTTTTAAAAAATATTTATTTCTGGCTGTAACATGTAAGTAACTGTGATATATCTTTTCTTCTAACATTCTAATAAGAAATCAGTTTCCTATTGCAGAGTCTAAAAGGATTGAAAGAAAAGGTTGCTATAGTCTAACAGAAATCTGTTTTCTGAGAAAATAAATTAATGTATTGGTTGGCTCACAATTATATAAGAGGTTTTATCTTGTTGTCCTTTCTCAGATAGATCTTTTCTAACATTTATGGCAGGTCCCCAACACAGCAAGATCAGATCTTTTTAAATGAAGAGTGGTGGTAAAAGCAGCTGTATTCCCCGAACTGTTTGAATGATCTCTCTTCTGTGCAAGGTATTTTGAAAGCAAAAGCAATTTATAAATTAATGCTAAGGTAACTGAACCATTCAATGACCTAAGAGCCCCCGTGAATTCCAATTAGTTCTTTTTCACAAACTTATTCCATAGTCTTTAGTATGGGGTCAATACAGTGAAGTTCACTTCAATCGCAGTAGGGCAAGGTTTACCTCTGTTTATCTTCAAGGGTTGTATAGAATCATTTCACTGTAATCTAATATGTTTGTGGGAAGGAAGTGTTGCTACGTTACTTGAAACATGTGCCAACTCTTAGGCTAATACTGAGATATATCTCAGTATATGTAGACAGGTGCCTTACTTATACACCAAAGCCTACTAAGGCAGATAGTCTTAGAAATCACAGAATCACAGAATTGATCTTAAGAATCACAGAATCACAATGCTAGGTATTGGAAGGGACCTTGAAAGATCATCTAGTCCAATCCCCCTGCCAGAGCAGGAACACCTAGATCAGATCACGCAGGAACGCATCCAGGCGGGCTTTGAATGTCTCCAGAGAAGGAGACTCCACACCCTCTCTGGGCAGCCTGTTCCAGTGCTCTGTCACCCTTACTGTAAAGAAGTTTTTTCTCATATTCAAGTGGAACCTCCTATATTCCAGCTTGAACCCATTGCCCCTTGTTCTATCACTGGATGTCACAGAGAAGAGCCTGGCTCCATCCTCCTGACACTCACCCTTCACATATTTGTAAACATTGATTAGGTGACCCCTCAGTCTCCTCTTTTCCAAGCTAAAGAGACCCAGCTCTCTCAGCCTTTCCTCATAAGGGAGATGCTCCATTCCCTTAATCATCAGGAGAGATGGGGAGGCACTCTTTACCAGGGAGTGTAGTGATAGGACAAGGAGTAATGGGTATAAGCTAAAAGAGGGTAAATTTAGGTTAGACATTAGGAAGAAATTTTTCACTATGAGGGTGG
>WKFP01014751.1:163220-215664 GCA_011057875.1 Pterocles orientalis | reverse complement strand
TTAAATTATGTTCTTTTGTGTTTTTTCCACTGATGGACAGAGAGTTTTAAAGTGAAAAAAGTTTCCAGAAATGCTGCATCTGCAGTTAACCTCACATGGATTGACTACTTCCTTGATGTCTTTTACAAACTCTTCTTTGTTAGAATCAGTGCTTTTCCATACAAGCTTATTACTTTTTTTTTTTAATATTTATTTCTGGCTGTAACATGTAAGTAACTTTTCTTCTAACATTCTAATAAGAAATCAGTTTCCTATTGCAGAGTCTAAAAGGATTGAAAGAAAAGGTTGCTATAGTCTAACAGAAATCTGTTTTCTTAGAAAATAAATTAATGTATTGGTTGGCTCACAATTATATAAAAGGTTTTATCTTGTTGTCCTTTCTCAGATAGATCTTTTCTAACATTTATGGCAGGTCCCCAACACAGCAAGGTCAGATCTTTTTAAATGAAGAGTGGTGGTAAAAGCAGCTGTATTCCCTGAACTGTTTAAATGATCTCTCTTCTGTGCACGGTATTTTGAAAGCAGAAGCAATTTATAAATTAATGCCAAGGTAACTGAACCATTCAATGACCTAAGAGCCCCCGTGAATTCCAATTAGTTCTTTTTCACAAACTTATTCCATAGTCGTTAGTATGGGGTCAATACAGTGAAGTTCACCGCAATCACAGTAGGGCAAGGTTTACCTCTGTTTATCTTCAAGGGTTGTATAGAATCATTTCACTGTAATCTAATATGTTTGTGGGAAGGAAGTGCTGCTACGTTACTTGAAACATGTGCCAACTCTTAGGCTAAGACTGAGATATATCTCACTGAATGTAGACAGGTGCCTTACTTATACACCAAAGCCTACTAAGGCAGATAATCTTAGAAATCACAGAATCACAGAATTGATCTTAGAAATCACAGAATCACAATGTTAGGGATTGGAAGGGACCTTGAAAGATCATCTAGTCCAATCCCCCTGCCAGAGCAGGAACACCTAGATCAGATCACACAGGAACGCATCCAGGCGGGCTTTGAATGTCTTCAGAGAAGGAGACTCTACAACCTCTCTGGGCAGCCTGTTCCAGTGCTCTGTCACCCTTACTGTAAAGAAGTTTTTTCTCATATTCAAGTGGAACCTCCTACGTTCCATCTTGAACCCATTGCCCCTTGTCCTATCACTGGATGTCACAGAGAAGAGCCTGGCTCCATCCTCCTGACACTCACCCTTCACATATTTATAAACATTAATTAGGTCACCCCTCAGTCTCCTCTTTTCCAAGCTAAAGAGACCCAGCTCCCTCAGCCTTTCCTCATAAGGGAGGTGCTCCATTCCCTTCATCATCTTTGCAGCTCTGCGCTGGACTCTTTCCAGCAGTTCCCTGTCCCTCTTGAACTGAGGGGCCCAGAATGTTTTCTTTGATAATAACTTTAGTTTTTAACTTGCAGATAATTAGATATTTTACTGTAAGTGACCCTAATCTCCTTTCAGCAACATGACTTTGGTTATTTTTAGATCTTTTTTTGTCTATACTATTTATAGTCCTATTCTAAGATCTCAGAAGCTGGGGAAAAATATTACACCAAAACCATCCTTTGTGGTTGATTTGTGATAAGGAGTCCTGTTTGGAATAATATCTCATTGGAGATCCTCACCTGGAAGGACATGCCTAGATGTATGACTTAAAGGATAGGCACATTAAACTGAATCTCTTTTAGACTGTGTCTGATGGGAATCAGGCTTCCAAGAGAAGGTATTTGAAAGACGAATTAGATCCTCCCTGGAAAAGCATAGGACTGTCAGGAAAAGAGGCAAGACACTGTTTCACCTAAAGGCTGGAGTAGTTGCTCAGTTCTCACAGTATGTATGTGAAATGTATAAGCAGCTTGCTGTTCTATAAGAGGAGAGAATATGTTTTGCCCTGAGCTATCCATATCTTTTGTTCATTTTTTTTCAATACTAATGAGCACAATGAGAAGAGTAGCTCATTAAATGTAATGCTAACTTATTTGGCACTTCAAAATAAAACAGTACTGTGCTGCTGAGAACAATATAACTAACGCCTCACAGTGCACACAATCCTGCAATTAAAATGCTAATTAACACTTTTATTTGTAAGGAACAAGGTTAGTTGATTATAATCCCATTTTCGCTGCTCCCTTCAGCAATATGAATTGATCAGTCAGAGTAACAACAACCCATCCCAGTTGCTTGAGGAATGATTTTATTTTGGTCTCTCCATACATATCTGATACACACCACAAGGAAGATATTAGCCAGATTAGGCAGAAACAGCTCAAAATAAGTTGTTTATTTGTTTGTTTCGTCTCTGTGGACAAGCTGCAGTTGAATTTGGCTTTTGCCCACCACAACCTGTGGAGAGCTTAGCTGGAGTCAGACCTCTTAGTTAATAACCAAAATCAGAGTATATCCTTCCTGATCAAGACTAAGTTAATAGTAATTTGTAACGTTAAGCTATACAGCAACTAAATAGAAACATAAAATGTATGTTTTTTTGTCTGCCTGGAGAGTTAAAAAGGAGAAAATGGGAGAAAGAAGCAAAATGCATATGCACATGCATACATACAAACATAGGTACATTGTATATATACATTTTACACACACACACACATATGTGTGGTTGTATAGAGTTGCCAGTGCAATGTATTTGTTCTAAAATTTGTATCTCAGCTACTTATAAACCATAGAATTATTTCTATGTCAATTTATACGTGAAGATAGCAACATATGGGACAGAAATCCTCACAGATTTTTTCCTATTCCTGTTTCAAAATATAGTAAGAGAAAAAAATGTGTTTTATATATATGCATATATATTTTATCCACAGTGAATTTATCTTTCATACAAAAACTTGAAAAACTAGGACAATATTGCTCTTCAGGAGTTTCCAGCAATCAGGAACTTCTTCTAGCCATTAGAATGCAAGGCATGTTTATACAGAGCAAAAAGAAATATCACAGACAGAAGAGACATGAGCTGTCCACACAGCCAAGCTTGCAACTGTGTTTGGAATAGCTGTGTTTGTGAACCGCTGAACCTGAAAACGCTGAAAAGTCAACTCTTTTTTTTTTTTAATCCAAGATGGCTTGCGTGCCACCAGCTCTCTAACCATTATAGTGTTTCTTACTTAAGGCTTAATGTAAATGGAACCAGCCCGTGTGTATCTGTACCAATTCTTTGATACATATCAATACAAACCTTTTTATACTAAACCACTGAGAACAAGGAAAGTATGATTTTCTTTACGTTCTTATCATTCATCATAGTTGTTTAAGAGATTTAGTACAGATTTATGAACTCTATATGTTATTAATGTAACGTGTATAGCATGTTTTATACTCTTTTCTCATGTCCTGTAGACAACTGTCTTGTTAAATGCAGTTTTTCCCTCTGCAGGACAGGACTGTACCTCCATTTTAAGATATATGGGACAATAGAGTCTGTGCTTGATCCCTAATGTAACTAATACAACTATCAGGAAACAGTCAACATTTGCCATTATTTTCCTTTTACATCACTTTTTTTACTTAACTTGTATATGCAAAAATAATCTCTGTATTCATGGAACTGCAGACTGGGATTTTCTTCTTTATTTAGTTCCTTAAGAATGGGTGATAAAATCCCACAGGAAAAACAGTAAAGTGGGAAAAAAGCTTGGCTGAGTCTTACAGTTTTCTCACTAACCTCATCAAACTATCATAGCCTTTTTGTTCACACGAGCTCTTAGGAACTGTTGGCTTCCTAAACTGTGGTTTGGAACAGAAGAAAAGAGTGGACCACTGAAAAAAAAACCAAACAAAAAACTCTAGCAGATATTAGCTCTTGTCCCTTTTCACTGAGTCCCCTATGTTCAAATGAAATGCCACCCACTGTCAGATTCGGAAAAAAAATCAGATTGATCTATATATATATGTATGTGCATATATCTATGAGGATAATTAGGATTCATAAGGAAATGATAAATCTCTTTACCAAGGAGGGGAAAGTTATGGTTTCCAATGGAAATACCGAACACGTTCTTTTAAATCTGAATATTTTTTGTGGTTTTTGAAAAACAGGTTAATAATCCTGTTAAATACTGCTGTGAATTAGAAAGACCAAGCTTCATATATTTTCAGTACCAAGTTTATATTCGTATAACTATGACTTAGAATACTTATGCATAATAACTGATATTTTAATATGGCATTTTTACCTGTTATCCTTCAGTGTTCAAGCTATGGCCACCCATATACATGGATGGGAAATATATGGGGGTTGAAGACCCAAGATATTTTTATAACTATTTTTGGTTTAAAAAAAAATCATTCAGGATATAATCTGTGTAGTTTTCTTAGAAAGGTTCTGAGTATTTGGCATATATAATACCACACTGAAATGGTCATTCCTCTCTTATTCACAGAGCTATCAGTTCTAGTAGTCTTTCATCCACACTACTCCTCATTTCTTTTGTAAATAACAGCATTTACTTTGAATAAAAGTAGGAAGCAAATTTCATTCTATTAAGATAGAAATTAAAATGAATCAATATTAATTTATAGAGTTGTCTAAAAGTACAGGTTTATCTGGCTATGTAAGATTTGCCTTTCTTTTAAATCATGGGCAAAACACTGATTTCAGTGCTGTGGGAGTGTGCTTTTTAGTGTGAGTTGTGGATATCAAAGATGATAATTTTGTGCCATTTAATGCCTTCAGTTTCTCCTAGATTTTCCTCAGTAAATGATCCCTAGATGCAGTTCAGAGGGCCACAACTAAATAAAATCATATGAAAAGTAATTCTCAGTTAGAAACTTCGTCAAGAACTCTAGATCTTAACTTCTTGACTGAAATGTTGGGAAAGCATAGTGGTGAACAACTGCAACTGTGCAGCTGAATTAATTTCCTTGAGAACAGTATGAACATATGTGTATACCAGGTAGAACGAACCTGAAGGTGCTGCAGGGGGAGCTGGCTGCTGTCACTGAAAGGTGGGGTTTTTTTATATATCTTTGAAAGGTCACAGCTGTCAGGGTAGATTCCTGGTGACTGCAGGTAGACAAATGTTGTACTCATCTTCAGAAAAGGACAAGAAGGTCAGCCTGAGGAGCTACAGGTGGTCCACCTCACTTCACTCTCTGAGAAAGTTATGTAGAAAATCCTCTTGGAGCACATTTCTGAGCACATGAAGGGGAAGGTGACTGGGAAGAGCTAGCATGAGTGTACCAAGGCTAGATCACACCTAACCAGTCTGGCTGCCTTCTATAATGAAATGGCTGGATCTGTGGACAAAGAGAGGGTCATGAATGTCATTTACCTTGACTTTAGCAACACTTGGAAGTCTCTAGATACAAGTGGAGTTCCTCAGAAGACTGTCCAGTGGCACCTTGGATAACTCCAAATGGGGAGAAACAGCTTAGGTAAAGGTTGATTTCCAGGGATACCTGGAAAAATTATCAGTATGTGTCAAGAGAAACCTTATAAAATTCAAGGAGAATATCTGTGAAGTTCTTAATCAGGGATGGCTTAATTCCTTGTAGTGGAACAGGCTGAGGAGTGACTGACTGGGGAGCAGCTCTGTTGAAAAGAACAGTGGGGTCAAAGTGTCAGCAGTGTGGCCTGGCACTAAAGAAAGCCAACAGCATCCTAGGTCTTATCAACAGGAATGCAGTACAGCAATGGAAGTGATTATTCCCCTTTACACTGAAATGCAGTATCCAGTTCCAAGCCCACCAACACAAGATGCATGCTGATAAATTTTCCTTAGCTCAGCTGAAAACCATTAGCAGCTCCAATATGAGAAGAGGCTGAGGGACCCGGCCTTGTTCAGTCTGGAGAAGAGATGGCTTTGGGACTGCCAAACAACAGCTCCTGAGCATTTATAAAGAGGTCAAGTTGGATATGGCTCTTTGCTGAGATTTATGGCTGTCATAGTTTCAGCTGGGACAGAGCTAACTTTCTTCAGAGTATTATGGCTGTCATAGTTTCAGCTGGGACAGAGCTAACTTTCTTCAGAGTAGCTAGTAAGAGGCTGTGTTTTGGATTTGTCCTGAGGAGAAGGCTGATAACATACTGATGTTTATAGCTGCTGTCAGAACAGTCAAAGACTTTACAGCATCTCTGCTGTACCAGTGTCTGCAGGGGCAGGAGAAGCTGGGAGGGATCACAGCCCCAGTTACGAGCCTAGGATTCAGCCTCAGGTTTAGGATTGAGACCCAAATTGGCCAATAGCCTATTCTGTATCATGCATGTCATGCCCAGTAAATAGATGAGGCTCTGTCCGGAAGCTCACACTCTCCAGGCCGTCTCTTTCTGGGTTGCCCATCTCTCAGGGTTGTCTCAGTCTCTTGGTCAGTTCTCAGTCTCTCAGGATCTTATCTCTGTTCTGGGACTACAGTTTTGGGACCTTCCTTACTTTGGGATGATCAGCTGGGAGTGGGCTGAGCTTGGTCATTGAGTGGTGAGCAGTATCACTGTGTATCGCTTATTTGTATGTTTGTATGTGTTACTACTATCATTACTATTGTAATTATTATTTTCAATATTATTGTAGTTTAGTTATTAAATTGTTCTTATCTCAACCCAGGGGCCTCTTTTCCCTTTACCTCTTTGATTCTCTTCCCCATGCCCAGGAGCGGTAGGAGCAGTTGTTTTGGTGTTTTGCTGCTAGCCAGGGTCAAACTACAACAACGGTAAAAGAATGAGAGATAAGTCATGCATTAAAACAAATATTATTTGCCTGGTCATAAGGGGAAAAAAACATCACTGTAAGGTAATGGAGCACTGGAACATCCCAGTCCTCAAAATGTTGTGTGCTGTCCATCCTCGGATATTTTCAAGACTCAGCTGGACAAAGCCCTGATCGACTTGGTCTAACACTAGAGCTGTCTCTGCTTTGGGTGGACTAGAGGCCTTCTGAGGTCCCTTCCAAACTGAATTGTCCTATGATACTACATGAAGGAAGATAAAAAATATCATATGTTGTGAGTATTTTTCACAGCACTTGTGTTACAACAAACTTGTCTAGGAAAACTAGTTTTCTATTAAGTTATTAATGTTAGATGTCCATTATGCACAACAGTCCATTAGGACTTCCTCTAGAGTATTTAAGCAATTTGACCTTTAAGTATGCATGCTAGATCCATAGTGGAGAATTTAAGCTACAGTTAAGACATATTAACAAAAATATCATAAGATATTATGATATCTTTCCTGTCTTAGACAAGTTTTCAGGATTTGTGGTCCTTTACTACTTACAGGATATGTAAACCTAGCTCTGGATTAATAGTCTCAAACTGTGTGAGATGAATTCTGAATGTCAATTCATCATCTTGACATCTGGACAAAAAACCAAAGGGATTTCTCTTGGTCGTAAAAGATACAGGTGGAGAGTAAATATAGCAGCTGAAGAGATGCTACAAAGTGCACAGCTGAAAAAAAATAAATCGCTGCTCTTTACTGGAGAAGCACTCCTCACCTGAGAAACAGAGCCTGGGGTCAGGTGTTCTGTTATTCCTCTGGAAGAACCTGCAGGCCATCTCTTCACATTGCCTTCAAATATATATATGTATCAGTCCCATAGGCTGTCTGAAATATACTGGGAAAATGGAGAGCCAACAGGATACTTGGCAGAAATTTTAGGCATCCAGGAAAATTTTATCATATGTTACCTGAAGTCTTCATGTCCTTTTGATACAGGGAGGTGAGAATTTAGTTGAGAAGTTAAGTTATGGCATTTTCTTATGTGCAAAATCTGTCTAAAAGAAATTGCTTTGAATGTGATTTGAACTCATTATGTGTGTAGTTTCAACACACAGAGAAAAAGAAATATCTTTCTTTTCACATTCTTTTGAGTGTAAAATTAACTTCAGTATATTCTTTACTGGAAGATCCATATATCTATCTATTTAAGTGCCTTTAATAAATATAAATTGATGTTAAATTGCCAGTATATGACTATAGCATTGCTAATATCTTAGTGTGAATTGCTAGATTTACTTGGTTTCCTTGAAGATATGAATCACAAGAGGAGACTTGTCTTCCTGCCAGGAGTTTTCCCACAAATAGCTTTCCTGTTTTTGCAATTTTTTATCAATGTCATCTAGCATGGCTGAGGAACTTTGTTTCTATCTGGGAGAAAGACAGTTCATCTTTGCAGCTACTCTCTGTAAAAACACATTTAAAATAACTTTGAAAGCACACAATTCCTTGCTTCAGTTCTAATGCTTCTGCCCCTGTAGAAGACGCCATAAATCTAACGATACACAAGAAGAGGTGAAAAACAATGAGGAAGAGTGAGAGAAGAAAAATGGGAGATAGAGGAGGCAGAAAAAAAAAGAATGCATTATCTCAATGAAAAGTAAAATAAATTGTCAACTGCTTACAAAGCCCTAAAATAATTAGTAAAAATGATCACTTCAGAGAAGATGAGAGCTTAAGGAGAATGATTTAAATCTTGCAAGCTTGGTGTTGACAGTAATTAGATTATCTTACCTCAAGCAACAAAAGAAAGATATCTCAACATATGTATGAATTGCACCCATATTAGGTGCTGCTAGTGATTTAAAACTTTGGCTGCAATTAAATCTTTTCTAGTAGTAAATTTAGGATAGAGAATGACTATCAAGAGGAGGCTTAAGATACTGCTGGCTGGTTTTATAGGAAAAAAATATAGGTGTTAATAGATCATATACATTTTCTTAGTAGGAACTGATTACAAAACTCTGAGACACAGGTCATATCATAACAGCAGTAGTAACATATCTGAACTTAAAGACTGAGCTTATCTGAACATCTGTACCACTGCTGGAATTGTAGTGCGGAGTTATTCTCCCCCTGGTGCCTTCAAACATGTGGCAGATTCTGAACGGTAACAAATTTGCTAATGATTTGCTTGGAATCCTTCATTTATTAGTTGCTTCATAAAATGTCTATGAAAATGTTTTAGGACACATTTTTGTAAATAGTAGCTCATTTACTGAATATATTCTAACATATATCAACCACATTTCATGCTTACCAGTCTTCTTTAGAAATTTGTTGGTATCTATTTTGAAAATAAACTCACTTGTTCTCCTTAACCTCCCTCTGCCCAAGTATTATGTGTTTTTACAGAGTTCTGATTAAAAAAAAGATAAAAAATTAGACAAGACCTTTCCCTCCTACGAATTGTTGTGGATCTCTTTAGTCAGTGGAACTCTGATGGTTTTTGTTAAGTTGTGGCACAGATCCATGACCATCAGAATCTTTTAAAATATAAAAATTTTCTCTTAAGCACGTCACCTGTTTGCGACCAGCTTCATAACAAAAATTAATAGTTCATAAACACATAAATACTAGGTTGCTGACCAACAGAACATGACAATAACAGACATACAAATGTAAATCATCATTCAAGAATGATGTGAACACCAGAATTTTGTTGTTGTCTTTCTTTTTTTTTAAAGCCAGAACTAAATTTGCAATGAATGATTTAACATCTTTAATATACTTATTCTACTGTAGGCTAAAAGTAAGGTAACTGGAGTCTTTTTCGAGAACGTTAAGTGAAGGAAATTCAAGGTTTACTCTCCCTTGACTTGTGTTCGATAGCTACATGGTGTGCATGACAAATCGTAATTTGGACCTAGAAAATTAAAGCAGTGTGACATTTTGGCAAGAAAACTCAGTGTACCAGGAGGGGTCAAATCTTCTACTCCTTCAAAGCTTAAAAAGACAAATTTTAAGAACAAGTATTGTAGCTTATTACAGGGGAAAAAAAAGTAAAGTACAGTGTGCTTCAGCATTTGGAGGAATAAAAATTAATATTTATACAGTACTCTGAATATTTAGAGCATTTTACCAGTATTAGCCAATTACTTTACGGACTTTTATGTGTTTATTTGTTTGTTTGTTTGTTTGTTTTTGCAACAGCTATGTAAGTCTAGGTGTTAGACTTCAAGTCTTGAGAATTGTTCGCTTTTTTCTGGCCTTGAGGTAATAACTATGTTTTTTGCTGCTGCTTCAATTTACTTCTCTACAATATATTAAAGTATTTTCCATGTTCTTTTTCAGTTATTCCAAATTGATCTAGATATCAAGTTAAGAAAAAACACACTTCTTAGAGCTTTTCACAAACTATGACCTGTCTGTTTTAGCTGGACTTCCAGTGAGATTTGACTGATCTGCCCAGAATCTTCTGATTCTTTTTGATGAGATTTGGATGCTGAATTGATCTTGCATTCCTAAACCACACACTGTAATCAGACCTGGGTTTTTTTTTATGATAGATGTGGAGTGCTTATTGAACTTTGATAAAGCAATGTACAAGCCAACCCATGGGTTTTGAGGATCTGCTAGACTAAATGGTTTTTCTTAGTGGCAATTATGTGTGAGGACCTTCTTTGGTCCTTAGAATACTTTGTGGAATTCGCACTGAGCCAACTGAATTTTAGCAACCCTAAGAGCTATTTATAGCCAAACACAAACTGACATGCATTAAAACAAAGTAAATGCACAAAATTATTTCTTCATCAATGCTAACCTGGAATTAAGCTTTTATATAACCTAGAAGTGTATTTTCTGAGTGTCTCACCTTTAGCTGGAACTAAGGGGATAGCAATAAAAGCAGTATAAAAAGTATTATTTTTATACTATTCTTGCCCTACTCTGAGACTTCATGGAGGGAAGATTACCCAGAAGTACTGCTGAGAGAAGTGAGACCTTGACTACATCTGCCCAGCTCTAAGCCACTAGGTGGTTCTGATATGTGTTGGGAAAAAAACAGAACACAGATAATGGTTATAGGTGAGGCTTACCAAAAGTATTAGACTACATTTTCTAGGCATGCACAGGAAGAACAAAGAAAGAAGCACAAATGAACTTTAGTAACTTTAATCCTTATAAAACATTGGACATAGGAGAACAAAAGATGGTAGTAACCTATGTAACAACAACTAATAAAAAAAAGATAAAAATAAAAGATATTATCCTGGGGTGACATAAAAAAAAGGCCACTGGTGGCTTATGCCAATGATTTAACTTAGAAAGCAATAAATAGTGAGAGCGACAGCCTTTTGGTGAAACACATCTACAAACATCCGCTACTGCTCTGTGTAAAGGCCAGGCGAACAGACAAGATGTAGACACTTGGATCTACTGGAGTCCTCTGTGCAAAAAGAGCTCCTACAGCTGGTCACAACTGGTCTGGAGGTTGTGATTTGTGCCAGCATGTTTTCTACAGGACACATGTGTGTGTCTGTGTATTTGTTTATGGCAGAACAGAAATTACCATCCACCTGCTTTGCCCATCCTGCTTAGCGAGTGAATCTTAGATTTTATATTATTGATTTGCATGGTTCTGTCCTTGTGGCTAGTTCACTGCTAAATTCCCCAGTGTCAGAGATTGAAAGAAGCTGGCCTTTTATTTCAATTTTTGTATGCGAATTGATTCTAGTGACTGTAATTCTGTAGCACCAGAATCTGCATTAATTCTTATTCACGTAAACTTTATGCACCCATTCAATTCTACATGCTCACCCAAGCCTCTCCTATATGCAAATCCACTTAGAATCAGTAAAGTTATGATTTATTGTAATCATCCCTACTTCATTTAATACACCACATCTATGGATATTTTAGAGTAAACTCGTATCTATTGTTAAACTGATCAAACTCTTACAGTGGTCAGCTGAATAGATAACCTGTGTTGAAACAACACTTTTTATTTAAATGCATGAAAAACAATTGTTATGGAGTTAGGAATGGTATTTATTTTTCAGATAGACTGTTACAAATACAAAAGATTATCACGCTGATTATGTATATCAGATCTTTTTATTGTTTCATTAAATTAAACATAGGAATGGAATTCATTGTCCATTTACATTGGCAATCATCTCTTCTTTTAATTTAACTTACGAGCTATGATTATTGAATCAGTGAACAGCTCTCAGAACTCAGCACAGCAGCACCCTTGTTCTCTTTAAAAGAAAGAAGTGTATATAAAAAGCAGCAATAGATTTAGACCTTAACCATTTTCATCCTGATTCCAGTCCTCATCTTTAGGGATTTGATCTAGGTACACTCCTGAACTTCCCACACAGGGCTCAGGCAGAATTAACTGACAAAAAAGAGCCACTGTCTAATATAGCACAGTCAACATTCCAGCTGAACCTATAGGTTGACCAACGGAAAATGTTCTGATGGCTCTCAGCAAGGCTTGTTGTGTCTTTCGAGCTTTGTTACCAACATGGAATGTCTCCTTCCTGCCAGGGGAAACTGCAGGATATTAACTTGCTTCCCGCTTCCCCTATGCAGTATTTAAAACCCTATTTTAAAAATGTCAGAATTCAGTACTTTTTTTTTTTTTTCTGTCCTCCCAGATCTGGGGAGGTCAAAAGATAGAACTTCATTTCAAGACACTTTCTTTTGCTCAGACAACATATTCTTGGTTCACAACCTTTACTGGTTTATGAACTCCTAGTACAAATTGTGCATTATGTATTTGAACTACCTTTTCTTAATCACCCTTCATAAACATCTTAGAATTTTTTTGTGGATACCTAGAGGTCTCTAAAGCACTGTAAGAAAGCAACTGTAGGTATGCTGTCATCTCTTGTGGAACAAGCTATCTTCCACTCCACTGTTAAAGGGTCACATAGCTTGAAAATCTTGGGTTCTCAAGAAAAAAAAAAAAAATCTGTGATCTGTCCTTGTGCTTAAAGCACTCATCTATGAGGAAAGTTACTATTCCCATTCATAGTTGTGGGGTGGTTTCTCTACATAAAACATTCTAGTATACAAAATAATCAAAATCACAAAACATTAAAACACAGAACTGTCTTTGGACAAGAAGTAACTGAAATTAAGATTCTTTCAACCCCTAGTTGGTGCTCCCAGTATGTATCACAGGGAACTTCTTGCTGTCTTACGACGTGGTGCAAAGTAAAATAACCCTGTAAGGAAACTGAATGCTTCCTTTTATAGTGTTAGAAGGTTGGAGTGTTTTGTACACTCAGAAATGTCTCAGCTGCATTTCCATTTGGGCATGCTTTACCAACCTTTCTCTTGAAACACATATGTTGAGGGATTGCTGGAGAGTGTACAGAGAGTTAGGAGAGTTCAACTCTACAGGTATGTGATACTGAGTTGCAGAATGGACTTAATGTATCTGGCATGAGCCTTCGTGAAAATTAACATACGGTCTCTTTCTATGGACACTCTTTTGGCCTGTTGGTTTATACCAAGTGGATGACTCCACTTTCCTTTCTTCTTCCCCCAGGTTGATGTCATTCACTGGGATGACAAGTGTGAATTTAATTATTTTCATTCAAAGAAGAAAACTGAGCTTGCTAGCACACAGATGCTTCTTAAAAACTCTTATTTAAAAATAAGGAGGTTTTTATGTGACATCTAGGCAAGGTTTTTGAAGTTTGTGGTTCTAAAGATAGCAATAATTTCCTTAGGTTCCATTTTTTGTACACATGACTTTTAACTAGAGGTTTGTCTGTCTTTTGCTTTTTATTGAGTAGTATTTGTTGATTGATGTCAACTGTTTGGCATTGCAAATAATATTAAGAATATTTTCCTTTCATTACAAATAGCTATTGCTGCTAAGTTGTCCTTCAACCATGAAACTTGCTTTTTGACATTGGTGCATCTTTTGCCCCATAACATCTCTCCCCTTGTTCTCTCTGAGACAATTTTAATTCCTCTTTCACTAGGATATTTCTTTGGACGAGACAGAATTAAATCAGTAGCTGAACAGTATTCATGTGCTTCTATTTCTTAGACTAGAAATGGAGTTGTATTATGTTGACTCAGTGAAGACATGTATTATGACTCAGTGAAGATAATATTTTGGGTTTCTGCCCTCTAAAGAGAAGCTATACGTAATGGGGGTGGTGGGTGGGGGGAGACAACATTGTGGTTGAAATTTGTCTCACAAAGGTGAAATATATTTGGCAAGATTTTTAGGGAAAAAAATTCCAGAGAAGAACTGAAAGACAGGCAAAATGCAATCCCTTAAGAAAAGTAGTTTAAAAAAAAAAATTAACCCCTTTTTTGTTTGTTAGTTTGGTTTTTGGTGGTTTGGTTTTGGGTTTTTTTTGTTGGTGGGGTTTTTTTTTTTGTTAAACTCTCTGAAATAGACTCTGCTGTCGGAAAAAAATTATTCTAGAAATGTATGAGGAAGAGGTCAAAATTTTGTCCAGAAATCAATATCCCCTACAATTTCACGTTTCACGTAGAGAAGAATAAAATCCCAGTGTTGCTCAAACACAAATAGCAGTATAGTAGTTGAAGTGTCTAAGACATACTGTAAATTTAGCTGCTGAAGCCTACGGTTTTGAAGAAATATTACTTTGTTACTCTGCCAGAAATATCCTGATAGTGAGTTTTTAGAACCTAATGCCTTATGAACACTTATACCAGTGCAAACAACTAGTGGAAAGTTATTGAAGTTTCCTGAAATAGGTGCTTCTATGGTCTTTTTAAATCCACTGATGATTAAAACTTGAGTAGCCGGCCAGCATAAATGTCAGCCACTTTGTAGATATAAGCAAGGAAAGAAGTGTTGGTTCACTTCTCTGTTCCTTTAGTTTTCATTTGCTTTAAACTGTGGATTTCAAACAAACAGGGCATGAATGTAGGGCAGCCTCTTCATTGCCTCTTCCAAGACGACAGCAAATTATGATCTGTTGCTTACAGAGTACTCTTTTTTTTATCCACATTAAAAATTGGTTGCTGTCTGTGTGACCCGTGAATAAATGATGTTTCCCAAAGAAGATTCACCACAGGTTTTGACATCATTATTTTTCGCTGATAAAATGCAGGCAGATCAGAGTGTTGCAGCCAGCCCATTCACTTCAAAAGCTGCTTTGTATGTTTTTTAGTTTGAGAATGATCTGTTCCTTCAATTATGAGTTCATCATAGCTGCTGTACCCTGTGACAAAGTCTCCAATTTGACAAGCTAGTCAGAGCGCTGCACAGTCAGAATAGCGCAGAAGTCATAGAGACATCTACAATTTTCAGAACTCTCCAGAAAAGACAGTGGAAAAATGTATCAAAAATTTTTATTATTTCTCTCTATGTCTCCTCATCTGCTGGACAAAGTAGTTACTATGTTGTCGTGATCACAACCTACAGAGTTTCTATGTAGGAGTCACCTTTATACTTATTGAAGTGGGGCTTGTCTGATATTTTTAGGTGTAACAAATGTGGTGCAGAATACGTGTAGGTACTGACAGATAGAGATCGTGAAATTCCTTTGAAAAAGTAACTTTAAATGTCTACAGGTGCTTTCTACATCTTAGTTTGCCACCACTTTACAGTCAGTGGAGAAATAGTCATCTCTGTGTAAACTCATGAAGCAGATGTCCAAAATAGTTTACACGAATCATGCCCCAAAATGGCTAGTTTCTCTCCATTCCCTCAGATGAATTACTAAACTAACTTTTTCAGAGGTAGATATAGACTCACTACAGACTTCTTGCATGATTCAGTTGCCAAAATATAAGAATCTAAGGTAATTTTCTTGTAAAATTAATTTATCTTACATTGCCTCCAGCTGACCTCCAAACTCTACCCCTTACTCTGAGACGTGTATTTTGCATGGGCAGATATTACACAAAACCTAGGATAAACCTGTTTTCTTGTTGAGGAACACCTGGAAGCTAGGAAGATCCTACTGTGCCTAAAATGCCACTAGGAGCAAAAATTTAGGCAAGGGAATTACCCCCATGAAATTAGGTGAGATAAATCCCTGACAGGGTATATTTAAATGAGAAAGTTTTCATGATGTTTGAATTGTTATGGAAACATAACAAGTTCTTAGAAGACATGTTAAAAGCACTCTGTCAGGCTTTATTCTCTTACTGTGGAACAGCAGGACATTTTGAAGAGATCTATGATCTCCTCTCTTATGAATCCTTTTAGGGTTATTAGAAACCTGTAAGTACGCTTACATAAGAAACATGATTCAGTACTGGTACATCATTCTCTGCCAGCACCTTTAGTCATCTCCTTGCTGTGTAGAATGCAGCAAGCAGGCAGGTAATAGATATTGTGGAGACATACAGACATTTTTGACAGTTTTTTTTTTTACCATTTTTTATTTTTCTGACTTGGGGAAAGTGGCATTTTTTTGGTAACTTCTTGTATTTCTTCCCTGGGTTTTTTTTGAAGCTTACATGGGTGGTTCTTTTTGAGGAGTTTTTTTTTTGTTTTTTTTTTTTAATTCCCTCCTTTTCTACGTATTTTCTTGAGTGGTGACATTCCTATTTTTGGCAATTTGATAGTGAATGTGTATGAGGTTTTAGTTATTGATTTACGTTTTTATTTATTTAGATGTGACTTTCGGGGTGAATTTTCTGTTTGTTTTTCAGAAGCTTTTATTTCCTCCCATAGCGTTTGCTTGTTGGGTTGGGTTTGTTTTAGGGGTTTTTGTTTTCTTTTCTTTATTTTTTTTTAAATATTTTTCTTCTTTATTTAGACGAAGTATTTTTCATTGTTGGATGTGGTTTTCTTTTCAATACTAGTGCCTGTAATCATTAGTCATTGAGGCATATTCTAAAAAAAAGGACCATAAAACAATTCCTAAGAAGGAAATTGAAGTAGACAAGCACCTATATTAGGGACAGATATTTTGATATGTGGCTAGCTGATTTTAATTATAGAAAAAAATGATTATATGTGCTCTTTTACTTTCTAGGGAATCACTGTAGCTTCTAGATGGCCAAGGGAATTAATAGAACATGTACTACCAGGAAAATATCTTGCAGACTAAACAGTAATAAATTAAGACCATTTTGTTCAGTGGGAAAGAGGTGTGCCTCTGTAGTCTGGAAATCTTATGAAACTAACTTGAAAGGGGTTTTTTTTCATAAAATTTATTTTTGAGTCAATGTGGGTAAGATGTTTTCTTCAAAAAATAGATGGATACATAATTGGTCAGTATTTACCCATTTATAAAGATGTAGACCTTAGGTAAAAGGCAAATTCAGAATCATATTATTAGAAACAGAGATGTTTCAGCCCACCTTGTTACTAGCTAAACTGGTTAAAATGTCCTACTTTTTAAAGAACTAGGTCTAGGATCATACAATCCAGAATTTTATTTTGGTATGTACTGTATTTTTCTTGCAGAACTTTTAAAGTGCATTTCTCAATTGATTTTATTGTTATATTTGCACTGAATTTCTAGGAGTTCTAACTAGACATATTTTACAGCAGTGAGCATAATTAAACTAGCAAAGCCACAGAAGTAATATGATCAGTATGAAATGTTTCCTATAACAGTGATCTGTTTACGTTTTAAGGTTTTTGTAATTTTATTCTAGAGCACACTGGTCTTCATGGTAATGAAGCAACAGGGAGAGCAAATGAGTGTTCATAAAGAAGCCCATTCATTGTTTGTTAATTTTTTGCTATTATAGAGCTCGAACTGAAAAGTATACTAATATATGTAAAAATGTAAAAATAAGAGCAAACAAGTGGTTTAGAACTCCAAAAAAGATAAGGCAAGATAACACAGAACATAATGAATCTTATTTTACATGTAGAGATAGCTGGGGCAGAAGCTCAAATGTCACCACTTCAGAACATTAAAGAAAAAATTAATACTTCCTTGAGAACCAGATTTGGGAATTGTTGTGACAGAAATCACAATTGACTGTTGAGAAATGAAGGAACTGAAGAAAGTAGAAAGCAAATAAAGCATCTTGCATTTTGTGACACAGGGTGGAAGGAAGACTAAGAGGCATTCAGCTCAGCTAGAAGTTCATGTTATTATCGTATGATCATCATCATACCTGATACCAAACAATCTGCTTTTTGCAAGAAAGAAATAGAAAACTATGCAGGACAAATCTTATGGGCCTCCTCACAATATGAGAAAAAACCAGCTGTTAGCTGGGGTGGATCACTGGATGTCACTGTTATCACTGAACATTTAATAAAATCAGCCAAGGAACCTGGGAAATACAAGGCGGATTCAATAACTAGAATTCTCATTCTCGTACCACACAGCAGTAATCCACTTCTACACGTGTCTTGAGATTGTGATTAGGAAAGATGTAAGTCTCCACCTGTGAGATTTTCTATGCCTCTTTCGGATTCAGTTTTGTTGGACAGATAAATACCTGCCAACCTGTTCTTTTTATTTTTTTTTAAAGGAGCACATTATACGTGCTGCTTTGTACATTTTATCTTGGTTCCCATGTTTCTTATGAAGTGTGAATTATTTTGTGTTCATAGATCATCATTTGTAAATGCTGTTTAGGATCTCCTGATATATGGGGGGTAGGGCATTGCCTGTTATTGCAGAAGATAGGGACTAGACTCAATGAGGGAATCCAATCCCTCACCCCTTCAGTCCTGTGTGTTTTCATTCCTAAAAAATTGCCCAGTTGAATAAGAAAAATATGTCTGATACATCATGTTAATGAGTTCCCACAAAGGCATATAAGAATACAATTTTTTTATAGTAATACTATAAAAATTGCAAATGACATTTTCTTCAACATTTCTTACTGGCTGCTTAAATTTTAGTGATTAATACGAGGATAATAGAGATTGTTTATAGTCCTACTGCCTATCCAAGCTATATATCCTCAAAGACTTATTCAGGAAAAATAAAATCAAGCTGTTTAAATCATGAGTGTTTCTACTGAATAAACAACCAAAGAAAACCGTGACTGCTCTCAGCAGAAAAGGAAAGTGAAAAAAACAATGTGAATTAATCCTAATCAGGTTTACTTATAATGATCAGCAATCATGATATCTATAGAAATGCAACAGATTTGAGCAGGTGACGCCTGAGCAGCAGACCTCGAACAAAAGTTGACCTCTAGACGAACCCCTCCAACAGAATATCATATAAGAACAGCGCCTGATCATTAGCAAAGTATGTATATGCTCATTAGCAATTAGCTTGGTTAAAGTATAATCACTAATGAAGATCAAATGTTGTGAGACTGTACTTTCTTCCCACATCCAGAGACAGGTTGTCAAGGCCATAGGACCAGATGTCTGGCCTTGGTTGGAACAATGTGATCAAAGCCAAACAGATAGATAAGTTCCCTTTGTTCCTCCTTGAGCCCTGGCCAGCCCTGGTGGGGAATCTAAAGGAGAACGATGCCAGATGTTCAGCATTTGAATTGATGTGAGCTTGTTCATTTAATAGTATAAAAAGCTGGACCCTCAGCGACTTTGGAGACCTCACCTAAGAATGGATGCACTGCGTAGGGCTTCCTAATTGCCAGGACAGGTTCTTCAGATCCTTGCTGTAACTGGGGCTCCTCAGTGACTGAGGATCTGGATGATGGTAAAATATCAGGGCAGTTGGTGATGTACCTTCTTTAATCACTGTGGTTAACCACACATAGTAATACCTGTCATGTTTTCTTTGTACTGCACTATTTTGTCTTTTATCTTATTGCTTTGCATTATATTATAATATTCTGTTTTATCCTTAACATTTTGTTATTGCTTTAACGATAAGTAAAGATAAACTCAACCTTTTAAGTCGGTGTCTGTGTCCCTTGCACTGACCCCATCTATTGGCAAAACAGCAGACAATGGTGCAAATCAATATTTCAGATGCAGGAGCTCAGTGAACTTTCTGAAGTATTTCAAATATTTCTTGGATCTATATAGAAAGAAGCATTGAAAGATAAAATAAATATAACAGCATACAACTAAGGCATTTTAATTTTTGTTAGTAATCATAAAGCAAGTTGTTAAAACAAAGGATACTGACCAGATCTTGGATAAAGAGGACAAAAATTATTCAGTAATCTTTTATAGGGACAAGTATTTTAAAAATTCCTACTGTATTCCACATCATTTTAGTTACATATGAATTTTGCCAAGTTTTTAATAGTGTGTTGGAAACTTCAGCATTCTTTTTATGTAAAGAAAGTCAGGTATAAACATTAATTAAATTTATTGTTGAATTACATTATTCTATTGGTGCTTTGCTGCATTCAGACTGGTATCTTCGTTTGTTTTTACTTAATTAGAAATACCCTATCATTCTGAAATGTACAAAGAAGGAAATGGGAATTTGGATTTCTTGAAGGTGTCATTAAGGTCTTTACTTAGCTTGAAGTTTAGTTGTAGTTAACTTCTGCTGACTTCCAATGCTTGGAAAGGTCCCTTTTGTGAAAATGAGCTGCCATGTCATATTTATAACTCCGCAACACTACAAATTTAGGTGCTCAATATCTTAGGGAATTTTTCACATCTTCTACATGTAAATAGGTTACTCACTGCAAGTTATAATCAATTTCCTAATTTTCAGGAGAAAACATTAGTGGAGAAAAAGCATCAGAAAAATTTCTTTACCCTTCATTTGAAGGTGAAGCATTGCACCTAGGGATGCAAAATCCTTTGTTTCAGAAAGGTAGCAAAGAAACAAAAATCCTACCTTTACCCTCCTGGTTAGGTCGTCTATGAGGAGCATGGAGACTTTGTGTTTTAGACTATGTCTCATGAAATCTGTCTATATTTTATCTGTACCATCTTTGCTCATTAACTGGTCACTGTGGATCTCAAATTTGTAGCCTCAAAAGCCTTATTTGGAGGAACAGATTTAAAGAAGGATTACTTTCCCATGGCACCGAGAGACATAGACTCAGTCCTCTCAAGTTGGCCAGAACCTGAAAGCAAAGGCTGCTACTGGAGGCTTGCTGGGTGCCTGGTCTGTTATCATGCAGAAATGTGCATCATTAAATCCCCAGTGGTTGTAGGTGTCTGAATATTTTCCTACTGGTTCCTTGAACCACAAAATGAAGACAGCTCACTCCAGTGTTTGTGAAAACCTTAACGACTCCTGTCTCTAAAGAGACAAAGATGGGCAATAATGTAATTTAGATGCACAGTCTCTTCTTTTTAAGGGTCTCAGAAATGGTTAACATAATAGTAGCTTAAATTCCCACTATGTATCTACTGTCTGAGGTGAGCTACATGAAATCCTTGTTTTCTCTAGGGCCGGACACATAAAATATCTGTATGTTAGGCACATGAATTAAGGGAACAAGATTCTACCATAGATTTACACAGTATGTTCAAAAACATTTTGCTTTTCCTTTGAAAATAAGAATATATTAATAATTTGAAGCAGACAGACTATTCAATCCCTCCAGAGACCTGGCAGTAAGCAACATGTGGGTCTTAAGAAATGGCATGGTAAAAGTTTGGGAATCTTCGAATCCAGTGTCCTCCAGCCAGAAGCAGTTGGATGACATTTAGTCTGGAGAAGCTTATTAAAAAACTGTTTCAAGCATACCATAAACACAAAGACACAAAATATCATTGTCACCAACTTAAAATATGTATAAGACCTGTAGATCACAAAATTCAAACAAGCACCTCTTTGCTCCGCCTCCCCTGCAAAAAATCTATAAGGTTCTGCAAGAAGGAAGGAAGGAAGGAAGGAAGGAAGGAAGGAAGGAAGGAAGGAAGGAAGGAAGGAAGGAAAGAAGGAAGGAAGGAAGGAAGGAAGGAAGGAAGTGTTAACAAAGTTTTATGTTTCAAAATAACTAGTAATTTCTTGAATGAAAATGACTGCACAAACCTGTAGAGTGAGCCACATCCTCCTACCTTGAAAGAAAACCAAGACATGCCAAATAGTGAATCTGACTCGTCACCTATTCCTTCTTGAAACTGAAGTTCTGTTAATGAGTAACATAGAACAGTGCATATATGAAGCTTTCAATTAGCTTCAGAGAGTCAGAACACCCAGGGAAACATCCAACTAAACCATGTGGCTTTAAATAAGATAATTCACTAGGTCCTCATAGTTAAATTTGGTTTTTTGGCATGGGAAAATTATGCCAATTTTACTTATTGTGAATCTTATCCTGTAGATTTCTCCTTTCAGATTTCCGTAATCACTCAACATTTATATAGCAAAAACTCTACAGATTTGTATTAGTCAGTGTCTAAATTCAGAAAATATTCAGTAATCCTTGCACCATACATATTAAAAACTTCAGAATATTTTGAACAGAATCTGTATTAAAAGGAGGATTTATCATTTTTCTGTGCTCAAAGGATGCTAAGATATTACTAAAAGCTGATGTTGAAAGGAGTGTACATCTTCACTTAGTAGCTTGTTTCCATTCAAATCATCATGGCAAGTAATGAAGATAAATCTTATACCTAGCTACTAAAACAAAAAATATGTATGCTTTTAGAAGTATTCACATGTCCTGTGCAAGGAATACACAATAAAAACGTGAATAAATGTTATAGATGCCCTTCATAAAAATAAGCAATAATACAGCCATAATACTGCTCCAGCCTGTACATCAGCTTCATTGTATACCAAAACGCTGTTAAACTAAGTTTCTCATTTCTAGCTGACCTGGGGCACTCACTGAGTGAACATACACCAGTATGAGCTTGTCCGTACAGCTGGGTCCCTGGGGTTGACTCTCTGTGCTTATTCTCTTCTACCCCAAATTCATCTGGTGTGAAACAATGGCAACAGGACTGGCTGACCTACACTTGAGGATTATTACAAAAATTAATTGGCCCTTGTATTGGTGATTTATATGAATGTCTAGACACATGGACTCTCTTTAGTTGCATTTCCTTTAGTCCTATATTATAAAAATGTTAAATGGAAACAGTTTTATCAGAAACACAGAAGCAGGAACCTTTCTTTTGCTTTCACATTTTAAATAGACTTTTATATTATAGATGCTCTTTAACTTTATTGAGGAATCTACCTTTTTATGTAGAAAATATTAAGGCTTTAACAAGACTTCAAAATAATCTCCCTAAACATTCTTAGTGACAAATTGAGGAAGTATGAACTTCATCAATAGGCAGTGAGATGGAATGAAAACTGTCTGAACTGTTTACATAAAAGTGTCACAAAATCCAGATTGGTGGCACAAAGATTGCTGGAAGGCCAGTGACTAATAGTGTACTGCAGGGGCTGATATAGGGGCCAACACGGTTTAAAAATCTTCATTACTGACCTGGACAATAAGACACAGTATAACCTCAGCAAAATCTTATAGGATACAAAACTGAGAGGAGACGCTGACAGGCCGGAAGGTCATGCTTTAATCAGGAGGGACTTCTATATGTTGGAGAAATAGGCTGACAGGAAACTCATGAAGTTCAGCAAGGGGAAGTGTGAAGTCCTGCACCTGGGGACAAACAACCCAAAGTATCAGTGAACACTTGGGCCTTACTGTCTGGAAAACAGCTCCTCTGGAAAGTCCTTGAGAGTCCTGATGGATAGTATGCTGACAATGAGCCAGCAATGAACTTTCATGACAAAGGTGACAGATTGCCTCCTGAGTTGAGGTAAGTAAAGTACTGACAGCAGGTCAGGGCAGGGAATCCTCCCTCTCTTTTTGGCCTTGGTGAGAAATATCTGTAGTGCTGAATCCAGTTCTGGGAGTCACTGACAAACTGGAGTCTAGAAAACAGCACCAAGGATGACTAAGGGACTAGAGCATCTGACACAGGAGGAGAATATGTGAGAGGTGGGGCTGTTCAGCCTGGAGAGTTGAAGGCACACGGAGGGAACCTATCCTTGTGTATAAATACCTGACAGAATGGAGTAAAGAAGATGGAGTCAGACTCTTGAGTGGAATCCAGTGACAAGACAAGAAGGCACAAACTGAAACAAAAGAAATTCCTTAAGAAAAACGTCTATTACTGTGAGGGTGGTCAGTCACTGGAATGGGCTGCTCAGAGAGGCTGTGGACTCTCCATCCTTGGAAATATGCAAGATCTGGATGGACATGGTCTCGGGCAACCTGCTCTAACTGACCCTGCTCTGGGCAGGCAGGTTGGACTAGATGAGCTCCAGAAGTGCCCTCTGAATTCAACCAGTGTCTCTGTGAGAAAATTTTCCTCTCAAAGGCGTTTACCATTCTATTATTTTACGTGAATCTGCTAAATTCACCTTGAGTTCATTGTGGACACATGCATGGCTCATAAAGGAGTTTTTCTTCCTATTGTTTTCTCTAGTTGATAGCTCCCAGTGAAGTTCCATCTGAATATTTTTCTATGTAGCAAGTATAAATGGTGCTGCAAAGCAAAACAAATACTTTTAAATCATCTATTCTTATGACACTTTGATCCTTCACAAGTTTATGGACATAAATATTTGGTTCATTATTAAACATCTGATTTTATGTGGTAATCTATAGTTTGCCATTACTCTGTGTTAAACAGTTATTCCATCAGGGTTACGCATACTATGAAAAAAAAATATGCCATATAAGAACATAATAAAGCTTAGCAGTTTGAAGCAGAATGAAATGAAAAAGGAAATTGTTTTTTGTCTGATACAGAAAGAAATTATTTCATTGCAAAAATCGACTCTTAGGAATGGTTCCCAAAGGTATCTAGTAGGCAATTTGCTATGAATTTTTCTTAAATTATTCCTATACAGAGCAAAATAAAAATGTTTTTTAGTGACTTAAAGGGAAAAAAGATGAATTAAAAAGAGGAAATGTAATGAGTCATCAAAGGTATTAACACTAAAGAAACACTTCTGTGCTGTTGCACTTCTTTTACAGTGGGTGTGTTTTTGTGTTCATTAGTCCACTTTGATTAGAAAAGCTGAAGCACTTGCTAATTGTGGGTGAAGTGAATCTCAGCCAACACCTAGAGATCATTCTTGGCAACAGGAGGAAAACAGCATCACACATAAACGCTTTCAAGAGGAAATGGAAATTATGAACTTTGACATGGGAAAGGATGCCTTAGAAGGTCTGATTATATTTGTTTCCGGATTATGATCCCCACAAGATATTTTACAGCTAGTAAATAATTCTCTGTGGGTTTTTTTTTTCTTCCTCTTCTACGTATTTGAATGTATTTGGTTACAAATAGAAAAGTGTAAAAAGAAAATCATGTTTATGGATCTCACAAATCTGTTTCTTAGCCATTTTTACTTTCTTTGATAGCTTTGTAACTCCGGATTTTAGTGGTTTGCTGTTCAATATATGTACATATGTGTATATAAACAGCCAAACTTACACACATATGTCCCTATGTGTGTCAGTTTATGTAGTATACGTCATATATATAGTTATGCGTGCATATATGTTATTTATACCTGATTATGCATCTACAGATATATTTTAAACTCTTAATGAATATAGTTGCCAAGTGAAAAATCTCTTAACAACATCCATTCTTCCAATGCAAAATCATAACTACCTGTAAGTAGGGTAAACTATATCTTGGAGGTAGAAATAATCAGAATAATGAACCTTGCATTTGGTTTTGGCCACGTCATTCTTTAATTTTTTAATCTTTGTCAATCTTTATGTCTGATTATGTCCTGATGAGATATAGTAAAAACAAATACATATTTTTTATTGTGAATTAGAAGATTATTGTTTATTTTCTCCTATACTTATCTTATTTTGGGAAGAAAAGTGTGACAATGTATATGCATTTTATTCATGATTAGTTAAAAAAAAAAAGACACTTCCAACTGTAAATGAGTAAAAGCAAAAAAAAAAAAAAAAGGGAAGGAATTTTTTTTTTCCACTGGTGCTTTCCAAATAGCTATGACGATCCAGTAAAAACATGGCTAAATAATTTTTTACATCAAACTGTACTAATGTCAGACAAATGCATCCTTAGGAACATGGTCTAAATAAAATGAGAATTCAGTCCCAGAAGCTGAGTTTGACCATAGTACTGTGGTTTGAAATGGATATCACACTGAACCAACTTTATCTTATTTAACCCCACATGAAACAAAGCTGTGCTTCTTTTAGCTATTTGAGATTCTATTAGCTCCCTTGACTTCAGTCGGAGCTGACAGTATCCCAGTGAAGTAATTATCCTCACTCTGCTGAAAGAACAGAAGCAACTGACTGGGCAGAGACGCCACTGCCGAGGCTCAGCATTGCTCACGCAGCAGGAGTGGGGATGAAAGGCACAAGGAAACATCACAGAAGCTACTCAACCACCAGGTCAAGACAAAAAAAAGCAAAACCGCTGCCAGCAATCCCACCTTTCCCTGGGGAATAAAAGAGCAGACCTACATAGCTCTCAGGAGGGCTGACAAAAACTGGGGGAAATGAAAGCAACAGAAGTACTCCACTTGAAATACGAAGAAATGGAAAAAGCTGAATATGTGTTCAAACCAGGTGGAAATCTTCTGACTGAGGGTGCTAGGCTTGTAAACTGCACAATAAAACTGGTAGGTATGTATATATGTTATTTTAAAGGCAGTATGAGAGAAAGGTTAAAAATGAGGAAGACATTCTATATTTTAAGGGATAACCCTAACCCTACAAAATATACTCTAAAATGTATGTAAACGATAGAATATAATCTATGGAAGGTTCTACAGAGAAAAAAAGGATGTGTCTTTTTTAAATACTTGAAGGATTTATTTAACCACACTCCATGAAAGTGTTGCGGTATTGGCATATAGAAAATTTATGGCTAAATTAATAGGTATTGATTATTTCTGTTGAGGAAACATTGAACCAGAACCATCTTTTGAATAATTGGTATAGCAAATTTTATCATTTGCAGCATTATGAATTAATAAAACTCCTGTAATCTATTAAAGAAAAAACTAAGTAAAAAACTTAAGACTGACTGTTATAAAAATTATTTGAAAACATTTTACACAGAAAAAAATAATGATGCAATAATGATTGTGAAAGGAAATTCTATGTCCTGTTCCTGGGGAGGAATAACCTTTTGCTCCAGCACAGGCTGGACAACGGCTGGCTGGAAAGCATCTCTGCAGAGAAGCACCTCGGGGTCCTGGTGGATAACAACCTGAACATGAGCCAGCAATGTGCCTTCCTGGCAAAAGCAGCCAACAGCCTCCTGGTCTACAGTAGGCAGAGTGTTCCCAGAAGGTCAAGGGAAGTGATCCTTCTCCTCTGCGCAGACTCAGGAAGATACATTTGGGCTGCTGGGTCCAGAGCTGGGTTCCCCAGTACAAGAAGGACATGGGCAAACTGAAGTGAGTCCAGCTAAGGATCACAAAGATGATTAAGGGACTGGAACATCTGACATAGGAGGAGAGCATGAGAGAATTGAGGCTGTTCAGCCTGGAGAAGAGAATACTCAGGGAGAGCTTTTCAATGTGTACAGATACCTGAAAGACGTGAATAAGAATACATGTCCCCATTAGGCTCTAGAGCACCTTTGGGATGCAGCTATGTGCTGGTTTTGTCTGGGATAAATTTTCTTCACAGTATCTAGTATGAGGCTATGTTTCAGATTTGTGCTGGAAACAGTGCTGGTAATACAGGGGTGTTTTCCTTATTGCTGAGCAGTGATTACACACAATCAAGGCCTTTTCTGCTTCTCATACCACCCTACCAGCGAGTAAGCTGGGAGTGCACAAGAAGCTGGGAGGGGACACAGCTGGGACAGCTGACCCCAACTGACCGAAGGGATGTTCCGCAAAACATGATGACATGCTCAGCGTATAAAGCTGGGGGGGAAATGAAGGAAGGGGGGGACCTTTGGAGTGACGGTGTGTCTTCCCAAATAACCATTATGATTAATGGAGCCCTGCTTTCCTGAAAATGGCTGAACACATGCCCGCCCCTGGGAAGTAGTGAATGAATTCCTGGTTGTGATGGGTTAACCCTTGGCTGGGTGTCAAACCACACCCACCCACTCACACAATTCCCCCTCCTACACCCAAGGATAGGGGAGAGAATTAAAGGGGTAAAGGGAAAAATATAGGACTCATGGGTTGAGATAAGAACAATTTAATAACTAAACTACAATAATATTGAAAATAATGCTATATACAAATATACAAATATACAAATATACAAATACACAAATATACAAATACACAAATATACAAGCATACAAAGATACAAATATACAAATGAGTGATACACAGTGATACTGCCCCCCCCACCCGATGACCAAGGCTCAGCCTGTTCCTGGCTAAAGATCCCGGAGCAGGGAGAATCCCAAAACCGCACTCACAGAACGGAGATAACAGTCCGAGCATTGCAGACGAAGCAAGAGCCGACCAGTGTGATGGGGAAAAGGCCTTGGGAGAGCGACCGCCTGAAACGAGAACAGGAGCAAAAAAGATCCCAAAAAGGGCTGATCTTCCAGAGGGTCCTCACCTATGTACTGGGCATGACGTGTATGTTATGGAATAGATTATTGTCCACTTTGGGTCTCAATCCCAAACCTAACATCAAGTCCTGGGCTAGTAACTGGGGCTGTGCTCCCTCCCAGCTTCTCCTGTTTGCAGACAGCCAGAGAAGCTGAAAGACTGGCAGCCGCGTAAGCATCACTTTTTATCAGCTTTCTTCTAAGCACAAGTCAAAAACACAGCCTCTTGCTAGTTATTATGAAGAAAGTTAACTCTGTCTCAGTTTAACCCAGGACACTGTCAGATGACTTCAGTTCTACATGTTTTAGTGTTTTACCATCCTTGTCTTTTATAGTTAGAAGGTTGTTGGGTTTTGGTTTTGATCCAGTAAAGTTTAGGAAGTTAGGATTAAATAATGCAGCAGAGGTGATTATGAATTAAATTAATGGAATTAACAGCTATTCAAGATTTTAAGCACTTTAAAGGACCCTGGAAAACATTGTTCTATTAGGTGACATGCACCAGAGTAAACTTAAGCAAACACTACATTCCGTGGTACTTAGGATATTTAAAAAAACACAGTGCTATCTAGTATTCCTTCTGTTTCATCTTCTTGTTACCTGTTCTCATATCTGCTATTTGGCAGGTTGTCCTCTTTGTTGTATTTGTACAATACTTTGGGCAGGGCATGATATGTACTAAATCAAGGAACCAATCCAGGTGAAAATAACCCAGTAGGTTTTTTATTTTTTTTTTCACCCAGTTCCCTGATTTAGACCACAGTACAGCTCAAGAAATAATTACACCAGCACAAGTGAACGAGTGGAACAACAGACAAGGGTTAATTTGGTACAGCAGTAGCTTTGAGAAGCTGGCAGTAACCTTGAGAAAATATATGTAGAAGAACAAGGCAAGTGGGGGTGACACAAAATTGTGATCCTAAAGGAAAAGAAAAATAAACAACTGCCCTCACATCCAGAACATGATTTGATGAGTAGACCACCCCCTTGCAACACTGCACTGTGGAGGCAAAACATTTTCCTACTCTGTGTTTCTTCAAGGTGTCAAGGATAATCTCTGATTTGAAGTTTGACACAACCTTTATTGACATTGCCCAAGGGACAAAATGTAAGATGCCATGCTTTAACGGAAGCATAAAATGCTTACAGGATATAAGTAACGTCAGGGTGGACGATAACTTTATGCACAACACAGATGAAATGAAAAGGGATAACATAATGTAAAACAAAAAGGTAAAAGAGTAGTTCAAGTTGAATGCATGCAGTGAGAAGGAACACACTTTCACAGAAAGAATAATAGGCTTTCACAATGGTCCTGCTGAGCAAGAAGATGAATTAAAGATATTAAAGTTACTTAGGAAAGGAGACACTACTTACCTTGCAATTTGGGTTTTCTGAACATCCCCTACCAAAACCTGAGTCCCATAGAGTGAAAAATTTGGAAGCTGTCAGACCTTTGTTGCTCCACAAAGCACTGATGGGAACTCATATCAACCTCCAAGCACAGCTGTCAGATTTATGGAGTGGAAGGAAATGAATCAGCAAACTTAAAATACAGTTTTCAGTTCTAACTTTAACCATAGGTCAATGAAACAAGTACTGTCTCAGCATGATGTCTTCCAAAACAGCATGGAACCTTCTTTAAGGATACTTTTTATTATCGACGATCTTTTCAGGAGAGCTAAACTGCAGAAGGCTGCTATACATTCAAAATTATAGCTATAGCAGTTACTGCATAAAGACAGAGAACAAAATCAATATCAAAATTATTACATGAAAATAAAATAGTTTGCATATGGATATAAGTAAGCTAAAAACCCAGTAACATCTAATTTTCTCTTGTCAGGTATATGATAGGTACAAACACCACCTATAATGTACACTCTGTGCAAATCTTTACATCTGTATTTTAAAAAATCAGCAACTTTAAGGAGTATTTTGAGTTCTCTAATTTCAGCACAATAGCATTCCCTTTGAAAGGCCATTCCTTACAATACTGCCCAGTAAATGCAAACAGTGAGACTAAATTAAATGTCTTGAGGCAAGCAGAGATACAAATCAGGCCTTTCTGCTCTTGCTAAATGACTCTTGTGGCATTCAGCTAGCTTTGTGTTTGAAACAGATTGTTTCAGACTGGGAGGTGGAACCTGAAAACAGTTGAGACATTTTATTTTAGTGATAATGGTGCCAAGGAAAGTAAATGAATTTCAGTAAGAATTGTACATGGGTCTGCACATAAGTTTTGTATACTCTAAGCTGAAACACCAAAGTGACTGCTGAGGTTTTGTATAAGCACCCTTAGTGAGAAGAGATTTGGGGCTTAGCAGAAATCCTGGAAGGTTATTAAGATAAAGATCAGAAGCTGCCTAGAATATTGAATCCCGAAAAAATCCACAGCATCATCTTGATTTTGTAGTATCTGGCACACATCAGGAGTGCCTTGACTACTTTCGTTCTGTGAACTGGATACTCTGTGTAAGAAAAATGACCTTTAAGAAATAAATATTCACCGTGCCAGAATGATGAGGGATATGAAATAATCACAGGAAAAGAATCAGTATACAAATGTATGCAGTTAATTTTGTCAAGTTTAAATAAGTTGCAATAAATTTTGGGATTACCTGAAGGTAAAACTGGTTAATCCTAAAAAGTGTAGGAATATTTGTTTCCCATTGGCTCACTATAACATTTTCTCATCAGTATTGAGGTATTACCTTAAGTTCCTTGGGGCTGTACACAACTGCACCACATTGCCTTTAATAACAGACTTTGTTTGTGTGTCAAAATTAATGTTTGGGCCATAGTTCCTTAGACTAGCAGGAGAAACTTGATATGTCTTTGCTGTGGGATGATATTGCAGCTATGTCGGACATCTTGTTCTCAACAGAGAAAAGAACAAAGGAAATTTGGCACTTGACTTTCCTGGTTTCTGAAATAGTTCTGACATTTGGAATTTATGGGCTCCTGGAATCAGACTAGACAAGATCACTGTCATTATTTAATACTGGCAGCATACTGTAACCAGACCAGAATTCTCCTTAGGGAAGAAAAGCTAAGGGGAAAAAAAACCCACAAATTTACATCTTTTCCTGGCCTCTCCGTTTCAGTTACCTGTTCATATCAGTCAAACTGTACATGAATCTGTATTCAAGGCTGTGGGTAAAATGGTTTGGGTTAGAAGGGACCTTTAGAGATCATCTAGTTCCAACCCCTCTGCTATGTCAAGAACACCTTTCACCATACCGGCTTGCTCAAAGCCTCATCCAGCCTGGCCTTGAACACCTCCAGGGATGGGGCATCCACAACTTCTCCAGTGCCTCGCCATCCTCACAGTAAAAATTTCCTTCCTAATAGATTTTAATCCTTCAAAAGGTTGAAAAACTCCTTTAAAGGCCAGTCTTAGCAATGAAAAAGAGAGGAGGGAAAGGTGAAAGCAAAAAACACAGGAAAAGAAAAATGTAAATCTACTCTCTTCTGATGTTGTCACTTCTTCTGGAGGAGATAATGGAGATGAAGGAGTGATAAAGACTTTTGTCTGTATTCTTAGTAAATTCTTTATGCTCTCTGCAGCTCTTGTTGCTTCCTGTTCAGGACCATGATATAGGGAAGGGATGAATAAAATAACATCTAATAGATCCATTGCTGAAACTGGCAGTGGAACAAAAAGTAGCTGCTGCTTACTCCCTGCTGTTTTCTTTCTACTTAGTTCTTTAATGTAAGGATCAAATTCACCCCTGTTGGAATAAAAGGAGTGTGTATTAACTTCTAATTGCCGGCGTTGGAGCTCCTAAGTGTCCATGACTCCATTGTGCTTAGCATGGCACAGAAATAGAATAAAAGATGGCTGCTGTTTCAAAGACATTTCATAGAATCATAGAATCATAGAATCATAGAATCATAGAATCATAGAATCATAGAATCATAGAATCATAGAATCATAGAATCATAGAATGGCCTGGGTTGAAAACGACCACAGTGATCATCTAGTTTCAACCCCCTGCCGTATGCAGGGCCTCCAACCACTAAACCAGGTTGCTCAGAGCCACATCCAGCCTGGCCTTGAATGCCTCCAGGGATGGGGCATCCACAGCTTCCCTGGGCAACCTGTTCCAGTGTGCCACCACCCTTTGGGTGAAAAACTTTCTCCTAATCTCTAACCTAAACCTCCCCTGTCTTAGTTTAAAACCATTCCCCCTTGTCCTATCACTATCCACCCTCGTAAACAGTCGCTCCCCCTCCTTTTTATAGGCTCCTTTCAAGTACTAGAAGGCCGCAATGAGGTTTCCCCAGAGCCTTCTCTTCTCCAGTTTGTAGTCTTCTCCATTTGTAGTCTCGGCTATAAGACACAACAGGCAGTGAATGGGCAAAGTTATATGAACTCATTTTAAGATAAGTTGTTTTGTGCAATGTGTCTGGGTGTAATGAACCATCAGAGGTGGTCAGCACATGCTTCACTCCCGACTCTCGAAGGTGTTCAGCATCATCACTTGCATGTTTATACTGCATTGCCTTTGGTAGCTGATCATTATGGTTTGTGAATTCGCTGTGGCAGCAGCATTGCTTCTCTTTGTTTTATCGGACCAATAGCCCTAGTCCAGCTTTGCACTTGACATCACTCTCGTCTCTTGGGTAAATTTCTACAATCCAGTACTGTGTACCACAGTAGAGTGGGGTAGACAGGCAGGTAGATGGTATGTTGGAGCAGCAGGTGGTCCTTCTATCCTTTCTTCTTTGTGGTGTCACGGAATATGCTACTGCTGTCAGGTACAGCTATGGACTGAGAAGGGCTGAAGGTGAGGAAGGAACAGGGTTTTCTGTTATTTGGTTGTGGACTAGCTTAAATGCTTCAAGCCATGTGGTCTCTCATCTAGTTAGCAAGTTAATTAATTATTGTTAATGTGGCAGTGATTGGTGGGAGGGTTTTGATCCAAAGTTAGCTCATTCAGCATGGTGCTACACTTTGGGTATTTAGGCCAGACTAGTTGTCTTTGTATCACACTTTATGACACAGGGTACGCATATGCTCCAGTTCTGTCTTCCTGTATGAGTGAAATTTTGTCTGATTTTTTTCAGTGAAAGTGTCTCATTTGCTATTTTCAGCCAAGATTTCTCTCAAAATGTTCTGAAAATTTTTGACTGTTCTATACTGATGCCATTTTCTGTCACTGACAAATTTTCTGTGACAAATGAACTTCATGGTCTGCATTTTTCAATGACTATTAAATGTTGACATTAACCCTGGAGCATAGTATAAACTGAAAAACATGATGCTGCACCTACCTTATTATTTTAATTTGGAACTGTAGTTTGGTTTTGGAATAAATCCGTCTGCGATTTCTGTAGGCTCAATTTGCAGAGTAATTTTGGTACAATCTAAGTGTATTCTTTTTTAGAGGAAACTAAACATGTTTCTGTTCCAGGTTTTTGTGACAATCCCAGCCAGCAAGTAAGCACCACACAGCTGTTTGCTCACTATGCACCACCTGCCTCCTCCCCCCTCCCCAGTGAGATGAAAGAGAGAATAGGAAAAGTGAGGAAAGATCTGGGTTAAGATAAAGACAGTTTAACAGGCAAAGAAAAAGCTGTGCACACAAGCAAAACAAAACAAGTGAACTGGGTGAAGCTGAGACAGGGTTAACTTTCTTCATAATAGCTAGCAAGAGGCTGCGTTTTGGATTTGTGCTCAGAAGAAAGCTGATAAAAGTGATGTTTACACAGCTGCCAGTCTTTCAGCTTCTCTGGCTCTCTGCAAACAGGAGAAGCTGGGAAGGAGCACAGCCCCAGTTACTAGCCCACGACTTGATGTTAGGCTTGGGATTGAGACCCAAAGTGGACAATAATCTATTCCATAACATACACGTCATGCCCAGTACATAGGTGAGGACCCTCCGGAAGATCAGCCCTTTTTGGTTCCGGATCTTTTTGCTCCTGTTCACCTCGCTCTCCCAAGGCTTTTTCCCCATCACACTGGTCAGCTCTTGGTCTGCAATGCTCAGACTGTTATCTCTGTTCTGTGAGTGCGGTTTTGGGATTCTCCCTGCTCTGGGATCTTTAGCCAGGAACAGGCTGAGCCTTGGTCATCGGGTGGGGGGGCAGTATCACTGTGTATCACTCATTTGTATATTTGTATATAGCATTATTTTCAATATTATTGTAGTTTAGTTATTAAATTGTTCTTATCTCAACCCATGAGTCCTATTTTTTTCCCTTTACCCCTTTAATTCTCTCCCCTATCCTTGGGTGTAGGGGGGGGAATTGTGTGAGTGGGTGTTTGTGGTTTGCACCCAGCCAAGGGCTAACCCATCACAGACAGACAAAAGCACCAACATTTATGTGCCTACCATGTGGATGCTGTATGTCTGAAAACTGTGCAATCTTTCCTTATAGATGATGACTACGTAGTCTTTACAGTCATTAGAGTTTAGAAAATAGCTCATATCTACTAAAAATAACCATGCAGCTCTCAATTATTTTGGCAAATGTGAATGCCTAGTGACATTTGAGATAAAGTAGGATTTGTACCAGTGTACAAGTTTGAGGCAACCTAGAGAAATAAAAATTTATGTAGTAAATTTGAATGGGATTTAAACCCTGTCAGCCTTAGCTGTTTAACATTATCATAACACAACAGGTGATACTAAGAGTCCTTAAACATGTAGCTTTGAGAACTTAAACTTAGATATCTACCAGAATCCCAAGATATTAACAATATTTTTGAGGATCCAGACGTTGAAAGTACCCAATATGGTAAGCAGCTGCTTTAGTGCCACCTAAACTTTTTGATCGTCTGTGGACCAAAACATTTTCTTCAGTGTTTCTAAACTTAGAAATTCTGTGATCAGAAAAGCTGAACCTGCCAAACTGATTGATGAAGGAGATGGCAGATAAGTAAAAAAAGCTGCTTTATAGATTTCACTGAAGTAATAAAAGAGTAATTGAACAAGGTGAAAAATAGCATCAGTATTGTAGAATATAATATGCACCAACTGAATGAAAAGACAAATTGCTTTTTTAATGAGTTCCTGTCTTGAGTAGAGGAAGGGAAAAAGAGCTGTCTTCCTTGTAAAAGAACGGCTTTTATCAGACTGATGACTAACCGTCATCGTCAATATTTGCTTAAGGTTTTAGAAATAAATTAGCCAAGTAACTGTTTTAATGTAATGTAACTCTTATCTGACTTACAGTTCTGTGCTGGGTTTGGCTGGGATACAGTTAATTTCCTTCACAGTAGCTACTATGAAGATACATTTTGGATTTGTGCTGAAATCCGTTGATAATACAGAGATATTTTCATTATTTCTGAGCATTTGCACAGCGTCAAGGCTTTTTCTGCTTCTCATCCCACCCCACCAATGAGTAGGCTGGGGGTGCACAAGGAGTTGGGAGGGGACGCATCTGAGACAACTGACCCCAACTCACCAAAGGGATGTTTGGAGTGATGGTGTTTGTCTTCCCCAGCAACTATCATGTGTGATGGAGCCCTGCTTTCCTGGAGATGGCTGAACACCATCCTGCCCGTAGGAAGTAGTGAATGAATTCCTTATTTTGTTTTGCTTGTGTGCACAGCTTTTGCTTTACTTGTTAAACTGTCTTTATCTCAACCCATGAGGTTTCTCAGTTTCACTCTTGCGATTCTCTACCTCATCCCACCAGGAGTGAGTGAGCAGCTGTATAGTGATTATTGTCAGCTGGGGTTAAACCATGACAGGGTCATAAATCGGAAGCAGTAAATGCACTAGAATTCAATATAAATAAGAAAACTAAAATAATATATATTTTTTGTAATGTTTTACTTTCCTCCTCTGCATATTGCTTAATACAGAATCCACTTATAATCACATATTTAATACAAAATGAGCACCCATAAAATACATCCAAAAAAATAGCCACTACAATATGTTTTATTTTTAAAAACTATTACCTCCAATGTTTGATAACATACAGTACAGTAAATAATTCTAAGTACTTTTATATACTGCTTATACTAATAATAGCTAAACTACAGAGTGCCTAAGAACCAAGCAAAGTTGTTGCTCACTGTGTAGGTGGCATAAGATTTTGCTACTGTTATAAGCAAATTATAAACCAAATAGACGAGGCAAAAGAAGAGAAGGCAACCAGACACAAGCAGATGACAGACAATAATAAGTTATTTTTGAGTCTTCTGTCTTCTAGGAAGAAAATAAATAGGAGGGGAAAAAAAAAAAACAACAAAAGTTGAGTTAAGGACAGCAAATAGGAAATTACAATAGCAAGGGAGGATAGCTGCTCACGAAGAAGAAGGAGCCAAAAGATAAATTTAGAAGTTTTGAAGAATACGGTAAGAGAACAGATTGATGTGGTAATGAAACAAGAATGTAATTTTCTGCAGTTTCAGACATTAATCACAGAATGTCTCACCTTAATAGCAGTTACATTTACTGATCTGGATTATATTCATTCCTAACACTGACAATTTTTGAATTGGTATTTATCTTCAGACTGAGACACATAAACAACACAGATGTCTGCATATCATGGTGTTATTCAGTTGTGCAATCACTGAAGTCTAGTGCCATTTCACATGCCCAAGGTTATCTGAGACTTCAAAATGTGACAGATACATTGCAGCCTTTTTAAGACTTCGATTACTCATAGTTATCCGATGTCCTTTTTAGGGTGAACTATGAATCATAGAATCCTAGAATCACAGAATGGTTTGGTTTGGGAAAGGACCTTCAATGACCCATCCAACCTGACCCTGAACACTTCAAATTTTCCACAACTTCTTGGGGCCACCCGTTCCAGTGTCTCACCACTCTCATCATAAAAAATTTCTTCTTTATGTCAAATCTAAACTTACCTTCTTTCAGTTTAAAACCATTATCCATTTTCCTATAACTCCAGGGCTTTGTAGAAAGTCCCTCTCCACTTTTCTTATAAAACCCCCTTTATACGTTTAAGGCCACCATAAGGTCTCCCCAGAGCCTTCTCTTCCCTGGGCTGAGCAACCCCAACTCTCTCAACCTTTATTCAGAGGAGAGTTGTTCCATCTCTCTGACCATTTTCGCAGCTCCTCTTTGGACATGGACCCCTCTAACAGGTCCATGTCTCTCTTGTGCTGGGGGCTCCAGAGCTGTGGGGCTCCAGTGCTCAAGGTGGGGTGTCATGAAAGCTGAGTAGAAGGGGAGAATCACCTCCCTCGACCTGATGGCCACTTTTATTTTTATAAATCCCAGGATACGGTTGGCTTTCTGGTCTGTAAATGCACATTGGCATCTCATAACCGATTTTGTCATCTACCAATATCCTCAAGTTCTTCTCCACAGGGCTGCTCTCAATTCATTCATCCCCCAGTCTGTATCAATAATGGGAATTGCCCTGACCCAGGCGCAAGACCTTGTACTTGGTCTTGTTGAACTTCAAGAGGTTCCCATGGTCTCACTCCTCAAGGCTGTCAAAGCCCCTCTAGATGGTGTCCCTTCCACCACACAAACCAACGGCACCAACCAGTTTGATGTAATTTGCAAACTGGCTGATGGTGCTCTCAATCCTGCTGTCAATGTCGTTCCACTATATGGGCTGAATTCACTGAAAGCATTCAATTGTTTTGACTACACCTCTATTGCCTGGATACAATACCTTAGTTTAGGTGTCTAGTTTAGCTACGATTTTTTATGAGCAATGAAGCGTTCAACTAAATGGAAACTTTTGGGTTTTGGTTGTGTTTCCTTAAGTTGTTAAGGATGAAATATTGTCAATGATGTGAAGAAACAGAGAAACATCTTTAACCATCATTTAATCAGAAACATAGTAATCTGTCCAAAATTTTTTATTCTTTAAAGCTCAGCAAAATTTTAATGGTTAATTCTGAATTAAGTATCCATCATCTTCTTATCAGTTGTGTGATCTTGGTTTTCTGAAGTCTGTTTCAGTTTATACTTTTTAAAATGCTTTACATTATATTCTAGTAATTTAACTGATCCACAGATAACCAGTGTCTTTGATTATTTTTTGTTTTAACATCAGCTTCCATTAATCTGCTGACTAGCTATTGTGAGTTTAATTTTGTGAGTAGCACGATAAAGCACTGAAATGTGCCTAGCCATTCACATAAATTTCATGATGAAAGACTTATGTATTTAAATTTATATTCTCAGTAACTATTTAGTTCATAAAGTAAGGAACTTCTAAAAGTAAGATTTAACATAAAAAAACCAACCTAAAGCACTTATCTTCTTATTCATGAAATAAAGAAAAACAAGCTGAAAACATAAGCCCTATTTTAACAATAGATATGTCAAATACTAACATGTAATTAGCCTGGTTGTACTGTATTGTAATGAGTATAATGATCTGCACTACCAAACTACACAAACAAACTCCCTTTATATCCTCTAAAATCTGTCACCTTCAGTGATTTCCTAAAAGTTTACATGGAATACCAACAAGCATATTTTTGATAGCTCAAACCACTTTTTTATACTTCTTTCTTCTGAACGAAGAGTATTCAATATCATATAGAAATTTAAATATATATACAATACATAGTATATATTATATACATTTCAGATACTTATATACTATATATAATTACATTATATATATTATATATTATCTATAAGACATTATAGAAATATAACATTTCAAATGTTTAAACAATTTGTATGGTGTTTGCTGTACAGAGAAATAAAATTGAGGACTACTACTCTGCTTTTTTAAAATTCTGCTGGCATTGAGGTTAATGGGTTTTCTTGGCTAAGACCAGAAAAGAAAGGCATAAAAAGATTTCAGGATAATATAGAATCATAGAATCATAGAATGACTAGGGTTGGAAAGGACCTTAAAGATGATCAAATTCCAACCCCCCTGCCATGGGCAGGGACACCCTCCACTAGACCAGGTTGCTCAAAGCCTCATCCAGCCTGGCCTTGAACACCTCCAGGGATGGGGCATCCACAGCTTCCCTGGGAAACCTGTTCCAGTGTTTCACCACCCTCACAGTGAAAAATTTCTTCCTAATGTCTAGTCTAAATCTACCCTCTTTTAGCTTATACCCGTTACTCCTTGTCCTCTCACTACACTCCCTGATAAAGAGTGCCTCCCCATCTCTCCTGTAGGCCCCCTTCAGGTAATGAAAGGCTGCTATTAAGTCTCCTTGGAGCCTTCTCTTCTCCAGGCTGAACAACCCCAACTCTTTCAGCCTGTCCTCATAGGGGAGGTGCTCCAGCCCTCTGACCAATTTTGTGGCTCTCCTCTGGACTCTCTCCAATAGGTCCATGTGTTTGTTATGTTGGGGGTCCCACATCTGAACACAGTACTCCAGGTGGGGTCCCACGAGAGCAGAGTAGAGGGGGAGAATCACCTCCCTTGACCTGCTGCTAATGCTTCTCTTGATGCAGCCCAGGACACGGCTGTGCAAGCGCACACTGCTGACTCATTTGAGCTTCTCGTCCACCAATACCCACAAGTCCTTCTCCTCAGAGCTGCTCTCTATCCATTCTCCGCCCAGCCTGTATTTGTGCTTGGGATTGCCTTGACCCACATGCAGGACCTTGAACTTGGCCTTGTTAAATTTCATGAGGTTTTCGTTGGCCCATCTCTCAAGCCTGTCAAGGTCCCTCTGGATGGCATCCCTTCCCTCCAGCATGTCCACCAGCAAACTTGCTGAGGGTGCACTCCATCCCACTGTCCATGTCTCCAACAAAGATGTTAAACAACACTGGTCCCAGTACTGACCCCTGTGGAACACCACTTGTCACTGGTCTCCACTTGGACATTGAGCCATTGACCACAACTCTAGCCAATTCCTTAACCAGCAAGTGGTCCTTCTGTCAAATCAGTGTCCCTCCAAGTTAGAGACAAGGATGTCATGTGGGACTGTGTTAAAGGGTTTGCACAAGTCCAGGCAGATGATGTTAGTTTCCCTTCCTTTATCCACCAGTGCTGTGGCCCTGTCACGGAAGGCCACCAGATTCGTCAGGCACGATTTTCCCTTGGTAAAACTGTGTTGGTTTTCAACAATCACCTGCTTGTTTTCCATGTGCCTTAGCATAGATTCTAGGAGGATTTACTCCATGATCTTGCCAGGCACAGAGGTGAGACTGACCAGCCTATAGTTTCCCCGAGTTTTCCTTATTTTTTTTTTTAAATGGGGGTTATGTTTCCCCTTTTCCAGTCTGTGGGAACTTCACCAGAGTGCCATGACTTCTCAGATATGATGGATAGTGGTTTGGCAACTTCATCTGCCAGTTCCCTCAGGACCAGCGGATGTATCTCATCAGGTCCCATGGACTTGTGCACCTTCAGGTTGTTTAGATGGTCTTGAACCTGATCTTCTCCTACAGCTGGCGGTTCTTCTTTCTCCCAGTCACTGCCTTTGCTTTCTGCAACTTGGGCAGTGTGGCTCGAGCTTTTGCCAGTGAAGATTGAGCTAAAGAACTCGTTGAGTACCTCAACCTTCTCTACATCCTGGGTCACTAGGTCTCCTGCTTTCTTCAGGAGGGGGCCCACATTGTCCCTAGTCCTCCTTTTATTGCTGACATACCTGTAGAAGTTCTTCCTTTTACCCTTAATGTCTTTGGCCATATTTAATTCTATTAGGGCTTTAGCTTTCCTAACCTGATCTCTGGCTTCACAGACAGTGTCTCTGTATTGTCCCCAGGCTACTTGTCCTTGCTTCCACCCTCTGTATGCTTCTTTTAATTTTTTTTTGTTTGAGTTTGCTCAGGAGTTCCTTGTTCATCCATGCAGGCTTCCTGGCATTTTTGCCTGCCTTCCTCTTTGTTGGGATGCATCGCCCCTGAGCCTGGAGGAAGTGATCCTTGAATATCAGTCAGCTTTCTTGGGCCCCTCTTCCCTCCAGGGCTTTATCCCATGGGACTCTTCCAAGCATGTCCCTGAAGAGGCTAAAGTCTGCTCTGCTAGAGTCCAGGGTAGTGCGTTTGCTGTGCACCCTCCTCAATGCCCTGAGGATCTTGATCTCCACCATCTCATGGTCGCTGCATCCCAGGCTGCCCTTGAGTTCCACATTCCCTACCAGCCCTTCCTTGTTGGTGAGAACAAGGTCCAGCATAGCCCCTCTCCTGGTTGGCTCCTCTATCACTTGGAGAAGGAAGTTGTCATCAACACAGTCCAGGAACTTCCTGGCCTGCCTACGCTGTGCTGTGTTGTTCTTCCAACAGATATCAGGATGGTTGAAATCCCCCATGAGGACCAGGGCTTCTGAGCGTGAGGCTACTCCTATCTGTCTGTAGAAGACCTCATCCACTTGCTCTCCCTGGTCAGGTGGCCTGTAGCAGACCCCCACTACAATGTCCCCTGTCCCAGCCCTCCCTTTTATCCTGACCCACAGGCTCTCTTTTGGCTGCTTATCTGACCCCAGTTGGAGCTCCATGCACTCCAGCTGGTCTTTGACATAGAGGGCAACACCCCCTCCTCGTCTCCCCTGCCTGTCCTTCCTAAAAAGCCTGTATCCCTGCATTCCAACACTCCAGTTGTAGGATCCATCCCACCACGTCTCCGTAATGCCAATAAGATCACAACCCTGCAGGCGTGGACACATCTCCAGCTCCTCTTGTTTATTCCCCATACTACGTGCATTCGTATAGAAACACTTAATTTGGGCTCCCAAAGAGGCTGGACCTCCTGTGTGCTGCTCTCCAGCCACCTTCATGCCAGCCTGTGAACCTTTTCCAGGCTCAGGGCATTTGTTGTTGGCTTTTCTGTCATTGGAGTGGTAAAAGTGGGATGGATTAAGGCTCCCCTTCCCCGGCAATATTAGTTTAAAGCCTTCCTCACCAGGTTGGCAAGCCTATGACCAAAGATTATTTTCTTATTGCTAAGTATTTCAAAGACTTTTCACTGAAGCATATAAATGTATCTACAAGCATTACATCACCTGTAGTTTAGTGTCAAACAAGTCAATATCAGGCACTGCAGTATCATATAAATCTTTGCTGCTGAAATCTGAAAGAGTTTGCATGTACTTAAAGGTTTAGAAATCTCAGATAAATGTAATAAAAGGGGCTCTGTTTTTGTTTTCTTCTGATTTCTTTTGTCATTTGAAGCAAACACTAACACAATTCCCATTTTAGAATCATAGAATCACAGAACAATTTACATTGGAAGAGATCTTTAAGATCACCGAGTGAAAGCATTAATGTAACACTGCCGAGTCAACTCCCAAGGCATCTACACATGTCTTAAATACCTCCAGGGATTGTGACTCCACCACTTCCCTAGTCAGGCTGTTCTAGTGCTTGATAACCTTTTCAAGGAATAAAATTTTCCTAATATCCAATCTGAAGCTCCCCTGGAGCAACTCTAGACTGTTTCTTCTCGTCCTAGCACTTGTTACTTGGGAAAAGAGACTGACACCCACTTCACTACAACCTCCTTTCAGTCAGTACTAGAGAGTGATAAGGTCTCCTCTCAGCTTCTTTTTCTCTAGGCTAAACAACCCCAGTTCCCTCAGCCGCTCCTCATAAGACCTGTGCTCTAGACCTTTCACAAGCTTCATTGCCCTTGTCTGGACCTGCTCCAGAACGTCAACGTTATTCTTGTGGTGAGGGGCCCAAAACCGAACACAGTATTCAAGGTGTGGCCTCACCAGTGCCGAGTACAGGGGCACAATCACTTCCCTAGACCTGCTGGCCACACTATTTCTGACACAAGCCAGGGTGCCACTGTCCTTCTTGGCCCTTGGACACACTGCTGTCTCATTTTCAGCTGACTGTCAACCAACACCCCCAGGTTCTTTCCTGCCGAGCAGCTTTCCAGCTGCTCTTCCCCATTGTTGCATTGCATGCAGTTGTTGCGACCGAAGTGCAGGACCTGGGATTTAGCCTTCTTGAATCTCATACAATTGACCTCAGACCATTGATCCAGCCTGTCCAGATGCCTCTGTAGAGCCTTTCCACCTTCAAGCAGATAAACACTCCTGCCCAACTTGCTGTCATCTGCAAACTTACTGAAGGTGTGCTCAATCACCTGATCCAGATCTCTGATAAAGATATTAAACAGAACTGGCTCCAATGCTGAGCCCTTGGGAACACCAGTTGTGACCAACTGCCAACTGGATTTAACTCCATTCACCACAATTCTTTGGGCCCAGCCATCCAGACTGCTTTTTACCATGTGAAGAGTGCATCCATCCAAGCCCTGAGCCGCCAGTTTCTCCAGGAGAATGATGTGGGAAACAATGTCAAAAGCTCTACTGAAGTCCAGGTAAACAACATCCACAGCCTCTCCCTCATCCACTAAGTGGTTCATTTTGTCATAGAAGGAGATCACATTAGTCAGTCAGGACCTGCCTTTCATAAACCCATGTTGACTGGGCCTGGTCACCTCATTGTCGTGTATGTTCAGTGTGACAGCACTCAAGATGATTCGCTCCATAGCCTTCCCCATCACTGAGATCAGACTGACAGGCCTGCAGTTCCTTGGATTCTCCTTCCATCTCTTCTTGTAGTTGGACATCACATTTCACAGAATCACAGAATCACAGAATGTTAGAGATTGGAAGGGACCTCGAAAGATCTAGTCCAATCCCCCTGCCGAAGCAGGAACACCTAGATCAGATCACACAGGAACGCATCCAGGCGGGCTTTGAACATGTCCAGAGAAGGAGACTCCACAACCTCTCTGGGCAGCCTGTTCCAGTGCTCTGTCACCCTCACTGTAAAGAAGTTTTTTCTCATATTTAAGTGGAACCTCCTATGTTCAGCTTGAACCCATTGCCCCTTGTCCTATCACTGGATGTCACAGAGAAGAGCCTGGCTCCATCCTCCTGACACTCCCTTTACATATTTATAAACATTTGATAACCTTCAGCCATCTGGTACCTCCCCAGTTAGCCGGGACTTCCAATAAAATTTAAAAGTGTCTTGGTGAGCACTTCCGCCAGTTCCCTCAGTACACTTGGGTGGGTCACATCTGGTCCCATAGACTTGTGTGTAGCAGGTCACTATCCATTTCTCTTTGGCTTATGGGGGTTTCATTCTACTCCCCTTTCCCGTATTCCAGCTCAGAGGGCTGCCTACCCCCAGAACAACTGGTCTTACTGTTAAAGACTGAGGCAAAAAAGGTATTAAGTACATCAGCCTTTTCCTCATCCTTTGTCACTGTTTCCTCCCACATCCAATAAAGTATGAAGATTCTCCTTAGCCCTCCTTTTGTTGCTAATGTATTTATAGAAACACTTTTTATTGTCTTTTACGACAGTAACCAGATTAGATTCTACTTGGGTTTTGGCCCTTCTGATTTTCTCCCTGCATAACCTCTCAATATCCTTGTAGATCTCCTGAGGTACCTGTCCCTTCTTCCAAAGGTCATAAACTCTTTTTTTTTCGTGAGTTCCACCCAAAGCTCTCTGTTCAGCCAGCCTTATCTTCTTCCCCACCAACTCATCTTTTGTCATACAGGGTCAGCCCACTCTTGTGCTTATGAACATTCTTATGCCAGTTGGTAGACTGAGGAGTAATATGTAGTCAAATGGATATTTTTAAGAGTTGTTGAACATGTAATTTTACTTAGGGATAAGTATACGGGAGAATACACTGATGTACTCAGTGCTTCCTAACCTTTCCTCAGGTAAGTATCCTAAGCAATTTGGTGCTAGCTGCTATGCTATTTTTTGTGTAATATTATTCTCATAGTTAAGCTCCTCAGTTTACTGTAAATGTGATTGGTATATTTACTGAACAGAGGTAAAGCTAGATTTTTTTTGTTCCTGAGTAGCATTCTAGACAGAGTCTGTGGATAAGTAGTAGACAGAGGAAAACAGGTTTTACCCTCAAGATACAGTGAAAGAGCAATGGAGATGCCTAAACATAGTTGACTAGTGCCATTTCAGATGATGCAAGGTATCCAAGTCAAGCCTAGGGCTGGCCGGTGAGACTCAGGACTGTGGAACACTGGCATCTTTCTGGAGAAGTGGGCTTGTGAAGACCTCTTGAGGTTCAACAAGGCCAAGTGCAAGGTCCTACACATGGGTCAGGGCAACCCCCAGTATCAATACAGGCTGGGGGATGAAGAGATTGAGAGCAGCCCTACAGAGAAAGACCTGGGTGTCCTGGTGGATGAGAAGTTGGACTTGAGTCAGCAATGTGCACTTGCAGCCCAGAAAGCCAATCGTGTCCTGGGTTGCATCAAAAGAAGTGTGACCAGCAGGTCGAGGGAGGTGATTCTGCCCCTCTACTCTGCTCTGGTGAGACCACACTTGGAATACTGTGTCCAGCTCTGGAGCTCTCAGCACAAAAAGGACATGGACCTGTCGGAGAGAGTCCAGAGGAGGGCCACGGAAACGATCAAAGGCCTGGAACACCTCCCCTGCGAGGACAGGTTGAGAGAGTTGGGGTTGTTCAGCTTGGAGAAGACTCCAAGGAGACCTGATTGCGGCCTTTCAGTACCTAAAGGGGGTTTACAAGAAAGATGGGGATAAACTTTTTAACAGGGCCTGTAGCAATAGGACAATGGTCTTGAACCAAAAGAGGAAAGGTTTAGACTACATATAAGGAAGAAATATTTTATGCTTAGGGTGGTGAAACACTGGAACAGGCTGCCCAGGGAAATGGTAGATGCCCTGTCCCTGGAAACATTCAGGGTCAGGTTGGATGGGGCTCTGGGCATCCTGATCTAGTGGGAGGTGTCCCTACTTTCTGCAGGGGGTTTAGACTAGATGACCTCCATTGTCCCTTCCAACTCAGATTAATCTATGATTCTATTCTATGGAGCAGCAGCTCAGGGCAAGACAGGATACCCCGGAGTACCTTAACTGTTTATATATTTGTAGACCCCTAAATTGCTCTCCTAGACTGTTTGCCAGTGGTTTAGAGGCAGTAGGTTTATTGTTTAATTTGAACAGTGAGAGTTAAAGGTCACTCAAAAAATTATAGATACATTATATTTCTACTTCCCACCTCGTGGGCCTTTGACAGCAGCTAGCTGTAAACAGGTGTAAATGAGTTTTTAATGCTCCAGTTGGCAACACCTGACCCTTCAGATGGTTGTATAATATGCTTTCAAACAATCTCTGTAATGCTATCATTTGAAAGTGACGTTTGCCATGGTCTGATAGCAACTTGTGATTTATGAGTTTCTCTGAAAGGGATTTACAAGGAAATTGGATATCATTAAGAAGCAGCTGTTTTTACCAGGTCTGACCTAGGTCAAAGTGGCTTCAGAGTGTTAATGCTTATGTTTGCCTGTCTCAAGTAATTGCTTCTGAATGACATTGCCAGGCAAAATTGCTTTTAAATAGACAGTGGTTATAGCATGCTGCAAGTTGTTAGCAGGTTTGCTGACCACAAAACCATGGAAGGTGTTTAACATAACTCCCGAATGAGAACAAACAAATAAAAAATAAAAATTTGTGCAACACACAATTTTTTTATATATGTATTTTATAGGGAAAAATAGACAATCAATAGGTATGCAACTGCCTTTGAATATTAGACTACTTTATCATCCAATGTCTAAATAGACAAATTAATATGTGATAATCTCATCTGATGTACCTATCAAAAGACATAAAATGAAGATATTTTTCTAAATGTCAAAGCTTTAGTTTCAGACAATAATTTTATTGTTTCCAATACGTAATTTCTTTTGGATATCAATTTTAATTATCAAAATTCTAGATTTATCAAAAGGAAATGGGATTATTTCGGTATAACATGGTTTGGAATGGTTACGATATTTATTGTGAAAGAAAATTTGCAAATATCTCTCAACAGTCTTGCAAATATCTTTTCTACTGAGAGATGTTAATTGATGTTATTCTCTATTTAACACAACTTAGCTTCCACCCTCCCCTTTTTTCTCTTATCAGTGCTAAAGGTCATTGAACAAATATTCAACATGCTGAGAATCCAGTTTATACATTTTAACCTGAGCTTTACTCCCTTCTGTTCTATTTCTTTCATGACTGTGTCGAAAATCTTGCCCAAATTTTGTTTGTATACAGAAATACACTTTGTACAAATCTGTAGAAATTATATTGTTCTAACCTTCAAGTCACTGCTGCACTTGTAAGAGGGGTGGAACTTGAAATCACCAGGGGATCTCAGTACAGACAATGGATTTCCATGGAGACCTGCTGTTCTGCAGCTTTATAATTTCTTCATTTAATTCTGAATTTACAGTTATCCACTGAATGCTTCCTTGATTTAAGTCTTTGAAACTATAAAATGCTCCCAGGACAATATGAGAGTGCTGTATTTTCATATTATGTATTGTACACTCATGTTATAGGTTGGGCTAAGAGTGGAGTTTCAGTTTCAACTGCAAATTTTCCAACATTTACTCTCTAAGTCAGAATCTAAATTAAACTAAAACAAAGCTAATGTTTTAATTTAATCTGTTTTTTATTCTCTTATCTAATCGGAATAAATTCAGCTTTATGTTGCATAGCCACTGATGAACTCTTTGCCAGGAAAATTTATGGAACACTCTGCTATCTGTACTGGGCCAGAGCCTTCTTTACCTGCTGTGATTAACATGCTTTCCACCAATTCCTGCTGAAAACTTATGCCACAAACAAAATGAAATGTTACTCACCCCAAATAATCTGCTCACATTTCAACTTAATTTATTTTATTTCTATGCCTGCAAATCATAGTTGGTTGTAACAACTGAAAAAATAGTTTTATTTTATTCAACCCTTGACTATAAAAAAAGGTCTAAATTCTATTATGTTACATATCGCTTCAGCTGACCTAGCTACAGTTGCTGTTAGTTCAACAGGTGGGCAAAGATTCACATTCAAAGACTCTATGGGCCTAATCTAAAACTTTTCAAAAATCAAAGAAAGTCTTTTCACAAAACCTCCAAAATGTTTTGATTGAGGCATTATCTAAAGCAAATTTATGTTCAACTAAACATTACTGTCTAAACCTCTTAGTATTATTTTTATCATATACTCTTTCCTTCGCTTACCTTGCTCTCAACCACAAGTTATACATGATTATTCTTTCGTTATCTCCTGAGGTATGTGGTACTAGCATTTCCATTTCTGAACAACCACTCAAAGTAATGCTTTCAAACAGCTTTTTTGATAATTGTGTTCCTCCTCACAACACATGTGTCGTAAGAGTCAAAGGAAAGGCATGCAGTCAAGCCATGTGCAAACTCAGGTGCTTACCTCCAACAGGGCAGTTGTCTTCGTCTCTGTTTCCAACAACTGGCAGGAGGCAGTGCTTCATACTCACTGCTTACCCCCTTCTTTTGGGCAGGGTTTCCTTTATTCGTCAGTTACAGAGATTTCTAGCCAAAGTGGTTTTGGTCATTTTAACAGTATTTATTCTGATGTGAAGGAATAAAACACGGGTTTGTATTATTTTGATTTTTTTTCTATTGTTTTCTCCTACTTTGCAGCAAAGGCAAAGAAGCAAGGGAGCTGGTTATTGTATATACTATGGTTCTCTTCTGCCTTTGCTTCAGCAGGACTTCAGTGCAGAGTTTAAGAAATAATTGAAACTTAGTTTTCAAAATTATAGAAAATTAAATAGGAGCAATAGGTTACAAAGATGTGGTGCAAAGAAAATGTAACAGAATATTCTTCCTTTCCTCTGTTTCTGTGCTTTCCTAAAGAACATTCTGCCCTATCAAGTATCATTTACCTCACAAGGAGATCGTGCATTGTTAGTCTAACATCACCAATGCACTTTGATTGTTTTTTCTTTTACTGTTCAAAAGTTGTAGTGTTTCCATAGATTTAATCTAAAATGATATGTCGCTGAAGAGATAATTTTTCTCATCAATTGCATTTTTTAAAGACTGAGTGTTTTTACAGTTTCCATGTTATTTCCCATACTACTGAAAAACAATAGTTCACAATCTAAGCATGTTCTAAACTACAGGGGGAAAAAACCCTATACTCTCATAGAAGGCAAATTTACACATTAAAAAATTTACCACTATTTTTAATAGGACTCTTTTCAAAAGTGAAAGAAGCCATTTTTGGTCTTCAGTGATGTCCTGGGTCCAGATGGGACAGGGTTAATTCGCATCCCGACTACCAGTGCTGGGCTGGATGTTTAAGGGGAAGGTTCCCTCTACATATTGTGCAACAGGTGCCACATGGAGTAAGTGGGTCGCACTGATCACACAGCAGGCTCGGAAAGGAAGCCCCAGTCGTCCAGGGATTTTGGAAGTGATCATGAATTGGCCAGAAGGCAAGTATTTTGGAATGTCACCAGAGAATGAGGTGACACATGCTGAAGAAGCCCCACCATATAATAAGCTACCAGATAATGAGAAGCAGTATGCCTTGTTCACCGATGGGTCCTGTCTTCTTGTGGGGAAACATCGGAGGTGGAAAGCTGCTGTGTGGAGTCCTACAAGACGAGTTGCAGAAGCTGCTGAAGGGGAAGGTGAATCGAGTCAGTTTGCGGAGGTTAAAGCCACTCAGCTGGCTTTAGATATTGCTGAGCAGGAAAAGTGGCCAGTGCTCTATCTCTATACTGACTCGTGGATGGTGGCAAATGCCATGTGGGGGTGGCTGCAACAGTGGAAGCAAAATAGCTGGCAGCGCAGGGGCAAACCCATCTGGGCTGCCCCACTGTGGCAAGACATTGCAGCCTGAGTAGAGAAACTGGTTGTGAAAGTGCGTCATGTAGATGTGCATGTACCCAAGAGTCGAGCGAACGAGGAACATCAAAACAACCAGAAGGTGGATCAGGCTGCAAAAATTAAAGTGTCACAGGTAGATTTGGATTGGCAACATAAAGATGAATTATTCCTAGCCCGTTGGGCTCATGATGCCTCAGGCCATGAAGGAAAAGACGCCACATACAGATGGGCTCGTGACCGAGGGGTGGATTTAACGATGGACATTGTTACACAGGTTGTTCATGAATGTGAAACTTGTGCTGTAGTCAAGCAAGCCAAGCGGTTAAAACCTCTCTGGTATGGAGGACAATGGCTGAAATATAAATATGGGGAGACATGGCAAATAGATTACATCACACTTCCACGAACCCGAGAAGATAAGCACTATGTGCTTACAATGGTCGAGGCAACCACCGGATGGCTGGAAACATATGCCGTGCCCCATGCCACTGCCTGAAATACTATCCTGGGCCTTGAAAACAGAGTTCTGTGGCGGCATGGCACCCCAGAAAGAATTGAGTCGGACAACGGGACTCATTTTAGGAACAGTCTCATAGACACCTGGGCCAAAGAGCATGGCATCGAGTGGATATATCACATTCCCTATCATGCACCAGCCTCTGGAAAGATTGAGCGACACAATGGGCTGCTTAAAACTACACTGAAAGCAACAGGTGGTGGGACCTTCAAACACTGGGACGCACACCTAGCAAAAGCCACCTGGTTAGTTAATACAAGAGGATCTACCAATCGAGCTGGTGCTGTCCAGTCAAAACCTCCACGTACAGTAGAAGGGGACAAAGTTCCTGTAGTGCGCATGAAGAGTATTTTAGGGAAGACAGTCTGGGTTATTCCTGCTTCGGGCAAAGGTAAACCCATTCGTGGAATTGCTTTTGCTCAAAGACCTGGGTGCACTTGGTGGGTGATGCAAGAGGATGGGGAAGCCCGATGTGTACCTCAAGGGGATTTGATTTTGGGTGAGAAAACTGTATAATACTAATCATTAAAGAACCCTGTTTTGCATGCCACAGCAGTGATATCTGTGGATCTGGGCATGACGCAGATGGTATAGGATAAGGGGTGGATAATGTCCTGGGTCCAGCTGGGATAGGGTTAATTCCTCACAGAAGCTGGGAGGTGGGCATAGCCAAAGGGATATTCGATACCATGCTGACGTCATGCCCAGGATATAAGGGGAAGCTAGCCCTGAGAAGGGTCTCTTTTGTGAAGTCCTTGGTGGTGAGATATTAATTGTATCAGTGTTTTCCATTGTATTCTATATCTTGTCTTGTTGTTACATTCTCCATTCTTTTGCTTTCCTTGTGTGGTATTGTTAAAAATCCATCGTTATCTCAACTCACAAGGTTCCACTTTTTTTTTTTTCTTATCCTTCCCCATCTTACCGGGAGGGGAGGGGGAGAGGGGGGTTGCGACCACGCAGTGGTGGTCCTGACCCAAGACAAGTGACAAATCATTTTCTCCATGAGAGGCAGAAACACCCCCTTGCAACAAACATCCTTGCAGGACAGTGCAGAATCCTCCATCCAGTGTATCAGTTGGTGTCAGACAGGGCAGAATCACTAATCTCTCCACCTCATTCATTGGTCTTCTCTGGAGGGACATCATCAGAGTCTTGTACAGAGGTTAATAGTCACATTCTTGACTTGTGTCTGTGTCTTTTTCTTTTGAAACTTGGTTGTGAGTTCTCAGAAAAGTAAGGAAATATGTTTTTGGTGAATGCATGGTCCGAATAATTTAGGAAAAGTTACTCCCTCCCTTTTCCTTTTAATTTCTCTGTCTTCAAAGACTGCTCTTAAAATATCATCAGCCTAGGGTAGGCTTGTTTGTTTGTTTGTTTTCAGGCAAACTGGGCAGAGTACAAAGTAATCTGTTTAAATAATAGATGTTTTGATTCATTGTAAATTCTTATACTCTACCCTTCCCATATCAGCCACAAATATGTGTGCAATATTCAGCAGCTATGGAAAAAATAATTTAATCAATTTTTGGATACCAATGCCGAATTACATGAGTAATTTGATTATATGGCAGTGGATACCACTCTATGTTGCCAGTTTTTTTTCTAAAGAGGCATCCAGCTACTAAATCATGCAGTTAATAACAGTATATTTGTTTTGAAAAGGGTTATGATGGTGACAACTCCCCAACAAGCAGTCTTTCTGCTATTTTATCTAAGTAAGATTTTTTTTTCTGCTCAGGGATTTTCATTGACGAAAGTAATGTAAGAGATTGTACAGAGATGTACAGAGACAATATTTCAAGGTAAATAAATCATTTTATATCAGTTAGTTTCAGAAAGAAAAAGGTGGTGCTATGGATGAAAAATAGTCTGCTCTTAAATTAAATTGAAATTTTATTATTAAGAAACAAACCATATACATTCTTTTGTGTGTGTTTTTTTAAACAAAAATAATGAACAAAATTCAACAGAATGAGTAGCACACCACTTACCAGTGTATGTCAGTTTTTTTCAGTCTGTCTTACTACTGTCTTATTATTTCTGAGTCTTTTTACTTATGTATGTGTTGTGACAGTACAGTATCACAGAATACCCTGAATATCTGTTGATGAAGACCAGTTATTTGATAGCTGACTGTTGCTGTCACATAACTACACACAATCAAGATATAAATGTGCAGAACACTTAGTTTTAGTGGGTTTTCTTTGTTTGTTTGTCTGTTTGGTTGGTTGGTTTTGGCTTTCTAATTGACTGTGCAGAATTTACTCTTTTCATGTGTCATGGACAATTAAGAGAGACCTTTTAAGA